>OY365776.1:19170413-19582032 GCA_959347405.1 Napeogenes sylphis | reverse complement strand
GATCCTTATCTCTATGGTAATATCTACCGTTGTTAAAAAGGTTGGTTAGAACGAGATACTTCGAAAAGTGCTATCACCTCGATATTCGGATTTCACCGCATGTGATAACGTTTAGCCGTTTTTTGTTCTGGAAAAGGACTTAGGTAGTATTTAAGAATAATATGTGCGACGAATAATACAAAAATTAATAACCGAAAATTACTTATTGAAAATAATTAAAAAAGAATATGGTCAGGTTAACACATATTTTGATATTTTTTATCCGCCTTTTCGGGAACATGTTACAAAAGAAATGACAAATAAATTACAATGAAACTACAGACATATTTTTCTTTTTTTTTTATGAAACAATCCATGTTACTAAAACATTGAGGTCTAAAATGTTTTCAAAAATTCGCTGATGCTTCTTCTATTTCCATTTTTTTTCGGTGTAATCGTGTCGATCCATATCTGTTGTCATTTAACGTCCGTTGGAAATCTAGAATAATAATTCGTGGACATATCACATAGATGTTGCAGAATTTAGTAGAATAACACTGGATTAAATTATCGATAACTGTGCTTTTTACAACACTATGGCAAAAATATATAGAAAACTTTAAAATGCTCAAATATCATAATAAATATTGCATATAACAGTCTTATTGAGTCATAAGACAATTCTCTCTTTATAATTTGTAAACCAGTTAAAAATACAAAAAGTTGTATTGTAACAAAGAAAAACATAAAAAATAGCATGTTAGATCACTTACCGATCGTTTTTTTTATACTATCAAAGTTAATGCTTGACTACGTTCCATCTGATGTAAAATGAAACTGTAGTCATAGACGGCAAAGCGCATTAACTAAGTAACCTTTTCACTCTTCTCTTGAAGACACCTACATTGTATTTGGCCGGAAATACCGACGCAGGCAAGCTGTTCCAGTCCTTCGCTGTACGCACTAAAAAGGCGAAGTCTAGCGTTTCGTTCGGACCGTTGGAGTGTCTGTTGCTGTTGTTGTCCGTTGATTGAAGGGGGACGGGGGAATCAAGTCCTGTAATTCCGGCGCATACTCACCAAAATGTATCGTTTAAAATACTGAGAGGCTATAAATTCTACACCTGTGTTCAAGGCTGTGGAGGTTGGCTTTAACCAATTTAGGGTCGCCTTTAAACCTCTTTGCACGCCTCTCAATTGAGTCCCGAATCGCAAGATGAGACTTTCTGGCACTAGAAAATATGTAACCATTACTGTGGTATCCGAACCCACAACCGGATCTGTGCGTTCTCCATACGCAATAAGACAAATATGAATTGTACTTTCCAATTTATTATTAAAATGGTGACCACATTAACATTTATAAGTGTACATTTTGCTATTCTGACAACGTTTTATTTGTTTTATTCATCATTATGTTTTCACAGTATGAAAAAAAAGGACAACTGTTAAGCACAATTTGAGTTTCAAATTTAGGCTACTTCTATGTTTTCTATATTTACTAACTTTTAAATAAGTTTAACATGACTATACCTATTTATAGAAAATTGGTACGAAAGTGGTAAATTAAGCATCTGCCTTAAAATAACAAAAAATAAATAAAAATATTTTTCTAAATAAAAACATTATAACATATCGGGTCGAATAATCGCTGTCTCATGTTAATAAATAAATACGATAGTCATTAAGTAAATGAATAAGACTTGCGTTACACGGTTCTAAGACTTGCAACTTGATATCATCGTGGCTTTGAATTGGTCATAAGTTTCATTTTTATGAAAAATGTTTTGATAATTATGGTATTCTTAAACTAAATAAATAAAATCTTAGTTCTGTTTATTTAGTGTCGTTAATATATTTTGAAAATAAATATTAAACATTTATCATATAATGTTTTATTGCCGCTGTCATTTTTTCCAATTACTGATGCGAGTTGTTGTAAAGAAAAAAAAACAGAGGCTTATAAGAATCAAAAGTCATTATAATATCAAACAAGAAGAACTTAGACCATCTTTAAGTATTGTTGCAAGAGCCATTATTATACTGAATCTATTATGGATTTACTCAAAGATGAGATCAAAGCTCTGCTTTGGTAAATAGGACAAAACTTTGCATTAATATCAATATTTATAGGTCAAATAGGTAAAGGGTGTGAGTTCAATATTTGTAGTGTGCGTTATTTTGTATATTAAAAATAAAGTAACGACTTTGAATTCAAAACCTTTGCCGATTTTTGTATAATAAGGAAAAAAAATGTATTGTACTATTAGAATACTGTACGAGCATACCAATTTACATTATACAAAGATATAATATGATAAAGTAAAATGACAATCCAATAATAATTTGATTTTTATTTGATATTGACTCTGTTATTTGATACGCATGATACGTCGAAGTTCGAAGTGACGTGACCTAGCAAACGCAACGTTTTCATTGAAAATACTTATGTAAATATATCTCAATATATAAATCGTTCGACAACAGATTGCACACAAATGAAGAAGTCTACTAGAAGTACTTGTTAAATATAAAAGTCTTAATAATGTAACCATGTAAAATATATACATAAATATAATATAACATAAAGATCAAAGACAAATATACTTTCGTTATTTTATATTATTAAGTAGCCACCGTAGTTTATGATTAAGATGTAAACGATATATTTTAAAAGCTCATAAAACTAAACAAGTTTCTGCACTTTGAACTGTTGTTTCTTGTTGGATGGAGAACCATCCTATGCATGTTTTAAATTAATTGTTATCATAAACCGTTAAGTATGTGACGATATTTTTAAAGTGACGTTGCTACTAATACAACATTATTAGGGTAGGTTCAATTTTTTTATATTGACTGAATTATAAGGACATAAAAACGAATACTTGCTTAAAAACATTGTACAATAAGAAGTTATAAAAAAATTACATTTGAAAAAAATAATCAGTTCTGAAGAACCAATGTTTAAATTCAAGTAGCTGTGAATCTAGAGCCACAATCTGGTTATGCTTTAGCTTAGAAGTCATTAATGAAGTGTCAGTGGTGTGCTGGAGTTTGTTGTGTTCTAATGACTGACAGGCGGATGAAAGTTTGCGAGGTGGTGAGAGTCGGTCATTTAATAAGGCGCGTCGACTTCAGTAATTAGGTTTTAGCAACTCGCCTGTTATTCGCTTGTTGTCAGAAGAACATGGAAATATTATGTTTTCTGTGGGTTAGATACTGTGTTTATTTATTACTATTACACTTTTAATTTATTACTATAACACTATTCTCTCACAAACTGAATACAAAAATGAATGTCAAAATTAAAAATAAATTTCAGTCATACTGCACCGTTTAAATATCCACAAGCTTTAAGAAGTAAATATATTTTTAGTTCACATCCAAGGTTTAAATGGTAGTAAAACTGCATTATTTTTATAAGTGTAACTGTAGCAATAAATTATTTTTATTTGACAATAAACTAAAACTTTTGTGAAATAAAAAAACTTTTAAAACTAAAAACGAATCTTTACTACACTGTGTATAATTTATTATCGTTGCTTAGTTACATTTCTTTGCTGTTCAATTCCAATTTATTCCATAATAAAAGTATCAATTAAATGATGTGTACATAACTAACTGTAATTGACTTTAGAATTTGAATCTAGAAGACAATAGGTTGTCACAATAACTGCTTGCCTTTTTGAAGGTCATTAATCACCCTCCAGAAAATTTATGGAGCCAGCTACGTGACAAATGTAATTATTATATTTATGCAAAGTTTGGTTTTGTGTATTTTATTATTCAGTTTTGTTTGAATTGTTAAGTTTAGATTTTTTCGGTGGATATATATTGCCGCCTTCTTCTTATTTCTCATATGACAACCATAATTTTCAAGCAAGGAGCATTAGAAGAGCAAACACGTCTATGGCAGAACGCTTCGCACTTGTTGCGCTGGAAGCTGAAGATACGCTACCAGCCAGATGCACGCCAGGAAAGCGCAGCACGCTTTCCTGGCGTGCACATCACACAACACTTCCAGTTTTTGACTCTTACTTAAACTTTTAATTTAAGAACTGATTGATTCAGAACAGGTTTACACGGATTGCAACCGGGGCACCGTGGTTCGTACGCAACATCGATCTCCATAGAGATTTAGACCTTCCGACCATCGCTCAGTACTTCAAGGAGCTTTCCCAAAAGTACTTTGAACGTGCTGAGCGACACCCGAACCCACTGGTGGCTGACGCCGCAGAGTATAGACCACGTAAGACTACTTTAGTCAGAAAAAGAAGACCCAAGTCGGTACTCGTTGACCCCGACGACGCGTTCACAGTAGGTAATAACGTGTACGCGTAGGCATAAGTGACACCACACAACATACAGACACACACCGTCTATACCGGTATAGACGAGGTCCCAACTGAGTAAGTGCTCCGTTGCTCCGGCGTTCTGCCGTCGGAGGACGCTAGTGTCCAAATTTCCTTAGCTTCCCTCCTGACTAACGACGCCCCGAGCCGAGGTCCGTGTCTCAATCTGAGACGCCCTCGGGACGTCGTACCCCATGGGGGCCCATCTGGCCCCCCCTTGTTAAGGGTGGGTCTCCAGACCCACCCGCTCCCCCGGTGACGCTGTAATAGCCAAAGGGGCTAACAGTATAGACAAACAAAAAAAAAAAATAAGAACTGATTTGTGATTCGGATACATGAATTAAACATTATCTTTAGTCTATTTTAATACACATTACCAAACATTTGAATAAATAAAAATAATATGTGGTTCCGTTAAATTGGATTTCCAAGTAAAACTATAATAATAATCATTAAAATTTTAATACCTAGTCTTACCATAAATATTGTAACAAAGGAAAAAATATATATTTTAATTGCAAATAACATTTATTACTTTTAGATTGTGTTAGATATATAAAGATAAATTCACTTTCGTACTTATATACTATGACACCGCACTTATTTTATAATTAATGTGTAAGAAATATATTTTTAAAAGCTCGTAAAATGAAACAAGTTTCTGCACTTTGAACGCTATCCATAACATTTTTTTGTTAGATAGGTAATCCTATACATGTGTTATATTATTATTACATATACTATACATGTTTTAAATATTAAAAATATATAAAACATGTACAGTATTTACATGTTTTTTTATTTAGACGGCAATCTGTTATTGACGATGTAAACAATGCTCTCTCAGATGTTGTACAATGGTTTAACGCCAATAATTTGTTTCTCAATAAAAAAAATCGAAATGTATCAAATTTAGTTTACTGAATGTTGAAAATGTTAGAACCAATGTACAATTAAATAATGAGGAATGGGACTTGATCAAATCTACTACTTTTTTTGGGAATTACCTTACAAAAAAAAAGTTGTTGTGTGTTCTTCTCAGACCAGGATTTGGAACTCTCATAGCTTTAACATTAAGTTGGAAAGTACTCTTACAGAAGGGCTTGTTACGGTAAATCTGGTATCGAAATACGCCTTTCTGACACTTCCATGTTGACATACACAAGTGATCACAGATTATGATTCAAAGTGGAATATGCCTAAAAATTTTCTATAGATAAAAAAGTAGTAAAATTTAAAATTACATGAAAAAAGGTAATTTTAAAACCTTTTTTGTTGTGGAAACCAAAGTTTTGAATTCCAAGCAAATTAGTGTCACAGTTTGGTTATGTTTCAGTTTAGAAAGTCATTAATGAAGTGTCAGTGGTGTGCTTGAGTTTGTTGTGTCCTAATGACTGACAGGCGGATAAAAGTTTGAGAGGTAGTGAGAGTCGGTCATTTAATACGCATTTGCGTCGACTTAAGTAATTAAGTTTAAGCAACGTGCGTGTTACTCGTTTGTTATCGGAAGAATATATATATTCAGTTCATTTGGAATAATATTTTACCGTGAACACGATTACCGTGAACACGATTACCGTGAACACGATTACCGTGAACACGATTGCTGCAAAGCATTCGAAACGTCGGGTTAGATTTAAAATGTAAGTTTAAAATTTAATTCAAGATACGCGAGTTAAATCCTTAAAACTAGTTTTATTTCATAATATTTTATGTTATTTAGATACTGTATGTGACATTAATATTTTTGAACAATTTTCTCACACAGTTAATTTATAAAATAACACTGTCATAGTTACGAAAAGCTTACTGCTTCTTTCGTTCTAATTAAATTAATTCTTCTTAAATTCTAATGTTTACCGTGCCTTAAGAAGTTAATATATTTCTAGTTGTCCTCAAAGCTAAAAATGGGTATAAAACTATATTATCTTTATAAGTGTAACTGTAGCACTACATTATTTTTGTTTGACAAAACTTTTGGCAGTAAAACTAAAAACGAAGCTTTTCAACACTTTATAACGAATTATCGTTGTTCGAATGTAGTTGTTTATAGTTCTGTTATAACCATAAATATCCCAGCCCAAAATAATTTATTTAATAGCAACGGTTTCAATTAAATGATGTTCATTAACTCTAATTGGCTTAACAATTAGACATCTAGAATGCTACAGGTTGTCGTGATGTCTCTGCTTGCCCTTTTTAAGGTCATTAATCACCCTTCGTATAATTGAAGTGACAAGCTACGTGACAGAGGTAAGTATTAATCTAAAGTTCGTTTTGTGGGTTTTATAATCCCTTTTTGTTCAAGCTGTTAAGTTTTGATATTTTGGGTGGATTTATACTCGTATTACTCATTATCTTCTTTTTCCACATATAACGAGGCTTTTTATTTCAGCACATTTATATCCTCACACAAAAAATAACAAAGCGTGTAATAGAAATCTTAGCACTTTATAAGAACTTAGTTTGTCCGTCTTCCAAATAGACTAAAATTAGACATTAAATCGTTAACAATCTACCATCACATTCAATTTATAAAAAAAAAGTAACACTTAAAAAAGCATTTATATATTAATAATATAGAAGTTTATGGTTAAACATGCATTAAGAATTTTTTAAACAATGATAATATAATGATTTATCCTCGAATTTCTTACCAGATCTCTACGGCTTGACTTTAAATATCTACTTCAGAAACAGATGCACAACAAAAACATTTAATAAAACTACTAGAATCACTTTTTAATGTTTCTTTTAAGCTTATCTTTATTAAGCTTTCCCGTTTTGTTTCCCATAATATAGTTAATATAGGATTTCAGAAAGTAACTTAAGTAGAATTATGTCTCAAGGATAACGAAAAAAAACTCTACCACTGAAGATTTCATAATAAGGCAGTATTTGGTAAACCATAAGCCATTATCCAGTGATTCGTAACAAACATATTGAAGTAAGAAGGTAGCATAACGCTTTGAAAGTAATAAAATTTCTTGTAACGTAATATTTTTAGTAAAAAATTGAGAAAAGGGTCTAACTCGTTATCGGCACCTCTCAGAATTAACGGGGATCAGATTCATCAAATAAAGAATGGGCGAGCATGTTATTGGCCAATTGATGCTCACTGCATGTAATAAGTATTTGAGTCGAACACCATCTATCACATTCGAGATGAGGGTGCGCTATATGAAACGCATTTAAAAAACTTTATACTATTGCACTTCCATTTACAATATTTGGCATTTTTTATCTCATCTATTTATATTGAGTACCAAAGGAATGTTTATAATTCGTACAAAAATAATATTAAACGTTAAATTATAATCTCATTCGCATTATTGCGCTCTTGTAAAAAGCTTGAAGTAGTTTCATGAATATTTATTTAAAATAACGTTCAACACAACACTTGAAATCTTATTAGATGCAGAAAAATAAAGATTAATTTAAATTTGTTCAGACATTTCATTTAATCTGTAAACATTTTAAATTGCATTTTTTAAAATGGTATAAGTTTTGCAAACATAAATCCTAAATCACTTGATCTTTTGCCGGTTTGAGTTGTATTTAGATTCCGCCACCGATACAAGCTCGTAAAATATATTGCTGACATGGAGTGAATATTATTGGAAAACACGAATAAAATACATTACCGTATTTATCTTTAAATAATCTAAATTAAATAATTTAAATTTAAGTTAAGTTAGAGTCTACTTCATGTTAAACTTAGCTACTAAATTAATCATTGTTGACTATTATAAAATACCAAAACAAGTACTTCTACACAAATAAGTAATAATTATAAATAATAAAGTAAGTATACACAAGTCCCTATATTAATTTTGCTTAATTTGAAACGTCAGTATTTCGTTATCTACATTAGATTCTTACGATGTTAAAGAATCATAGTTGAAATTTTATTAAAAAACTAAAAGACATACCCTAGTTTTCAAATTAGCAAACGGGTATAAGTATATGTAAATAAAGTAAATAATGACTTGCTATTATATTAATTTTATTTTGGTTATGGTAAAAAGCGAAAACTGAATCAATCATGCCGTAAAAATTATATTCGATAATGATAACATTGCAAGCATATAAATAAAGTTGGTAATTTATTTCTCTGAATATGGCATCCAGGGACACATTAATCTAATTATTATGTGATAAGATTAGCAAAAATAGTTTTGATTCATATATCAATTGTGTGTCTAAAGATGATACTTGAGGTATTGAGAATACAATTAGTACCTAACAAAAAATCGTGTTTCTATCATTAATATTCCACGACAGGTCATCTATTTTCGACTACAATAAATTTGCATACAATATGAAGGAAGTAAGTTCTCCTCTATGCATAATACATAGTACAAAGTAGAGGTTGCTGGGTGCATATCATGTAATAGTGGAATGTGTCAAAAACGAAACAAGTGTTATATATGATAAATTGTAAAAGTCAGGAAGCGCCACACGCTATAAATAATGAAAACTTTTGTTATATTTGAGGGCTTGTACATTTTATTAGAATATCCCTTAATACCAGATGTGAACATATTATACAAATTGGTGGTAATGGTGGTCTTAATGTAACACTTATTAAAATTATTTTATTTTTGCTTACAACGTGACTACTAATTATGAGACTTAACTCTAATAAAGATTATATGTATAAGTATATAATATAACAATTTATATATAAATTAGAAATTTATTAGCATCTGATTATTTAACTGTAAACAATGATTAAAAGAACCAGGAAACCTGATGTCTCTCAGGTTTATAAATAAAATTTATTATAAATTAACCAGAAACTTGTAAATGTAAATTTATTAATTTGTAAATTTATTATAAATTAACCAGAAACTTGTTACTGAAAAATTCATAACATGGTTAGGAAAATAGATAACTAGAACTTATTTTGAGCTTTAATAAATGACAAAAAGGAGATCAAAATTAAATTCATAATATTTCAATTATAATCGAACTTAAAGTCCCAATATAATAATTAGACATTCAAATTAGAATCCAAAGACTTATGAAGTCAAGGAATAGAAGAATATTTTGCATTTATGGCAATTTTGAATGCGATATCTACATATCTTCATATAATCTAATCTATTACTAAATGTATTATAAATAAAATGTTTTTCTTTCTACAAATAGTCAATGAAAAATAAATTTAACTGTTCCTTATGTAAAAAAAGAACGAGATATTTATTAAAAAAGCTTGATTGTTTACTTTTACCTAAGTATTTCGGTTTTACACAAATATTTGTTTGCCTTACTATTTTTTTTTGCGACTTGTATTACAAACAGACAATGGAACCGATTTAGAGTGGTATATTCGCTTATATACATTTGTAAATATGAGCAGATGTTATTGCGTTTACACCCTTGAGAAATTAAGTTATGTAGGAAACTTAGACGCACTGAGACGGATGAGAGTGGTTTAAGACGACCGATTCTGTCACTTTAAGACGGTGGTAAGATTTTCAGCATTTATACGAGGTATCGTGATATAGCAACGGCTGGTCTCTAACACTCACAATATAAAGAAAAGTTCCTATTATGTCATATTGATTTAAAATCCAATGGCGTTCATACTATAAAAGGTTTACCTATTATTATAACTAAACTAGAGAATATTTGATATTAATAAGGTATTAAAAAATAAATATTGTTATTTATAATAGAATGTCTTAATATAGAGATAAATTATATTAAATCTCACGAGTGTTAAAAGTTACAACTGATGAAAATTGGTTTGACTTGGGAGTGAAAACTGGTTCAATTGAATTATAACTGTATGTATGTGTTAGCTTTTATACATGTAGTAGTTTGGTTTTGACTAAAAATAAAGATATAAGTTGTTAATTTGACTAAAACACTTGAATCTCTGTATAGCAGTTTAATTAATAAAATAAATGTAATATTGGATACTGATTTGACGAAGAATAAGAAGTATATAAATCGCAGCTCGGTTAAGAGAAGTCTTTGTGAAATTGGGAGTACAAGTTGTGTGGTGGTACTATTGTGATAAAAGTGTAACAATTATAATAAACCGCTGAGTGTAAGACGGAAGAGACTAAGTTGTGTAACAGTGATAGTTAAGAGTTTAAATGGTAAACAATTTAGTCTATTTGTGAGCAGAGCCAGTAAAGTATTTTAAAGAATAGAACAACTGTCGTTGGCAATTCTTTGCGGTAAGAGAGTTCTAATAGTTCAGAAGTGGGATTCACTCGGGCATTAAAATCACAAACTACCTACAAGATAAGTTTATTGAAGCTACAAAATCACATCAAGCAAAAAAATGAAGTGATATTATTATTTGAAACGCATACTAAAAGATAATAACAAAGAAGTTCCAGAATCAATACAATCAATCAATAGTTGATAATCAATGGTTGTAAATCAATCAATCAAGTTAAATTTGTTATCTCAAAACTTCAAAATTGTGATCTACCCACATATCAAGAAAATCGAGTGAAAATACCTATTTAATCGCTTATGCAAGTCGTTTATTAGATTATGTGACAAACCATTGGAAGAATTCTACGAAAGAAGGAATCGTTGCTAATGAAGAAAGAAGGAAATGAGAAATTATGGCGGTGACAACGCGGCGCGAATGGCGGTATTGGCGTGGTGTGAATGGCGGTAATGGCGCGGTGTGAATGGCGGAAATGGCGCGGCGCGGATAGCGGTGATGGCGTGGCGCGGATGGCGGTGATGGCGCGGGGCGGATGGCGATGAAGGCGCAGCGCAGTTGGCGCTGATGGTGTCGATGTTGCTGATGGTGTTGATGGTGTTGATGGCGGTCGTGGCGATGGCAGCTATGGTAGCGGTGCTGGCATGGCACGTGGCGAGCAACACGTTGAAGTCTGCGTGATTTATCCATCATCGATCACGTCACGGCATAAAGGTGATTCGTTTCGATTTACATCCAATTTTTGCGCTAAATACTCGCTAGTTAAAGAAAATTAAGCGATTAAATATTGTTGGAAGCACTTTATTATTATTGTTGAGATAACTAGTATTGAGATTAGCGATCAACCTTCACGATCTTGTTTTTTTTAATTTTTACTGATAATTATTTCACTTTAACTTGACGTATTTTGTTACGTCTTATGATAAGGCGCGAAATTATTTTATCCCGGCTTTTGTAAACGGGAGTGTTTGTTTTAAACTTGGAAAATAATGTTTTAACCTTTTGTTTTAAATAACTTCGTTTTAAATTCGGTATTCTTAGCTATTATTTGTGCTTATTTATGTATTAATTCAATTCGGTAATCTTTATTATATTATTATTTATGTATTAATTAAATTCGGTAACTTGGCTATTACATGTGCTTATTTATTTATTAATTCAATATATTTAATATGTAGAATATACTAAGATGATAAAAGTAATTACTTTGAATTGTTTTCTAAAAAGTATTTTATGTGGATGAGGGTTTTGTTGTCTGATCACTCGCATGAGGCCGATAGGCCAACTTCTGAGTAGTATTTGATACATTAAGGATATTGAACTGACTATGACTATGACTATGATTATGATTTATGAGGCAAAATTTTTGTGTCCAGTAGATTTTTTTTTTAAAGAGGCTGCTGAGCCAGATTGAACACGTAATCAGACAACTTATACCAATTGATCATTATAGTTGAAATTGTTAAGTCTATAAATTTCAAAACATTGTCTAAATTGGAGGACCAATTATTTATATATGATGGCCGAAAAATGTATAAATAATTATGTATCATAATATATAGACTTTAGATTAGATTCTGTGACTTTACAATTATAATAATTAGATTTACAAATTACTTCAGAATTAATATTGTAAGTAAATGGTTTTTGATAACGAGTGGACTCGTTATGTTTAGGATGGCCGAGCTGTTAGCTTTTATACATGTAGTAGTTTGGTTTTGACTAAAAATAAAGATATAAGTTGTTAATTTGACTAAAACACTTGAATCTCTGTATAGCAGTTTAATTAATAAAATAAATGTAATATTGGATACTGATTTGACGAAGAATAAGAAGTATATAAATCGCAGCTCGGGTAAGAGAAGTCTTTGTGAAATTGGGAGTACAAGTTGTGTGGTGGTACTATTGTGATAAAAGTGTAACAATTATAATAAACCGCTGAGTGTAAGACGGAAGAGACTAAGTTGTGTAACAGTGATAGTTAAGAGTTTAAATGGTAAACAATTTAGTCTATTTGTGAGCAGAGCCAGTAAAGTATTTTAAAGAATAGAACAACTGTCGTTGGCAATTCTTTGCGGTAAGAGAGTTCTAATATATGTATGTATGTATGTAGGTCTGTGTTGCAGAGCGTCGACACATAACATGATTATGATTTAACATAAATATAAAGTTTCTGTAATAACTAATTTAATAACAAGAAATTATACAGACAATATTATATTTATAAAGTGTGTTCATTAAATCAGGTGGTTGTGGAATAAAACAATTTTATAAATAATTAATTTCCTTAAAATACATGTTGGTACTGTAATATATTTTGTGTGATAAAATATAATATATATATATATATATTGCCTGTATAATACATATTTTTAAATACATAAATACATACTTATTTCTAACACAGAACAACCAATAACTAACACGCTACGAATTATTTACAGAAAATTATCTTAATGAGACGACGAATCAAGGAAAAATATGTTATTTTGCCGAGAGGTAAGGGAGTTAATATAAGTGCCTTATTTGAATACATTTCCTTGTTCTTACGAGTGGTTTGACTCATCACGCAGTGGCAATGTTAATGTTCAGAAATGTAAGCACCGTTCAAATAAATTAAGTCTCTAAATTACTTTTATTTCAAATAGGAAATATCACACTTGTAGTAATCGCCACTATGCCGACAAAACGAATATTTATAGAATGCTAAATTCAAAGTGGGCCACTACCCGATTAGTTCTAGAATTGTTTATTACTAGCTGTTGCCCGCGGCTCCGACCGCGTGTAGATCGCTTTTCGCGTAATCTGTGGAAACTACAATTATCCAGACCTGTAATAAACTTATAGTTATTTCTATAGTATCCTATTCCCGTGGCAATTTTATACATATAGGCATTACATTGCTACGATATCCAACTGAAAATAATAACGTACATACACATCACACAGATAGCCAGGACATTATACAGATATACGTAATAGGGCATATGAATACGAAATAATTTTTACCAAATATTATGTTATTGAGTGATGTTCAATTAAAGAATCTCTTTGTAGAATTTCAAACTGATATACCATATGCGAAAACATAATCATAGAGAGTTCTGAAAAAAGTCAGCGCCATCTATTGAAATTTTATGTACCTAAATTTAAAATGGGCAATTCAGATAAAACAAAGTAGAAATTCTAACTTTATCTAAATTAAATACGTTTATGTAAACCGCATTCAATTCTATTTAAAAGTTTTGAAACAGTGCTTGAAGTAAATTTTCAATAGACCATAACTTCTATTTCCCTTAACCGATTTTGACGAAACATAGTTTTACATGAACATATAGATGTTGTCATTCGTCGTACGGTACGGACGTGTTTTGAGTATTCTCCGCTATGTATAAACGCTTGCTATCAGTTTTTAAATAAAATAAAAATGTGTGATACGTGTAAGACTGTAGTTAACGAATTACTTACATTTCTACAAAATAAGTGTGATATTTTGGATGAAGTGAGTCTGCTGCAAATATCAACTGCTTGGTACAATGACGAAGAAATAGAACAAGCGAAAATAATTGTTTATGAATATGCCACTGCAAAGAGAACTAACAGAAAGGGCGACAGAAAGAAAGAAAAGGATATATCTGACATAATTAAGGCGTTAAAAGAGACAGATCCTGATGTAATGCCAATCTTTGTGGCTAAGGACTTATCAAGAATTCCACCTGTAACATTTGATAATTTGGATGTTACTAGTATCATAAAAACTTTGGCATTAATTAGGTCTGAAATATCCTTACTACAACAAGATACCACAAAGATGAATACAGAATTAAAACAATTTAAATCTGAGCAAGGTATTAAACAAAATATTTTAAATCGACAAAATACAAAGAACGTCGCATCGAAGTGCGCCGACAAGTCACCGGTCATTGACACGGTCATTGACCTGGCGGAACGCTCAAGAACAGGTTCATTGAGTTCGCCCGCGGGGACGGCGGTCATTCAAGCCGCTGCACTAATAACGCAAACGCACGCGCCGGAGGTGGTACCGACCGTTTCATTAACCACGCCTAGTAATAAGCTATTAGCAAATACTAGTAATGAGGGAAGCAATACAATGTTGTACTGTGAAGCGGTTCGGAGAAAGAGTGAGCAGCGAATCTTAAACTCGCAATCCGGAATAAATAAGAGTTCAAAAACAGCTAATGTGATTAATGATGATGGATTTATTAAAGTAATGCGGAAAAAAAGAAGAATTTTAAATATGTACGGTAAAAATATGAATTCCAAACTTAAAGTGGCGGACCAGACTATAAATATTTACTTATCGAGATTTGACAAAACTATTACTGAAAAACAAATCGAAGAGTATCTATCTGAATACGGTGTAAAGTTCTTACAAATTGAATTTTTACAGTATCGGCCCATTAGTCCTACGAATTTTAACTCGTTTAAAATAACAACATTAAAAAGGGATAGTTTAAAGGTTTTGAGTGAAGACTTTTGGCCAGAAGGTGTAGTATTCAGAGAATACAAAGAAGCAAGGGTACAAGCTTACGTTCCAAATAAAAATATAAATAAATAAAAATGGCTGAAAAATTGAAAATTTCATCAATTAACTGTAAAGGACTTAAACGGAGTCAAAAGTTCTTAAAAGACTTGTGTCTTGATTGTAATATATTATTATTACAAGAGACGTGGCTTTTTCCGGATGAGTTACATTTCCTCACAGAAATTGATACCAACTTTCAAGGCTTGGGAACCTCAGCAATAGATACCAGCAGATTATTATACGGTCGCCCTTTTGGTGGTGTTGGAATTTTGTGGCACAAAAATATAAGTGCAAAGCCTGTTGACTGCGGTTCGCCACGAGTTGCAGCGATACTCATTAATTTGAGAGAAAAGAGATTGCTTTTGTTCACTGTATACATGCCAACTGAAAGTTATGATAACCTTGAGGAGTTCACACAATGCTTATCTATTATAACAGCAATAGTGGACGAACAGGATTGCCGTGACTGTATCATCATGGGAGATTTTAATGCAGACCCTAATAGATTGTTCGGAAGAGAATTGTTAAATTTTTCTTTAGAAAACGACTTTGTTTGCTGCGATATTCAACGCCTGGCTTGTGATAGTTACACATTTGTAAGTGATGCACATAACACTGTCTCCTGGCTCGATCACTGTATATCTACAGTTAGCTTAGAATCCAAAATAGAGAACATATCGATTCAATATGATATGGATTGGTCGGATCATAGGGCTGTGTCAGTATCGTTGGACATAGAATGTTTGAGCTCTTCAACGGTGCAAAAAGATAATTTTCCATCGTCATTCAAGTGGTGTCCTAGGAATGATCAAGATATTTCCTATTACATGAAGGAAGTAAGTAAACGGTTGTTGAGAGTAGAACCTATAAATCTCTCAAAACTACAGGATGCAAGTGACAAGGAAGCTGAGGACAGTATAAACATGAATAACAATAATATAATTACATCTATGCAGACTGCTTCCTCAAGAGCATTTAAATACCAAAAAAGACGTCAACATAAGGGAAGAAACATTCCAGGTTGGAATGACAGAGTGAAACAAAGTTACGATCACTCGAGGGCAGCCTACATCAGATGGCTGATTAACGGTAGACCTAACACGGGACCTATTGCTACCTCAAGAATTAACTCAAAGAAAATTTTTAAAAAAGAGTTCAAAAAATGTCTTAATGAATCAGAAAGTATACGAGCGGATAAGTTGGCTATGAGTCTACATACTAATAATTTTAAGAATTTCTGGAAGGAGACGAATAAATCTATGAAGATTCATACGGATACCTTAGCATTGGAGGTTGACGGGCATACTAGATCAGAAGATATAGCGAATTTGATGGCCAATCATTTTGGATACCAACGAACTGCTGATTCAATTCCATGTAATATAGAAGGCAACTCCGGGGGGATAACTATCAGGGATAATGAGATAAAAAGAGCTATAAATAGCGAAAGACTCAAAAAATCACCGGGCCACGATGGTTTGAGCGCAGAACACCTACAATTCTCCTGCCCACACTTGTTAAGGTTGTTAAGTGCCTTGTTTAATGCTATGCTTATGCGAAGCCATTTACCACCAGAAATGATTAAAACGACCGTTATACCCGTACTAAAAAATCAGAAGGCTGATATATCAAAACCATCCAATTACCGTCCGATATCTCTCGCAACAATTACTGCAAAAATATTGGAGAGAGTTCTATATGACCGTATAAAAGACAGTATCAAAACACGTGATAATCAAATGGGCTTTAAAGAGAACACGGGAACTGATATGGCAATATTTACTCTGAAGCAAACGGTAACATATTATACTCAAAGAAAAACCAGTGTATATGGCTGCTTCTTAGATCTGAGTATGGCATTTGACAGAGTATCACATTCTAAGCTTTGGAACACTTTGGAGCAGGCGAAAGTACCACATAGTGTCGTAAATATACTTCGGGTCTGGTATGGACAACAAGAGAATTGTGTCAAATGGGGAAACCATACGTCGGACCCATTTTACCTATCAAACGGTGTAAGACAGGGTGGTGTAATGTCTCCTAGTCTCTTCAATATCTACATGGATGGCTTAAGCAAGAGATTAATTGAGGCTCGTATGGGATGTTACGTGAACAATGTGTGCGCTAACCATATTGCCTACGCAGACGATATGGTGTTACTTACGCCTAGCATCAGAGCGATGCGGAAACTGCTAATCATTTGTGAGCAGTATGCTCGTGAACACAATATGCTATATAATAACACCAAAACGAAACTTGTTGTTTTCCGTCACGGTAAAGGTCCAGATATTGTACCACCGGTGAGCCTCAATAATAATGACATCTGTACTGCAGCCTCTTTTAAATATCTCGGGCACATAATAAGGCAGGATCTCTCAGATATCGATGATATTGATAGACAAAGAAGAGCAATCACTGTTAGGGCTAATATGATTTCACGTAGATTTCACAAGTGCAGTGCAGAGGTGAAAAGAGTTCTTTTTCGCACTTTCTGTATGAGCATGTACACTAATGTGCTGTGGTGTAAATACACGCAAACTGCCATAAATGCCATCAGAGTGCAATATAATAATGCACTAAGATTAATATTCAGGCTGCCACGCTATTGTAGTGCCTCCGAAATGTTTGCGGTCATTCGTCTTCAGGGTTTTTGGGCACTGATGAGACAGACTACGGCTACAACATGGCTTCGTTACTTGCGGAGTAAAAACGAACTTATTAAAGCCACCGTGGAAGTGAATGTTGGTTACTTGACAAGACACTGGTCTCACGTGCATAAAAACCTACAAGGAGTGTGTTAGAGCATTGTATATGACGGATAATAATGTAAATTTTGTTTTTGTTTAAATTTTTATTTCTTTTCTTATTTATTAATTTTTATTGTTTTAATATGTTTTAATGGGACTTAATTTGATTTTTATTGTTTATTGAGTGTTTATCGTTATGTTTTAATAATTTAAATTAATTTATATTTAATTAAACTTTACTTGACTTAATTTATATTTATAATCAATTTATATTTTCAATACATTTTCTCTCCTTTATATTATTTATAGTAGATTAAAATTATAAAATTTTGTTTTAACATATTTTCTTAATATTATATAAACTGACATTACTTAATTTAATTTATTCAATGTAACTTAATGAAATAAACTTTTGTTGTAAGTTAAATTCACTTTGTATCTCTATATGAGTAATATCTTTAGCAATTGATTGTATTGAATCTATTTCTATGGAATGTATTTTCTGGCAATAAATGATATTATTATTATATAGTTTTGACAACGCTTCAGATTATATATAATCTACCAGTGAAAATCGTGTTATCCATTGAGTAGTTTCGACGTTATAACATTGAGTAGTTGATAACATTGAGTAGTTTCGACGTTATAACGTACCAGACAGATAGACCGACAAAAATTCCACATTTTTTTTTTGAAGTGAAACTTATTTATCGGGGTTGGAATAAAATTTAGTGTAACATTTTTCGTTACGGGTGACATTTTTCCGTTACGCGCCAGCTTTTTTCGTATAGCTTCATCTCTTTTACACCATGTTGCTAGGGAGATACTAAATAATCAAAATGACAAGTATGTGGATTACAAAACACAATTTACATTAACCAAAAATAAAATTATCGGATTAGAGTTTTATAATTAAATAATGAATTGTAATTACATACATGACAATACGATTTTATGGACTTGCTATTGAAACTAATAAATAAATTCAAGATTATAACATGAAGAAGAAATTATGAAATATAATTTAAAACGTATTAAAATGAGGTTACACCGAGCGCGAAATTACTGAATCGACGATTTTTTTCCCTACGTTTGCGATTATACAGTCCAGTTATTATTATTGCTTGGATACATATTTTGATTTGTTCTAAAAGAACCATTTATAAAGAAGGTAGAAAATAAATCTTTTTGACAAAATAGAAACATTTTCATTCATCTTTATTTCTAAGTCATATTTTTCCGTTACGCGCCATATTTTTTATCGACGTATGGGAGAAATTTTATAGCAATGTCAAAAAATTGTAACGTTTTTCTGTTATTAATTAACCATTCCTGTAAAGTTGTAATTAGTGAATCATTTTTAAAAAAAATATGTCATAAAGAAGTTTCACTTCTTACATGTGTACACTAATACACACACACATATTTTTTTTTTGGTTTCTGTTACTCGTTTTTAATCGCTCCCTATCAGTTTTTTTTTAAATATTTAATGTGCAGGCATTCGATTTTTACTGTCTGATTATACAGGGTTATTTTTATTTAGTTGACCACCTCTTGCAGGTAGCCTCTCTACATCAATCCTAACGACATTTGTTCCACGACTTTTTAAAATTAATAGTTTTCTCATACAAAATTTATTTGTTGCCTCTGAACTGACATTAATTCTGATCATAGGTATGCCGCCCGGACGTTGACCTTTAAGCACTTCTTATAAAATACAGAGTACTAAGTAAAAGAGGAAGCAAAAAAATTTTTGTTTCGTGTTTATTGGTATTGTTTATCAAGATTTTTAAAAAGTCGTCGAACAAATGTTGTTTCGAGCAGAGAGGCTACCTGCAAGAGGTGGGCAACTAATTACAAATAACCCTATATATTTGAGATTTCTATTATCACGGAAGGAATATCTTCTTTACAAATATTTTTTACAACGTTTCTTAGGCAGCATTGTTCCTTAAACATATCCTACACAAGCTAAACAAAAAAAATACTAGTTTTAGTTAATAATAAAACACAATGAATAATTTCAACCTCGTAATTCCATTTAGATATCGTTTCTAATTCACTCAAAGTTATCGATTTGAATATTGAAATGATTATGATATAATTTTATTACAATATGATGCATTTTAAATGTATTTGATTCATGTTAAATATTTAGAATGATTTCACAAACAATAACCTTTTAGGTCTTTTGTATATGTAGTACAATATGTTTTTGATACATTTTTATTCGGTGACGATTTGTTATTTTTTGTATCCCAACTTAAATATTAAGATAAAATACAAATCGTTGACAATAAATCATAATTATTGATATTCTAGTATTTTTTTTTTTATTTTTTGAAATTTTATCCACAAACAAACACATCGCGCGCGCATTTTTCACATTTAGTGTGTATTTGTCAGATTATACATAGAATTTTGTAACAACATGTCAAGTACAAGTTTAGTATTCTGAATTCGTGTGGTGCCGCGACAACCAACACGACGACGGATACGTGCCCAGGAACTTACTAGGGGTGAGATACTACCACACCACACGACACGACACACGACAGGACACACGACAAGACACATTACACGACACACTATACGACATACCACACGACACGAACCACGACACGACACGACACACGACACACGACACACGACACACGACACACGACACACGACACACGACACACGACACACGACACACGACACACGACACACGACACACGACACGACACACGACACGACACGACACACCACACGACACACCACACGACACGACACACGACACGACACACGACACACCACACGACACGACACACGACACGACACACGACACGACACGACACACGACACGACACACGACACGACACACGACACGACACGACACACGACATGACTCACGACACACGACACACCAAACGACACACGACACGACAAACGACACGACACACGACACACGACAAACGACACGACACACGACACACAACACGACACACGACACACGACACACCACACGACACACACACACGGTACACACCTACTTATAATAACAAAATGTGTTAGATAGCCTAAGATAACGTGATCGTAAGTTAAGCTAAGTTGGCAAGCTATGTTTGTAGAGCCATCCATTTTACCCAACCATTATTTAATGGATGCGTCGACAAGCTAATAGTGCCCAGCGTAGCACTTTATATGGAACCCTCATTTTACAAGTAGCCCTGCCATTAGAAAAATTTTAAAAAGAAAGTAAACGTTCAAATATCTTTATATATTAAATTGTATATTCAGTGTATATGATATATTATTTATGTCAGTGTATAATATATATCTTTGCATTATTAGGTACATTAAATTACGCTTTGTATAATGCACACGTTCCTTATTAGTTATGTAAGAGAGAGACGATTGAGATATAAGTTGCAGATGTTGTAGACGTGCTGCTCCCGGATTAGAATAGGACCGCTCCATATCTTCCCGTGGATGTCGTAAGTGGTAACTAAGGGATATAGGAGGTAAATTACTCTTAGACCTACCGATGAATGGCGGTATATGTATCGACGACAATTCCCGAGGAGGGTTGACGTCAGGCAGGCGGCCGGACATAAAATTTTATCAAATTTTTTAACAACATGGACATGAGAATAAGTAATACGAGTGATAGGGTTAGGGCGTCCCCCCAGGCGATGCGCAGGTGCAGCTCGCGGCACCTGTGAGAAGTGGACTAGGGTTGTTGAAACAGGGACGGGTGCAACATAAGAAGCGAGTCTAGGATGTAAGACTGCGGATGGCTAGTTGGAATATTGGGACGATGACTAGAAGGGGAAGAGAGTTAACGGATGTATTGAAGAGAAGAAGTATAAATGTATGTTGTCTGAAAGAGATGAAGTGGAAGGGGTCGAAAGCAAGAGAAATTGGTGAAGGATACAAGTTTCATTATTGTGGTGGTGATGGTAGAAGGAATGGTGTAGGTATAGTGCTAGATGGGGAACTGAAACAATGTGTGGCGGATGTGAAAAGAATGAATGATAGAGTTATATCAGTAAAAGTAATCAAAAGGGATTTAGTTCAAAACATAATAAGCGCGTATATACGTCAATCAGGCTGTGACGATAGTATTAAAGAGAAGTTTTGGCAGGATTTTGATCCAGTTTTAATAAGTATGCCTTATAATGAGGAATTGTATATACAATTACATACATATGTGGGGACTTCAATGGCCATGTGGGACGGATGATTGATGGGTATGAGAGAGTACATAGAGGATGGGGTTTTGGTAACTGCAATTATGAAGGAGATACATTGGTCGAAGCGGCATCGGTATTGACTTCACCATAGCTAAAACATTCTTTGAGAAGAAAGACGAACAACTAATCACCTATAAAAGTGGAAAC
The DNA here is from genome assembly GCA_959347405.1 of Napeogenes sylphis. NCBI lineage: Eukaryota > Metazoa > Arthropoda > Insecta > Lepidoptera > Nymphalidae > Napeogenes > Napeogenes sylphis. The sequence goes on along the minus strand of OY365776.1, from coordinate 19,559,828 downwards.
CATGGGACCCAAAAAGATTTTTTTCTTCTCAATGACAAAAGTTAAGCAGATTAAAAAAATGCAAAATTATTTCTGGAGAAGATCTAACATCGCAACACCGGCTCCTAGTTTTAGACATCAAAGTAACAGTCCAAGTTTCTTTTAGGAAACAAGTACTACTACTTGTTTCATGAAAGGTATTGAAGGGATGATAGGAAATGAATGTTGGAATGAAATGGAGATATATGTAAGACGTGTAGCGAAAGAGGTTTTTGAAGAAACAAGGTAAGGGCAAAATTGAAAGGGACACGTGGTGGTGGAATGAAACAGAGCATTTGTTCTGTGATTTTTTTGATCCTTTCCAGCTTTACCAATTGCCTTAGATGGTGTACCCTTCCTGTATGTTCCGACTTCCGCTTCCTCGGTGCAGTCGTGCAAGGTGATGGTGATATAGATCGGGATGTAAGGAACAGAATAAATGCCGGATAGATGAAATAGCGACCGGTCACAGTGACAATATGTGACCCTCGAATGCCCCTTAAACTAAAGGGGTAAATATACGAGTACAAGATGATCATAAGACCTATCTTATTGTATGGTTTGGAGTGCTGGGTGAAGAAAGGGACGAATGAAAGAAAATTCAACGCGGCTGGATGGATGTGTGGTATAACTAGAATGGACAAAATTAGAAATGAAAGGAGAAGCATGGAAATAGCGCCGTGACCGAAAAGCTGGCAAGCAACAGATTAGAGTGGTACGGGCATTTTATTTGAAGGGATGAATGTTATGTGACGAGGAGAATGTTAAAGGTGAATGTGGATGGAAAAAAGAGGAGAGAAAAGCCGAAGAAAGTGTGGATGGACAGTGTGAAAGATAATATGCTGAGAAAAGGAGTAAATACTGAGATGACGAATCATAGAGCTGAGTGAAAGAAAATGACATGTTGTGCCGATCCCACATAAGGCAGGACAGCGAGATGTTGTAGACGTTTTTCCTATATATAGTGGCAGTTACCATTATAAATATATATAGTAAAATATTTTCGTGCCATATTTATTCCAAATGAATGGGAACATTGTACATGTTTTATTGATAACAGACGTTTTTCACACATATTTATTTTTTGTGCATTTTTATTTTTTTTATGACTATTGATATCCTATCGAATCGATTGCGAAAGTAGTAATAATTTTTATATGTAAAGGTAATTCTTATAAGGTAACGTTCAAATATTTATAACTTTTTTAGCATTTGTTATATCAGTGTTTAACGTAAAAACGATATACAACAAACCATGAAACTAATACTCGCTTCACCTACGAGTAACATTTCTCTCATAATAACCCCTGAACTTCGTAACAACAGGCAACATTGGCAAATATAAAATTGCTGATTGTTGACTATTCCTAATTTTACTATACGTAATATCATTTTATGAGTACCCATGTTCCCTCTGAAATCATTATATTAAGATAAACATGTTCCAAATTAAACATACCCGATTTTGTTTTGCTCGTGTTGTCGTAAGTAAATAATAATTATTATGAGCTCTTTATTGTAATGTTACTGAAGCAATACCGTGATTGGGTTGTCGTAGTTTTGGTTCATTTAATATTTTGTTAAGAATACTTTATTAAGCAAAAATCTATACTTTATTAAAAAAAAGAAATAATTGTTTATGTTAATTTACAATGGAGCCGGCCGGCAGCAGCAGTACTTGTTGATTAGTTTAGCCTGCTGTCTGTTGCTGCTATTTATAGCCGAATATAGAACAGACAATATATTATAAAAGCATTATTATAATACAATTGGGGATTATTGACAACAATAAATTAGGGGCTATGTTATAATTAATGGTAATCCAAATATTGTAGCAACTAATGGCATTGTGAAATTCTAGTTAAAATTTCGTTTATTACAATTTATAATGAATGAAGTCATTCGTTTAGATATTGTATGCTTATCTTTATATTTTATGATATCTAAATTTGATAAACCAAACAATTATGTAATCCTTTGTTGCTATTTCGATTATATCTCTTCTTTGTAGATTAATGGAAATATATTATTACTGGAAGATATATAATATAAGCTAGATTTCTTAGGCGTATTATCCTTATTTAATCATAGTTATTTTTTCAATTTACTTCCTAAAAATATTAGTTACCATATTAAATTTTAAATATTAGTTACCATTTTTTTTGGTCTGTGGCAACACTGAGGTCAACAGCTGATTTGAATTGTTCCTAATAGTTTTATTAAGTAAAATTATTTATAGTGTATAATTTTAGCTAAATTCCCAATCAATTATTCAATTAAAGTGTATTGATACTAGTGTAATAAGAATTATAGTGTTTAAGTTATTCTTCAGTATTGTAAATCTCTAAGAAAGTGAAAAGTGACAGTTGATTGGTAACGTACAAACTTTAAATTTTCTAAAATAGATATATATTCTAGTTTTTAAGTGTTTTTAGTTCTTCTTTATTATATAACAACTGTCTCATTCAATTTCATATTAGTTTTGTTTCTGCAAATCTCAGTTTCTTTGTTTTGTCTCATTTATTGCAGAAACAAAGCAATATAGGCCCTTTGTTTGGTTTTGCACATTGGTACCTTATTTAATATTAAAATGATGACTCGTTCACGTGCCCTTTCACGCCAAGAGGAGAACAAACTCCAACTGGCATTACAAGAATTAAAAGTGAGTAAGGACTTGTGTGCCCAGCTAAACAATGAAAGAGATGCTAATGAGAGGGAACTATTAGATGTTTTAAAGAATAATGACAAATTAAAAATAGAACTTTCTAAGTTACATGTTAAATATAATGATGTTGAAGAGGAGCGTAACAGGCTACAGTTATTAGTGGCTAGGTTTGATGAGTGTGGTCTTGAGTATGAGCAGGCCCTTCGGCGTACCGACACCCTGGAGCTTGAGCTGAGAGATGCCCACCAACAAATCTTGGAACTGGAGGAGGCCGCTCAAAACTCAACTAACATTCACACTCACAGCTTGTATGAAGAGTTAATTGGCAGCGCTTCTCAGTTGGTCAACTCCCCAACTACTGCAACTAAAAACCCCTGTGTCACTATAGATTTAACAAATGACACATTGAACTCAGAAAGGCTAGGTAGCTGTAGCAATAAGAAATTAAAAAAATATATTAGAATTAATAGATATATTAAGAAAATCCAAAAATTAACTAAAAAGAACAAGTTTTTTACAAAATCAATTATTAATAAAAATATATTGTTAAAAAAAATTAACTTTTGTAATATAGAATTAGAAAATAGAAATAGGAGATATGAATCTGACACACAATTATTAGAAACACATTTAGCCCGTTTGCAGACTACTTTAAGAAGTGTTACAAAAAAATATGAAAACACACAAAACTTGCTAAGCGAACAAAAGTCAAAAGTAGATGAACTTTTAAAAAAATCACAAAATAGTTTGGAATGTATGAACTCACAGACTAACAGTTGTTCATGTGAGTGTAATAATAAGTTATTTTCTGTAAAACCAACATTGTCCTCCCCCGCTAAAATATTGTGTGACAAGGTTGATATCCCTGTTTCTAATAATAGTGGCTCCCTCAAATTAACTCCTGTATATGATACTTATATGTTTAGCGATAATATTGGAAAAGGAATGGGATCTGTACTAAATTCTTATTTTGTAAAACAAAAAGTATTCAACAGCTGTTCACCTGACAATAATTTAATGAATATTACTAGACAAATAAAAAATTCAAGTCAACAATTTACTAAGTCAACAAATATAATAATTTTTGTAGGAAATAGAGATAATGTAAATTATTTGGAATTTAAAAAATGTTTTGAAACTATAAGTAACTTAGATGTCAATAAAATTGTCTGGTTTTCATTACCCTATAATCAAGGTTTGCCACAGGCCGAAAATAAAATTAGATATAAGATAAATTTACTGATATATAATTTATGTTTGTATAATGACAAATTTCATGTGATTGACACTAACACTACTGTTAGTAACTTTTATAATTTGACTAATGGTAGGTATTACCTATCTCCATATATTAAAAGACAGGTAGCTTCATCGCTATTATATTATTTTACTATGACAGCCAATAATTTGGCTAAAATTGTTTCTATTGAACAACATTCAGTTACTTGTATAAGTAAAAACAGCTTGGAAATAAATCCAACTAGTAATAGTAGTATTAGTAGTAGTTTAAACTAGTCATTAAGACAGTAGAGATATCCTCTAGCCAAATAATTAAGATATCAAATAATGATATTAATGATCATTATAGAAATACAAAAATTTTTAAAATAAATAATAAAAAACATAATATAAACTGTATCAACCTGGTGCATCAGAACATTCAGTGTATTAGAAATAAGGAATTAGAAATTGAATTGTTTTTAAATACTTTTAATATTAGTGTTTTTTGTGTCACTGAGCATTGGCTTAAGAATGATGAATTAATATTTAATTTCAATAACCACCAGGTTGGTAGTTCGTTCAACAGAGTTAATTCCATACATGGTGGCTCTTTAATTATTTTAAATAAACAGCTAAAATTCAAAGAACGCAAGGACATAGTGAGCCACTCTGTTGAGCGGACAACTGAACTTGCTTCAGTTGAATTAGAAGAGTTCATAATTGTAAATGTTTATAGGCCACCGTCATCTAACTTTGAACATTTTGAAAAGATTATGGATGAGGTATTGTATAAACTATCACATTCTAGTAAAAAGGTAATCATTTGTGGAGACTTCAATATTAATATTCTTGAACAAAATTCAATAAGTATAAAGTTTTTAAATTTGTTCAAATCTTATAATCTTTTACACATATTTATGGAGCCTACTAGAGTCACAACCACTAGTGCCACTTGTATTGATAACATTTTTACAAGTGTTATTCCAAATTTTAAATGTTTATTCAATACATTAGATTCTGACCACTATGGCCAATTTATTAAATTCAGTTGTAGCAAGAGAGAAAAATCAAAACAGAAAATAAGTTTTATACCAGTGACTGTAGAACGTATCGAACAAATTAAAAATGGGTTAGTACGCTATTTGCCTTTGATGAAAAATTCAAACCCCAATATTATGTATAATGACTTTTTTAGTACTTTCACTAAATTATTTAACTTTATATTTACTCCTAAAACAGTGGTTGTTAATGATAAATTAGTGTTTAGTGATTGGGCATCTGCTGAGTTACACAAAAATAGAGAAAAATTATATAATATGTATGCGGAATTGATGTTTAATACTAGTAATGAGTTTAGGGATGAGGTAAAATTATTTTCCAAATCTTTTAAAAAACAATGTAAAATAGCAAAAAATCAACATATTCAAAATAAAATAGGAAATAGCATTAATAAAATAAAAACAACTTGGAAAATAATTAATGAGGAAACTGGAAGAGCTAAATCCCAGAGGATCGACTTTAAATTAAATATAGATAATAAATATGTCACGTCTGACCTCGAGGTTGCTACTGCTTTTGAAACCTTTTTTACTAATATTCCAGTGACTACAACGTTATCTTTAAATTCTTCTACCGCTGCAGCTATGGGTTTACTTAGAGAGAATGTAGATCAATGTGTTAGTAGTTTTAAGTTTGAAAAAGTTAATGCTCAAGAAGTAATCAAAGTATTTAGATCAATTTGCGTTAAAAAGACTAGTGATCTTTGGGGGTTTTCTGTTGACATACTTAAGTCTATAATTGACATTGTAGCGCCAGACTTAGCATTAATATTTAATAATTGTTTAGAATATGGTATATTTCCTGATCTAATGAAACAAAGTAAAATAACTCCATTATTCAAATCCGGCTGTTCATTAGATCCTAGTAACTATAGACCTATTTCAGTCTTACCCACTTTTAGTAAGATTTTTGAGAAAATAATTCTTAATCAACTTGTGGCATATTTCAATAAAAACAATCTCTTACACAAAAACCAGTTTGGTTTCACTGCCGGTCGCTCTACAACAGATGCTGGTGTTGAGCTATTACTAAACATATTTGAAGCCTGGGAAGGATCACAGGATGCACTTGGCATTTTCTGTGATCTATCTAAGGCGTTTGACTGCGTTCAACATGAAATCCTTATAAAAAAGTTAGAACATTATGGAGTTAAAAATAAGTCCCTAGATTTAATTAGTTCATATCTTAATGATAGAATACAAAAAGTGGATGTAAACGGAAAACGTTCCCCTGGTTCTTTGGTAAAAATAGGTGTGCCACAGGGCTCTATCTTAGGGCCTTTCTTGTTCCTCATTTACATAAATGACTTACCTCACCTAGTGAGGGAAAAACATGGGATAGTATTGTTTGCTGATGATACTTCTCTTACTTTTAAAGTTAATAGACGGCAATCTGTTATTGACGATGTAAACAATGCTCTCTCAGATGTTGTACAATGGTTTAACGCCAATAATTTGTTGCTCAATAAAAAAAAGACGAAATGTGTCAAATTTAGTTTACCAAATGTTAAAAATGTTAGAACCAATGTACAATTAAATAATGAGGATTTGGACATGGTCAAATCTACTACTTTCTTGGGCATTACTTTAGATGAAAAATTGCAATGGGGTCCTCATATATTTGATTTGTCAAGCAGACTAAGTTCTGCTGCATACGCGGTTAAAAAAATACGTCTATTAACAAATATGGAAACTGCTCGATTAGTTTACTTTAGTTACTTTCATAGCTTAATGTCATACGGTATACTCTTATGGGGCAATGCGGCTGACATAGATACCATATTTACATTGCAGAAGAGGGCTGTTCGCGCAATATATAATATGAGACCAAGAGACTCTTTAAGAAACAAATTTAAAGAATTTAAAATTATGACTGTTTACAATCAATATATTTATGAAAATCTAATTTACGTTCATAAAAATATTTCAAAATTCAAGAAAAATTGTGATTTACATAAAATTAATACAAGACAAAAAAATAAACTCGCTATGCCCGGCACTAGGCTCCATAAAATAGGTAAATCCTTTAAGGGTAATTGTATACGTTTTTATAATAAGCTCCCAAATGAAGCCTTAAGCCTATCATTAAATAAATTTAAATTATATGTTAAAAATAATTTAATAAAAAAATCCTACTATAGTGTAAAGGATTACATCGATGACGGTATGGCCTGGGAATGAATCTGTATTGTATTGCGAATAGCTAGTAATCTCCGCAATTTGTTTTTTGTTGTAAATTAATTTTGCTTTATCGACCTTCTGCATCACACCGATTCCTTAGAAGTCACTACTTGCGGTAGCATCGGGAGTCGGGTTGCCTCCCTCCCTCAAATATGTGCGAAGGGGGTGATGGCTGGCTCTTGTGTTATGCTCGTGAACGGGTGCTGCTTGCGGTGACTGGTTGTGTGGCAGGCCGAAGATTTATTTTCTGTTATTATTATTTAATTTTCGTTGCTTGAAATCATTAGGCTTCTTTTCCTATTAATTGCGACGGTTCTAGTTGTTCCAAATTTGCATTTAAGTTTGACGTTTGTGAAACAGTGATCACAATAACAAAAAATATATCCGGCTGAGTTTGTTGTGTGGTTCTTCTCAGACCAGGACGCGTTTGGAACCCTCATAGCTTTAACATTAAGATGGAAAGTGCTTTCTCAGAAGGGCTTATTACGATAAATCTAGTATCGTAATAGGCCCTCCTGACACTTCCATGTTGACGTACACAAGTGATCACTGATTATGATTCTAAGTGGAAAAGATATAAATAAATAAATAAAAAAATAAATAAATAAACAAACTTCCGTTAGAATAAGAAAAAAGGTTTAATATGAGGCACATAATTTAACTCCCTTAATTCTAGTGCCGTACGTCTCGGCATAATAACTTATTCTTTCTTGAATTTTCCTTTCATTAAAATATTTTTTTGTAAATTCGTGGCGTGTTAGTGGTTAGTTGTTGTTTGTATAAAAATATATTATATTTAATTATACAATGTGTATAATTTCTAGTTACCAAATTACGTTTTACGGGAACCTTATATTTAGGTAATCTTGATCATATTAGTTATGAGTCTGCCATCTGCAACACAGACCTACTTAAATATAGACGGTTATACTTCGAGTAAACCAGTTTTCACTCCGAAGTCAAACCAACTTCTATAAGTTGTAAGTTATAGCATAAGTAATACATCTATACAATAAAGAGCTCATAATAATTATTATTTAATATATACTAAAAATATTAGTTACCATATTAAATAAACAAACTTCCGTTAGAATAAGAAAAAAGGTTTAATATGAGGCACATAATTTAACTCCCTTAATTCTAGTGCCGTACGTCTCGGCATAATAACTTATTCTTTCTTGAATTTTCCTTTCATTAAAATATTTTTTTGTAAATTCGTGGCGTGTTAGTGGTTAGTTGTTGTTTGTATAAAAATATATTATATTTAATTATACAATGTGTATAATTTCTAGTTACCAAATTACGTTTTACGGGAACCTTATATTTAGGTAATCTTGATCATATTAGTTATGAGTCTGCCATCTGCAACACAGACCTACTTAAATATAGACGGTTATAATTCGAGTAAACCAGTTTTCACTCCGAAGTCAAACCAACTTCTATAAGTTGTAAGTTATAGCATAAGTAATACATCTAATATAAATTATTTTATTTAAATGAATGTATTAATATTATTAATAAATAAATAAAAAAATATTAACTTAATTTTTAACATATTAATGTCTAATATGTATTATCTAGATTTGTTGATATTCGATGGTAGCTTCTTTAAACGCTGCCACAATCGAGTTTTTACAAACCTTTCAAAGTGAGAGAATCGTAGGCTTTAATATAAATAAATACATTCTGATTTTGAAACATTTAGTGGTGGATCAACTTAAATTATTTTATTAAGGTTTTATGAAGATATGTAGATATTTAATTAAAAATTGCCATAAACGCAAAATTGATAACTTTACCAGTCTGTGGGTTATCATTTGAAAGTCTTATTATTATATCAGGACTTTCAATTATTATCGAAACTAAATTTAATTTATTTATTGCTCAATTACTTAATAATTAAAATACCGAATAATTTACTAATAAAAACTCGAGTTACCTATTTTCTTATTCATTTTATAAATTTTTAGATAACATGTCAATGTTATCTAAAAATTTATATGTAGATTTTCAATGTCTTTTCTCATTGATTTTTTTTTTAATTTCAAATTAATGAAAAACCTAATGCGAAACTAATCCAAAATTTTGGTATTTTATTTTTTATTAATTATCCTTTAAGAAGTTCATTCACATTACAGTAGTCACTTTGTCAGTTTGTAAGTAATAGAAAACAATTTGAATATAATAATAAGTAACCACATTGTAACAAATTTGTGTAATATGTATTACGTTCACATCCGGTTTTTAAGGGATGTTCTAAATAATTTGTAGCACCACATGCTACATTAAATTGTATGACTGATATGAAACTATGAAAAGATTTGTTATATTTGGGAGGTTGTACATTTTATTATATGTAAATATATATAAATCTCCTTGTTTCGTTTCTGATAAATTAGTATATGTTATAATTAATGACTTCCAAATGACTCCCAAATGACTTCCAAATGACTTCCAAATGACTGGAAGAGTCGAAGTAATTTAGTAAGATGGGGCAAAGCCACCGAAAAGTCTTGCAACATCTGTGGGGAGGCAATAGGAACCGCGAAACACCTATTAGTAGGGTGTAGGGTACTTCTAGATAAAGGTCAATACTCGCGTCGCCACGACAAGGTATTAGAAATTATACGGGAAGCGGTTAGTCTTTCAGTAGCAAGAGCGCGGAAGGGTATAACAACCACCAAACGATCTATAGAATTCGTAAAAGAAGGCTCCTCCAAAAAATCAAAAGCGAAGCCTTATTCAATATTAGACGCGGCTCCTGATTGGATTCTCATGATGGACACGTATGAAAAGCATTACAAAATCCCTGGGGATGTTGGTGTTTCGTCATCCAGACCGGACTTATTCCTGTATTCGAAACATCTGAGGCGCGTGATACTTGTGGAGCTTACTGTCCCTTGGGAAACAAACATCCCAAGGGATCACACATTCAAGCTCAATAAGTATTACGAACTAACCAACGAACTGATCAGGAATAAACTTGTAGTTAGTTTGTACGCGGTAGAAGTGGGAGCGAGAGGTATAACAACAAAATCTCTCTATAGCCTACTTAAAGACCTTGGCCGTTCTAGAACAAGCATCGGTTCATTTCTAGAACGTATTTCAAAGGCGGCATTAGTAGGTTCTTTCCAAATTTGGTTAGGTAGGGAGAGGAGTGTGGAGGGTGAAGGTGAGCGTTTTTGCGCACAATAAAGGGGCCCCTTAAACCTACTCCTTGGTCGCAAGTCCCAGGCACTGCTTGCACTCCTCTCCTTGCAACGCGATTCCATGGATTGCTAAGAAGCTTCGTCTCGTCTGTCATTACTGAATGTCTATAATACAGAGACGAATTTTATCTCTTATATCTTTTAATAATTAGATTAATCTTTCGATGGATGCCACATTGAGAGAAATAACAAATTAAATATTATTATTGTTATCGAATGTTTTGCATTGTTATGGAATTGTTCTATATAACTTATAGAAATCATTATTTTGGTCTTCTATCAAAGTCAACTGAAGTAAGTTTATTAGCCTGGTTTAACTTTAGCTACAGACAAAATAGGTAGCTGAATCTTATGATTAATTTACCTCATTGTATGTGTTTATGGTTTGTTATAAATAAATATTCACGAAACTATTTCAGACTGTATACTAATAAATGTTATTATTATTTTTTAATGAAAATACAATAATAAATATAATTGTTAAATATATTTTGTACCTACGTGTCAAATACTATTTAAAATTTCAGATTTTGTATTAATACTGCTGAAAATGGTATGAAGTAATTCGCATACAGAAATATAAGTAAAAAAAAGAACTTCACAGGTTGGGGTTACTTTTAATGAAAATGGGATACCAAGCTCTTTCATGAGTTATGAGTTTTTGTAATGATCGAATCAAAATCTATTGAAATATTTATAAAATCTTTTAAAATTGTATTTATCTTTGGTTTAATTATTTAGGAGAATGTAGAGTAATGATCCTAAAACTCGTACAATAGGTACTGTTTTTAAACCCAAAATAGTACGACAGTAAAGTGAAGCCAACTGGATATAAATAGAAGAAATCTTTAAAAGAATTAGCTACTAGTTGAATTATTGAATGAATTTAGTTTTTCTTGCACCAAAAAGTCTGAAGTAGGTATATATTCAAAGACACGAGCGGAATTACAATCACAAAACATAAAGTCGAAACAGATTAGGCCGGTGAAGTTTTTCATTCATTTTTATACGAACTTAAGAAGTGGTATTAACTTCCTACATTACTATATTTTCTTTTATTATGGCCTTATTTGTTTCGTATTACGTTATTTGGACTTATTTAAACCACTGTTAAGAAAAATCGTATTATGATTAAGCTAAATCGCTGACGAACGATATTATAAGAGTCATAAAAGTTAATAAAGCATACTTTGAAAAAGACATGCATTTATTATCTTGATATCACATCCTAAACACTATAGCGTAAGAAACTCTATAGTGTTTAAAAAAACTCGGGGTTCCGGGGTTGATATCACATTTTTGTATTCAGTTTGTGAGAGAATAGTGTAATATTAATAAATTCTGTACACAGTGTCTAACCCACAGAAAACTTAATATTTCCATTTTCTTCCGGAAACAAGCGAATAAAAGGCGAGATGCTAAAACCTAATTACTGAAGTCGACGCGCCGTATTAAATGACCGACTCTCACCACCTCGCAAACTTTCATCCGCCTGTCAGTCATTAGGACACAACAAACTCCAGCACACCACTGACACTTCATTAATGACTTTCTAAAATGAAGCATAACCAGATTGTGGCTCTAGTTTCACAGCTACTTGAATTTAAACTTTGGTTCTTCACAACTGATTATTTTTTTCAAATATATATTTTTTTATAAATTATTGTACTACTTTTTCATCTACAGACAATATTTTACGTAAGTGTACTTTATTTCTGCCCTTTATATTTCTGTCTATATGGACAGAAATATAAGACAAAATATTGGACCATACGTTATTTTGGATTAACATCAACGCTACTTTAAAACCGTTGTTTCAGATACTAAGAGGTTTATAATAATATTTTTATATAAAAAATGCAAAAGATGATTTTATATAAAAAAAAAATAAGGATAACGTACAAAGTGCAGAAACATGTTTAATGTTACGAGCTTTTAAAAATATTTTTTTACACATTAATCATAAAATAGGTGCGGTGTCATAATACAAAAGTACAAAAGTGAATTTGTCTTTGATGTTTATGTTTATATATAAATATATATATATATATATATATATATATATATATATATATATATATATATATATATATATATATATATATATATATATATATATATATATATATATATATATATATATATATATATATATATATATATATATATAAATATACATGTATATATATACAAATATATGTTATATTTGTACATATATAATATATATATAGAATCGTTTTATAAGTATATATACTTATAAAATTATTCTGTTAATATTAGTTTCGTTTTTAACAAACCATTTGAGTTGATAGATATTTTAAATAAAAACGTCGCATGTGCTAGATGACATCACTTCGACCCCTGTATCATGCATATCTAATGTAAATCCCATGAAAATATATTCCCGAAAACTGCATCCAAATCGATTAATTCGTTTCTGACATTGGCGTGCACAAACGTACAGACATACAGACGAATAGACAAAATGAATAAAACATTATTTTGGGTTGTCTTGCTTATATAAAGATCCCCCTGTGTTCACAACTAAAAGACATACAGATAAACAGGCAAAGATTATAAAAATGCTGAAAATGGATTATGTTACTTATCACTTACCATTTTTGTATATTTTTTTAATATTTTCAATGTACAAGGAATACTCCTCTAATATAACTTTTTTTATTTCTAAACCGATTTAGATTAAATAAACACTAAATGTTAAGTAAAGACTGTGATAATATATTCCTAAAAACCGCATTCAAATTGGTCAAGACTTTTCTGAGAGTAACGTGCACAAACATACAGACAAACAGCCATACAGACATACAGAAATCAGACAAACTGAAAAACCATTGTTTTGGGTTCTCTTGCTCTTATAAAGGCCCTTTATGATGTTTTTTTTTTAATATCTTCCATGTACAGAAATGGATCAGTGACAATTTTATTATATGTATAGATTTTTCGAAACTTGATGAAGTTTTATAACTCAATATTGTATTTAATTAATTTAATATACAAGACCAAGAACTATTGAAGTCTCACCCATCTTCATCTATCTAACTTAAAAATATCAATATAAATGATGGTATTATAAAAATGCTAAGTATTGTCCTATTTCTGAACGCAGAGCTTGTTGACCTCATCTTCGAGTAAATACATGATTGATTTGGTATAATAATGGCTCTTGCAACAATACTTGAAGATGGTCTAAGTCAGTTGCTTCTTGTTTGATATTATAATAGATACACTTCATTCTTATAGACAATTAATTTTTTTTAACGACAACTAACATTAGTAATTGGACAAGTAACATCCGCAAAAAAATATGATAAATAATAATGTTTTTTTGCAAAATATATTAACGACACGAACTAAATAGTACCAAGATTGTAAGAGTTCTATTTATTTATTTTAAAGATATCATAATTATCAACAAATTTTTCATAAAAATGGAACTTACGTTTAGCGTAGCTTAATTTTAATTAAATATCGTCATCCGATACGGGTTGCACTATGGTAACCGGGACGGGTATAAATACGGTAGCTGAATCGGTAGAGCGACGGAATGGTTTCCCAAAGGTTGTGGGTTCAAGTTCGAGTTTCTATAATTATTTAAAATTTCACACGGCGCTGTGCTCATACACCGCTTTATATATATAATGATAATAAATGAGAATAATAAAAATATTATATAAAATACAAAAAGACATTTACAGGATAAATATTTGAATAACTGTTGTATATAGAAAAGATTTATCACTTTATGGTTAAACACAATAAGTGTAATTTTCCTCAGTTCGAAATAGGACAAATCCTGATTAATCACAAGTCACGCATTTCCGAAGAAAGTCATTTACATCGCAAATTAAGTAAGTTTGTCTCGACTGGCTTGAAAGTAGGGGCTCTTTTAGAACAGGCAATAACGAATCATATATTGTATGACTCTTAGCTAGAGAACAGATCATTATAATATTATATTCTATTTCATCTAAATAATGTTGTTTCGTTGTATGTTGTATTTATTAACTTTGTAATGGTTATTATTTGAAGTTTTACTTCGAAATCCACATTGATGAATACATTTTTTATTTATTTAGATAGACTGAAGTGAATGTTTAATTAATATATACGAACCATTACTCAGTTTTTAAGCTTAAGTTTAAAAAACAACATCTAGGAGTATTGCGTGAAGTGCATGCATTCCGTATAAGAGTTATAGGGTACAGCTGATGTGAATGTGATGTTTACAGGCGGAGTTGACCAGCCCAAGGCGAAGGGCTACTGCGGTATTCCATTTCGGGTCTTGGAATATTCCTTTAGCAGAGACGCCTGTTACATAGAAATTTCATTTCTGTAGATAATTAAATATTTATAATTTTAATATTATCGATTTCTTATTATCTGTCAAATTCGTAGACAAGGTAAATTATTTATCTGTTGACAGCTAATTGCAATATCTTAATTAGTCTGTGACATTTCTTTTTGTTTAAGATATTGAATGTTGCCAGCTGAAGCTAACTTTATAGTCCCCAAATGTTATTAAAAATATAAACATTTTATTAATAATTACTATTCTAAATTTCATTTATTAATCATTATTAAGGATAGCATATAGCTAGATATTTATTTAAAAGTAGCTGTCATATTGTTTCAGGAGTTTAATAGCAGCCAACGTTGTTTTATTGTTATATTTATTAGTATAAGAATTTGTTATAAATTTATTCCACTCGGTTCTTCATTTAGACAATTAGGGCATTGTTCTTAAATTATTTAAATATTAACCTTCTTCCGATTAAAATCAATTTTACCCACATTTCGTGTAGCGCGGCGTGTGCATAGCCACATTGTTTGCTTATTATGCATATTTGAATTCTTTGGCGGGAAATCAAAAAGCGCGCATTTTAAAAAAGGCCCAAAAATATAAAATTTCAATTTTCGTGTTTATATTGTATATTTTCAAGTAAATAGTTACTTTTAAGGGCTGTTATAAATAATACTAGTTATGAGTGTAAATAGCGACGGGGGAGACCCCGTCGAAAGAGTTAAAAAACGAAAAATTGTTGGCGGTTGTCCAGAAGGCGTCGTAAACTATAATATATTTAAAAAGCCATTGTATAAAAGATTGTTTCTAGAAAACCACAGTGGCGATTGTGTGGTGTATGTGGAATCTACTGAAAATGAAAAAGTCGGCAATAAAAACCCTATCGTCCTTACGAAAACCTTTACGGAAAACGTTAAAGGAATAGTAGGAGTACACCGAATAAATGCCTACAAAGTGGGCGTTACGTTTAAAAAACCCGCGCCTGCCAATAATTTCTTAAATATGGATAGTTTTTTTAATAAATACAAGCTCAAAGCATTCATACCAGCCTATATGACTGAAACTATTGGAATAATTCGGTTTGTTCCCAAAGATATGTCTAATGAAGATATTTATAAAAATATTGTTGCTGATGCAGAGGTTGTATCAGTCAAGCGATTTATGAAAAGAGAAAACGGAAAGTTAATACCCCTGGGCACAGTTGCAGTAACTTTTGCCGACACTGTTTTACCACAGTTTACCTTTATTAGCCTATTTAGGTACTCGGTACATACCTATGTGCCACCACTCATCCAATGTTATAAATGTTTAAAATTCAACCACTCCGCGAAAGTCTGTAGAGGAGATCAAATGTGTTCCTCGTGTGCAGGTCGCCATTCCTACAAAGAATGTGATGTAGAAGGCATCACTTGTATAAATTGTGGAGGTAGTCACTTGGCTATCTCTAGAGATTGTCCTGTAAAGCAGAAGAAAACGGCAGAGAAGAAAGAAAAGCACCGTCATCGTTCCTATGCCACTGTTGTGAGTACCCCACCACCCAATATAACATCTAAAACATTCCCCACATTAAATGAACCAAGTAAGTCAGTATCACAACATCTTTCTACAGTAAAAAATGTAAAAACAGCATCAAATTGTATTGATGCTGAACAAATTATAAATAATGATATAATTATCAGTGCATTAGTCAAGTCTTTAGTTGCCCTTGGTAATAATAGGGATGGTATACCTTTAACAAATAAAAAGATAAAAGAAATATTATTACATAACTTAATAACTTAATGGATACTTATTTACATATTATTCAATTTAATATACAAAGTTTAAATAGTAAAAAAGCATTATTAAACAAATTCCTTTTAGAACAAAAAGTTGATCTATGTTTATTGAATGAAACCTGGTTAAAAGATACTAGCAATATACCTTCTTTTACATCATATAATTTTATTTACAAAAACTCAGTTAATTCCCATAATGGAGTTGGCATATTAGTAAAGCAGAATTTAAAATATGACATAATCAAATCAACATTTTATGAATCGGTACAAAATCTGTGTATATCTGTAGATACATCTTTAGGAAAACTATACATTCTGTGTGTATATTGTCCACCCAATGGCAATAGATTAGATACTAATAAAATAAAAAATATACTTCTTGAAATTCCAAAACCATGTCTTATAATGGGTGACTTTAACGCACATCATTTGTTATTTGGTTGTCATAAAAATAATAACAGAGGCAATAGTTTATACAATCTTATAGACGAATTTAATTTATGTATTTTGAATGATGGTAGTCCTACCACCGTACAAAGCCCAAATAGAAATTCATCAGCAATAGATTTATCTCTGGTTAGCCCTTCAATAGCACCTTTCTGTGAATGGTTTGTCCATGACGATCCAATGGGTAGTTACCATTATCCAACACGATTGATAGTTAATGTGAGGCCATCAATGTATGAGTTACGCCCTGTAAAAGAAAAATTTTTTTATGATAAAGGAGACTGGTGTAAATTTTATTCATTATCCGAGTATAATTTTTCTAAACTTAACAGTCTTAATATTCAACCCATAGAACTTTATAACAACTTTGTAACCATTTTGTATGATATTAGGAATGAGACAGTCCCAACAAAAAAAACAAAAGATAACTTACGCATATTTAAAAAACCTGTACCCTGGTGGAACCAAACATGTGATGATGCTGTGCGAAAATCTAAGGAAGCTTTACGCGAGTATAAAAAATATCCAACAGTACCCAACTTTATTTATTATAAAAAATTAGATGCTAAAAAAAAAAGAATATTAAAAGAAGAGAGTAAAAAGTCATGGCATGAATTATGTGGTACTTTTAATAGACTAACACCTATTTCTAGAATATGGGAATATATTAAGAGATTTAAAAGAATAGGTTTTTCTAAAAATAAATATTTGAATGATGAATGGGTGCCAAGCTTCTTAGACAATTTAGCAGACTCATCAAATATTGAGGAAAAAGTAATTAATAATATTTTTAACAAGGCTTTTGAAAATGATAGTAACTCCTTTTTGAATTTTCCTTTCACATTAGATGAGCTTTACATTTCCCTTAAAAGTAGGAAAGATACCACACCAGGAATGGACGAGATACCTTATATATTGATCAAAAAGTTACATCCAAATGCTCAGAACATTCTACTTGATATCTATAATAAGCTTTGGAACAACTTAGTTATACCGGAATCATGGAAAACTCAATGTGTAATTCCTATTTTGAAACCAAATAAACAAGTTAACAATGCAACATCTTACAGACCTATTTCTTTGTCATCATGTTTGGGTAAGCTTTTTGAAAACATGCTAAAATTACGTTTAGATTATTTTACTGAAACTCAGAGGCTGTTACCAGACATCCAATTTGGTTTTAGAAAGGGTAGGAGTTGCTCTGAAAGTTTTGTGTCCTTCATATCAGATCTTAAAAAAGCAAAACTTGGTCATTCAAATGTCATATGTGTGTTCCTAGATATCAAAGGAGCATTTGATAATGTAAATATTGTATGTCTTATTAAAGTGTTATGTGAACTTGGTTTACCAAATAAAATGTTGCAATGGATTTTTAAATTCTTACACAATAGAACTTTGTTTGTTAAATTCAATAATATAATTCATGGACCTAGACAAACAAACAAGGGGACAATGCAAGGTGCTACATTGTCACCGCTTCTGTATAACTTATATACTTCTCAAATATATAAGTATGTTGATGTATCCAAAATAAAAATACTACAATTTGCTGATGATTTGCTTTTATATAGTGAAAATCAAAATATTAACATAGCCATTAATGCAATAAACACTGCTCTAAATCAAATAAACAATTTTTATAATAATATTTTAAAATTAGACATAAGCCCTGAAAAGAGTTCAGTTTTAATATTTAGCAGAGATCCACTTGCTCAATGTAACATAGAAGTTTCCTATAATAATAATGTTATCCCTGTAGTTACTCATCATAAGTATTTAGGTGTTATAATTGACAACAAACTTAAATTTGATAAACACATAGACCATATATCTCAAAATGCCATGAAAGGAATAAATATAATAAGATGTTTAGCAGGAACCTTTTGGGGTAGTGACCCAAAAATATTAAATATGCTATATAAAAGTATAGTAAGAAGTCACTTTGACTATAGCAGTTTAGCTTACATGAATATTAGTAGCACTCTCCTAAAAAAACTGGACATAATACAAAACATGGGTTTGAGAATAATTAGTGGAGCAATGCGGTCTACCCCTATAGTTACTATGGAGGTAGAAAACTGCATAACTCCACTGTCTCTTAGACGTTTTCAACTGGCTGAGAGATTTTGCTTAAAACAATTAACTTCCAATAATGCTATAGTTTTGAATAATATTTTATATTCTACTGAGATATCTCAAGATATAGGAATTCCCAAATTATCACTTAAAGATTGTATTTTTGCAATACCTGAAATACCAATAATTATTAATCATATTAAGGATAATACAAACAATATTTATAGGGATGACATATGGCCAATGTATAGATGTAATTATAATTCTTTAATAAACCATTTACATATTAGCTGTAATCTAGATTCAATCCAAAATAAATATGATTTTCTAGACTTTATTAGTAAGAAAACTCATTTCTATACAATATACACAGATGGTTCCAAAAATGTTGATGTTGTCACTTCTGCATTTTATGATCCTCAAATGAAGGTTTCAAAATGTATTCAATTAGACAAAAATTGTAGTGTCTATACAGCAGAAAGCTATGCCATATTGACTGCCTTAAAATCAATTAATAGAAATGTAGATATTAAGAATATATTAATAGTAAGTGACTCCAAAAGTGTTCTAGCAACTTTATGTAATAATAACTTAAGTTTTAAACAAAATTACATTATATATGAAATCAAACATATGTTGGACCAGCTGATTAAAAGTAATAAATTTATTGAGTTTGTGTGGGTGCCATCACACAGTGGCATATATGGAAATGAGGTTGTAGATGCTGCAACTCGTCGAAAATGCGACGAAGACCATTCGGATTTTATGAAAATCCCATATACTGATTTTTATTCCACCCTAAACAATAATTTCATACAAATATGGAGAGAATATAGAAAGCACATCATTCAAACAAAAGGAAAATGGTACGCAGAGGTCCAAAAAAGCTTACCTATTAAACCCTGGTACTATGACCTAAAGTATTCTGGGAGAAAATTCATTACAACAATTAATCGTCTACGCTTCGGACATTGCTTAGTTCCTGCCCATCTTTTTAGACTTAAAATCATAAAAAATAATAAGTGTGCACATTGTTCACAAGAAAATGCGGATATTAAGCATTTAATTTTTGAATGTTCGTCATTTAACGTACAACGGCTGATTCTTGTCAGTGACATTAGCGAAATATCGCAACAGAGTTGTATAAGTGTTCCCCGCCGTGTTCAGGAATTACTTTCAAATAAACATTATTTTAAGTCTATTTTTAAGTATATCTCGAATACTGTTGAAAATATTTAAATATTAGTGTAACTTGTAACAAATTAAATATTTAATTTAATTATTATAATTTTTAAGAAAAAAGAGAAGTGTAATGAAGCTATTTTTACTGTCATTGCAATTCAATGCTAATTATTTTTTTATAAATGCATGTATATTATATTGTTTAATGTTATAAATTAGTTTCATGATTTGACTTAAATATCATACTTTAAAAATAGACATGAATACTGTTATATAGCTAAAAAAGATTTAATGTTAATGTAATTCCATGTCAACTTATTTATAAATTATATAATTTTATTCTATTATTGCGACTGAAGGGCTTGTACTCATGGTCATGAAATAAATTAAAAAAAAAAAAAAAAAAAAAAAATTATGCATATTTTGACTATAAAATTCAATGCCGTGACCTTTAGAGTCTTTTCTTTCGGAAGCACTTCCGAATTGAATATCTTATTAGCCTTCGGTGAGTGTTTTAGTTGTGATCTTATTAACGCATTTGAAGCGTTGTTTCATAAATTCATTAGCGTGTTTAATTGCAGGGCTAATAATTTAATATGGAATCATTATAATTCCTATCGCCGTCACTTCCCGGGCAGTTTCAAAGTTTGTTGGAACAATATTTCTATTTGTCCTGATTCGACACTGTGAGTCGACATAGGTTAATATTAGTGCTTGCGAGGCCTTTTTCCTCCATAAGGAGGTTTTTTTTAGTACCCTAGAAGATACGGGTAAATTTTTAATTGGTTCGCGGGGGTAGACGTGAATCTTCGGAGCGTCGTCCTGTTGGTCCTGTATCCTGCTTCCTGACTAGCTGAGTTTAAGGAGCTTGTCTTTATTGTAATCCCGAATCTATGGTGATGTACAAAATTTATTTATACCAACAATCAACACTTCCATTTTTGAAAGTTTTATAAAGAACAAGTGCTTGACTGTGATTCTCCAGTACTGACAAGCAGGGGGATCATGCATATGTCTTCGCTTATTATTTGTCAGTGGCGCCTAGGATTTCTATTTTAGAATTTTTATATATATAATTTAATTAAAAGTGTTATCTCAAGTAACCCACCGCTGAGTCTAGCTGGCATTATTTTGACATTATTAGGTCATTATTTAAGACATTCCTGTACTTGTTTAATTTTATAAATTATAAGGTTCAATGAATGTATTTGTTATATATATACTAAATAAATATATTTAAAACCAAACCCACTTTTAATTATTTATTATTTTTTGTAACACGCTTTCGGGGGTCACCGTGGTTTAGGTAACCCCCTGCTTAGAGGTTAAATGTGCTAAGTGTGCTAGGGTCTATCCGGTCACCAAACTATAGGTTATAGTAGGCTTGCGGTCTGATCGCCTAATAGGAAGTGAGCGTGCCTTACATGTTCGAGACCAGCTGGAAACTTGGAGTAGTGCATGAAAGTGAATGTAAAGGGAGTGCGCCTATAGCTTTGGAACCTTTCTGGAGAATAAGTGGTAGGGTGGTCGCGATTTTACTTGTCTATAACAGATAATCTTGCAAGCCTTTATTATCGTCACATTGTTGAATGACTTCGGAGGCATTAGTCTAAATTGCGTAAAGGTTTCTATTAAATAATTTATTGTCATTTCATTTAAAAATCATTAAGTATCTACATTTAGACAAAACAAGTTCGAAATTCTCGATTTTGACGGGATTTTTTAGTCGTAGTAAATGATTAATATTTTGCACAAGTATTTTTTTGTTATATAATGGAAATGTTAATATTTTATTATTGCATTAATTCTTATATGCATTAGTTACGTTCATATTTTTTGAATTATTTATTTCACTTATTATATCAGAATAAATGTGATACATAAAATCATGACACTAATCCTTGTTACACATAAGAATAACATTTTCTTTTATGTCTCCTGAACTTCATATAAACAGAGCAATATTGGCAAATATTGGCTACTGAGAAGATTGCTGATTGTTTACTAGTCTTACTTAATTTCGTTTCACGAATACCCATTCAGCCTCTGAAAGCATTATATTAAGATAAACAAGTCCCAAATTAAATAAAAACGGCTTTGTTTTGCTCTTGTTGTTGTAAGTAAATAATAATTATTATGAGTTCTAAGTTGTATTTTATTGAATAATTACTGCGATTGGGTTATCCTAGTTTTGGTTTATTTGACATTTTGTTAGCAATACTTTATTAATCAAAAATCGAATAAGGCTCTTTTTTTTAAATGATCTAGGGCAATGCTTTACTACATTCCACCTGATGGTAAGTGGAAATATTTTTGGGTGATAGAATTTCCATCACTGCTTTCGTATCAATTTACAATAGAGCCCAGACCGGAGCAGCAATACTTGTTGAATAATGTAGCCAGCTGTCCGATACTGTATAACTTTTACATGAGAAAAACAGTATTTACAACGAATATATAAAAGTCAATATATAAGAACCATAAATCAGGAACTATGCAGTAATTAAAAGCATAGTGAAAATCAAATTAAATATCATATATTATAGTTTCTAACAAAAAAATATATATATTTATTGAGAAACCAAGCAATTATGTCTGTCATCTTTTGTTGATATTTCAATACAATTCTTTATTTTCTTTATACATTAATGGACATACATTATTACTAGAATATATACAATGTAAGATAGCATTCTTAAATTTGTTTTTCTTATTTAATTATCGTGTTTTTTTTTCAAATTGTTTTCTCACAGTTGCTTTATTTAGTTACTACGTTATATGAACAGTCTCCCGTTTATCTTCTTTCAGTTTAACTATAAATAGAAAGGAAAAACCAAGCATAACATTTTAATGTTAGGATTATTTAACTAAAGTTTATACTTATGCCATTCTATTATACAATGTTTATAATGATGTAGGTAGGCAACAATTAAAATATTTTTATTATGAAGAACACGATTAATATATGAACAGATACATGTTATCTTTGTTTCTAAACTCATTTTATTTTTTTATACAATAAATCCGGATCCAAACACACAACCTTTCTAATATAAAGACTTAGAGCTAGATGTGTTAAAAAACAAAAAATAAACTTCTATGACATTTCCCATAATTTGAAATAAATATGGACCAAAAATTTAACAATATGTATATTTAAAATTGTTGTTGCCACTGTATTTACAGGAACAAATGTCTACAAATATCTGTAACGTCTAACTTGATAGTCTGATTCTGACATAACTTATACGGAATGTGAGTATTATACTAAGTGTGATTTAATGTAATAATGTAAAGATATATATTACAATAATTGGCATGAATAATATATGATGCACAATGAAATATCTGCTATATGCAAATCAGTGACAGTCATTTGTTACTCTGTGAAATCATCCTAAACATTTTATAAGAATCATATATTTATCATAATCATATCATTAATGCTATCGATAACTTGAATGACTTAGAAACGTTATCTAAATGGAATTACGAGGTAGGAAAACAATTCCCTTCAGAGAACAAAAGGATTGAAAAAAATTCGTGTATCTTTTTTACGTTTACCTTCATTTCTTTTGTGCAGTTTGTGTATCCTCGTATAGTTTAACTTGGCTGCACTAAGAAATAATAATTTTAGAACATTTACGGATAGAGTAGTCGATGAATTTAAGCTATCTAATAATAGTTTTTATCGGGTCGGAGAGAATTTCTTATACTGTGACCTTTCATCAAGAAATACAAAATAATTAAGACACTTTATTTTAAGAGTTATATATTTCTGTAAATTAACTTTGACACAGCGTGACGATTTCCACCACACGTTAGAACAAATATTCAAATGTTACACTTAAATTATCTTCCTTATTGCTTCTGCCGTACGTCTCGGCATTAACATATTTTTCATTTAATTTACATATTTGTTAGTAAATCAGAAAAGTATTAAAAATATGTTTTATATAAGCAATATATGTATAATAATATTTTTTATTTCACAGCCACCTAACGCAAGTAAGAAATAAATTAGATTGGATTAGTTTTGTCTGCATGATTTGTCGTTACTAAATTACTTATTACGTTTTATAAGATTTTTTACATATTACATTACGTATCTTATATTTAGGTTCACTCTTAATCATGTTAGACCATAAGTCGACGCTCTACCACGCAGACATATGTACATAGTTACATACATACAAACGGTTATAAATCAATTAAACCAGTTTTCATTCCGAAGTTAAAACAATTTCCATCATCTCCAACTCGTAACATTCGTGACATTTAATATAATATGCCAAATCAAATCAATATTATTTTAGTTTTGTTAAAATAGGTAGAGACAAACAGAGACTAGTTCTCACTTTTACAGACAAGACATCTCGTATAAATGTTGTTAAAATAAAATAACACGATCGGAGTCTTACCATCCTATCATTAAACTCTATGTCTCAACCGGGATGGGGGAAGGGGCTTTATCCGGGTCTTAGTGTGTCTAAGTTTTCAACATTAACCCAATTCTTCAAGGGTGTAAAAACATTGGCTTCTACCCATATTTACAAATTTCCATAAGCGAAGGCATCTATTATTATCGGTTGGATCGTCCGCTCGTTATCCCGATCTCATACCAAAATAGTAATGCAAACAAGTATTTGCGTAAAACAGAATGACTAAGGTAAACTAAACAATCGAGCTTTCCATGGATCCCATATTTGCAAAGCCTTATCTCGAATGTATGTTATAAAACTTTGAGACGATGTGAAACTGGTCTGCGTGAATTAATTTTGGCAACTAAGATTAATTAATCTCTAAAATAATACTGCTTGTAAATATGTTATGGTTTCTGTTAATAACTTTTTACATAAATATATCATTATTATTTTTACGTTAGGAACAGTTTATTTTTCATTGTCTTTCATTAGCTTTTTGTACAAATAGATAAATTTTGATGATGAATTAGTGATGGATTAGATAATGTATTAAATAATCTATTTTATTGATAAGGCATGTTATTGACGAAGGCATAAACACCAAATCGTTTTCTATTCTCTGTACTGATAATTTTCCTTACTCTATGAATTCTCGTTTGTATGTTTAATTTTTAGATCGGGAGTTTCAGTTCAGTTATAATTAAAACTTTACCAGATTTATTTATTGTTTAATTTTTAGACTTCTTTTAATATTGTTTCCAGTTAAAAAATCCGATGATGATGATAAATGAAATTTCATTCATTTTCTGTATTTAAAAATTTGATTTTAATTTTTGGTATTTATTATTTAATATAAACTTCATTGAAAAATAGTCATTTTGTGAGCAAAAATACAATAATTTGTACATAATATCAAGTCACAACATTGCCACAAATTCATAATATGTCGCGTGAGACGCTTTTTCATTTTTACAAATGATGTGATATATATCCTTGTTTAGTTTCTGACACTTTCCACCATTACATGATATGTATCCATCACCGTCTACTTTGTCCTATGTATGGAGAACTAACTTCCTTCATCGTATATGCAAATTTATTGTAGCGCTAAAATCGATGACGTGTCGTGGAACCTTAATGATACTGAAATGATAATGAAAATCGAAGACACGAAAGAGAGAGGTTTTGAGTACACTACTTACTCATAACGAGGAGGAAGAGGGTGGTTACTACCACCCTCCTATAACATGACTAGGGTATTCCCTAGATTGCCTACGATATTTTTTAATATTTACCTAAATTTTCGTGATCCATGATGAGAATTATGAGTAGGAACCCCAAACGAGTTTTTAACTAGTCAGGCCAAACTCCGATATAATTTGTGTCTTCAATGAATATAATTATGTCAGTATAGTTGTGGTAATGTCGCAAACTTCGCCGGGTGAATATATATTTAATAATTGTCATAATTCACGAAATTTAAATTATTTAAATATTATAATTATATATCCTAACTAATATATATTTTTTTCAATAATTATATTTCACAGAAAAGAAGTAATATTTAGCAAAGCACTTATTTACAGATAATTACCTCAATAGTAAAGATTCAGTAAGGCAGTAAGGGGGTTAATTTAATTGTCTCCTTTCAATTCTTTTTCCTTATTATAACGAGTGGTTGTACTCACCACGCTGTGTGACATTTAATGTCCAAAAATGTACACACTCTGTATATATTATATTCCGGAAATTTTATGACTGTATTCTCTGAATAAAGTCAGTCAAATGTTTGTTCTTTAAATATGAAATTTCACTATAGTAGCAGGGTTCCCAAAGGAAGGTCTGTGGAGAAGAACTGGCAAGAAATTCTAGGGATAAATGGAATATCATCGTTTTAATTGTTATTTATACATGTTGAACCATGATCTATTATATTTTTCACTTTGTTATAAATTTTATGTGATGCAGATTGTTTACGCTTTAAGCCTAGTGGAGTGAGTAGATAGACAAAAATGCTCCCAAAAGCTAAGAAAAAGTTAGGGAACAAGTCGCATCGCTTCCTTCAACATACATAATGAAATAACTTTTATAGACTTTCGTATTAATGTTCTCAGATTTCTATCACATACTTTGATTTTTCTTATTTGCGGATATAAAGTATCTAAAATAAAAAAAAAAACATGAGAAGAGTATAATCTAAAACACAAGTATATACCCACCCAAAAATCAAACTTAGCATATGAAACAAAAATGAATTATACAACCCACAAAACAGAACTGTTCAAAGGGTGATTAATGATCTTCAAAAAGACAAGCAGAGCCATCACGACTATCTGTTGTCTTCTAGATATCAAAATGTAAAAACAATTAGAGTTAGTCTACATAATTTAATTAAAACCGTTTATTTAAAAGAAATTGGGCTGGGAGAGTATTTTAGTAATTGATTTTTATAAAATAACTACAAAAAAAAGAAAACGATATTCAATTAAACCCAGTGTTGAAGAGCTTCATTTGTAGTTTTACGGCTTAAACTTTTGTGAAACAAAAATAATTTATTGCTACAGTTACACTTATAAAAATAATGTAGTTTTACGGCCATTTCAACCTTGGAAGACAACTAAAAATATATTAAATTCTTTAAGCACTGTGGATATTTGTATTTTGAAAGAAAGGATAAGCTTTTTGAATGAAATTGTTATTTTATAAATTAATTTTATGACAATATTGTATAACAATAATAAATGTTACATACAGTATGTAGTATGTATGTTATGTAGTCCAGCATTGCCCTAGATCATATAAAAAAAAAAGAAAAAAAAAAGTATCTTAATTACTCAGGCGATCTGTATATATATATATTCTTCCGAAAACAACCGAGTAACATGCAAGTTGCTTAAACTTAATTACTTAAGTCGACGCGCTGTATTAAATGACCGACTCTCACCACCTCGCAAACTTTCATCCGCCTGTCAGTCATTAGGACACAACAAACTCCAGCACACCACTGACACTTCATTAATGACTTTCTAAGCTGAAGCATAACCAGATTGTGGCTCTAGTTTGCTTGGAGTTCAAAACTTTGGTTGTTCACAACTAAAAAATGTTTTAAAATTACCTTTTTCATACATAATTACTTTTTTCATACATAATTACCTTATCCATATACCATACATATTTTTTTTGTACTACTTTTTCATGTATAGATTTTTTTTAAAGTGAGTATACGTTTTTACGCCCTTAATATTTCAGTCGATATTCAAAAGGATGAACCCAACCTAATAATGTAGTATTAGTAGCAACGCCACTTTAAAAGAATCGTTTTACATACTTAGACCTCTAAGTATGTGAAACGATACTAAACCTTTATGATCATTTATACATATAATAAAATTGTCACTGATCCATTCTGTACATAGAAAATATAAAAAAAAATCATAGGGGGGGGGGACCTTTATAAAAGCAAGAGAACCCAAAACAATGGTTTGTCAGTTTGTCTGTATGTCTGTATGTTTGTGCAGTCTTCATTTAACATTTAGTGTTTATTTCATCTAAATCGGTTAAGAAATAAAAAAAAGTTATGCCAATTTATGTCAATCACGTAATAGGTACCATGCAAATCTTATTCTATCCATGTAATAAATCTGTAAAGGAGTAGTCTTTGTACATTGAAAATACTTTATACGTATACTTAAGTCTTTATACTTTTACGTTACTTTATGATCATCTATACATATAATAAAATTGTCACTGATCCATTTACCTTAGACCTTGATAAAAGCAAGAGAACCCAAAACAATTGTTTATTCATTTTGTCTGTTCGACTGTACGTCTGTATGTTTGGGCACGCTTATCTCAGAAATGGATTAATCGATTTGGATGCAGTTGTCGGAAATATATTGTAATGGGATTCACTTTATATTTTGTCTGAAAATTTTAATGAAAAATTAAAATTTTGTTTTTTTTTTAATAATTGGTTGACAAATAAAGTCGTTAATAATCTCTTATTGTCGTACCATTGCTGCTTACCAGTTTGAAGGTTTATAGTTTTTACATACATTGGTAAGTAAAAAGGGCACGTTTTATCAAAATCGAAATCTGCGCGTACGAAGTCGCAGGCACAGCTAGTAGTTAATATAAAACATGTATGGCATTATCAATTTAAAAAATGTTATGGATAGCGTTCAACGTGCAGAAAGTTGTTTAGTTTTACAATCTTTGAAAACGTATTTATTTTTACAGAATAAGTTTAAAGAAGTCGCCGTTTCAAAATATAAAAGTACGAAGTGGATTTGTCTTTGATCTTTATTGAATATAAGCAGACCCGGCAAAGTTCGTTCTGCCAAACAGTCAACGAATGAGCACAAGTTTATGTTCTAAAATTATGTATATTTTCATTAGAATATGAAAATATAAATTTTAAAAATCATTAGGCATACTGAATGCCTATGT
Source organism: Napeogenes sylphis (assembly GCA_959347405.1). Lineage (NCBI taxonomy): Eukaryota > Metazoa > Arthropoda > Insecta > Lepidoptera > Nymphalidae > Napeogenes > Napeogenes sylphis. The sequence continues at coordinate 19,530,799 of OY365776.1, read as the reverse complement.
AAAACCAGTATGACATTCGCTTCTTGACATGAGTTGCACTCTTCAGTACAGCACCTTGTGATAAACATTTTTTGTTTGTTAATCGTCCTGGCGAATGAGAACTTCCCATTTTTGAATTTTCTTGTACTCCGAAACTTATTAAATCGTGAATCTCTGAAATTTGCGCGATGATTTCGCATTTTTAAACGGGGCGTCTCACGGTCTGCCTAATTTTTAACCATACTTAACCATGGACAAGGTTGCTTTTAGGTGTAATTTTATAATTGTCAAATTTTTAACCACACTTATTTACTTACTCCATGTCAGATGCGTTTTTATTATACCACGTTTTATAGTGACTTTACGGGAATGCGGTCGAACGTAATATGTATAATAAAAGTATCCTATTTCCGTCCCCTGATTCTAAGATATCTCCCTACCAATTTTCAGTTAAATCGGTTTTGCCGTTCTTGAGTTATAAATATTGTAACTATTCGCGTCGACTCGTCTTTCTTTTGTACATATAGATTATATTTATTAATATATACATATAATATGGTTCTATTATTATAAGTTTCGTATTTAACGGGCAATTCTTGTAGTCCAGTATATTTTTGTGAATTCTGTTATCAAAACGAGGTATGTATCGAGGGACATATATATATAAAACGTCTTCGACCCCGGTATCATGCAAATCAAATAACAAACTCAATATGAAATAAAAATATAATTATTATAGCATTGTCAGTAAACTATATTATTTTATATTTTGGTATCCTCGTACAGTATTCTAACAGCAAAATTCAATACTTAACAAAATTTTATGATGTTTTGGAACTCAAAGTCGTTACTTTCTTTTAATATACGAGACCTATTTGACCTATAAATATCGATATAAATGCCAAATATTCTCCTATTTCTGAACGCAGAGCTTGTTGACCTCATCTTCGAGTAAATCCATGATTGATTTGGTATAATAATGGCTTTTGCAACAATACTTGAAGATGGTCTAAGTCAGCTTCTTCTTGTTTGATATTATAATGGTCCTTTATTCTTATAGCCTCTTTTACTTTTTCTTACACACATTAGTAATTGTAAAAAATAACAATGGCAAATATATAACAAATATTTTGTGCTTAATTCAAATTATATTAAGAACACTTAATAAATAGAACCCAGATTTTTTTATGTTGTCCATTTTATATCATTAAAATTAATGATACTGCAATTATTAACACACTTTTTATAAAAAAGAAAAAGAAACTTCAATTCAAAGCCACGATGATATTAAAATGCATGTCGTAGAACCGTGTAGAGCAACTCTTATTAATTTATTTGTAAGCTACGCTACAGACTACGATATTTATTTATAAACATCAGACAGTGATTATTCAATACGATATAATCTTTTTTTGTTTTAATAAAATCATAGAAACTGCGAGTTTATTTTATAGTAGATGTTTAGTTTGCCATTGTATTAAATGAAATAAAAATATTTTTGTATTTTATGTCCAACAATATTTAAAATAACAGGTATAAGAAACTAACTACCGTTATTTTTACCGTTGATAATATTGTATCTCATTGAATATTATAATTGTCATAAAAATAATATTTCCTCGTACGACATTAACAGGATTTTCCAACGGTGGCATAACCCTGCGTTCTTATTCTTGCAGTAGTAAATATGACTTTGTTAATTATTGATGTGTATTTTAATATTTAAAATGATTATTGTGTTTTTTACATGTTTTTATAACATACCTACTAATTGTTATCAAGATTGGTTCAGCTATGACTTGACGCCAATGATGGTTGTCTATCTTGACTTGACGCCAATGATGGTCGTCTATCTTGACTTGACGCCAATGCGAGTTGTCTATCTTGACTTGACACCCAAGGATGTCTATCTTGCCTCCGAAGTTTTTAATGTTGATCTTGACCCTTGTTTGGGATGTCTATCTTGACTCCAATTATTCGAACCCCATGGTGTGACTTTGATTGAGTTATGTTTTATGTAACAGCTACAGTTATCATAACTATCGATTTTAGAATAATTCAGGATTTTTTTATGTGGTCAGAAATGCCGAGCGAAGTAACATCTACAGTTGTATATAGTTTGGATTTCAGATAAATATGCACACGAGGACGTGTGACTTGTCAGTATGGCCGTGTCGCAGATCACGATAGTTTAACTATAATTACTAACTCAATTGATATCATTGTAAAAGTGGGGTGCGAACGCCGTGACGTATTGAATCACGTGATCGGAATCGTTTGGAGGGGCACCTGAGACATTTTAAATATCCGAGAGCATCGAGACGAGATAATTATTGATTAGTGTGATCCTTCACACACACGGACCCCCCAAATGGGACCGGTGCTTCACGAAACTCTGAAAATTGTATACCTACTAAGTAATTTGTGATTACCTATATTTAATACAAGTAATTGTCATATTGTGTCTGTGTGGTTTAATTGCCTGAGACCTATGCTTCGGATCCTGTACCAGAAGACTCCATCAAGATCGAACAAGCCACTAATATACCTCCGATCTCCGACATATATATATAGAATAGAATATTCATATAACATTTACCTCAATATTTCAAACAGTCAGAGCCAACCTGTTACATATTTGAATGTTCTTACAGTTGAAATGATTTTGTCAAATCTGAATGTCTAGTCGACGGAATAAAGCGGACGTCACCCCACAGACTTTAAGGGATTTACTTAAAAGAGCAAACATTTCACACGACGCTCTGCTCATACACCGCTTTATGTATAGAGTGGATAGTTCGAACAGAAACAGAATCAAATTACATTAACAATATTTAAGTCAATTATGCATATTTATTATTAAATGATTAATATTAATATTAGAATAACATATGTACTCCGAAAATATATCCTTTTATGTAGAAAAAGTATTTGAATATCTATTCTGTATAGAAAAGATTTATCTATTTATGGTTAATTAAAAACGATGAATGTAATTTTGCTCAGATCGAAATACAACAAATCACGATCCATCACAAGAGTCACGCATTTCCGAGGAAAGAAATTAAGTAAGTTTGTCTTGACTGGCTGGAAATGTCGAGGTACTTTTAGAACATCCAATAAGTAATCATATATTGTATGACTTTTAGCGAGAGAATATATCAGTATACTCTATTTCATCGAACTTCTAGTTGGTTATGTTATGTTTTAAAAACAAATTTGGGATCAGGATGACAGCACGTCTCTTCTTGTCCATTGTCCTAAATGATTATGTTTATAGCATCTCACCTCCTACAACCCTCTCGGTTACAAAGTTTGATTCCCTATTTTTGTGGCACGGTTAACCCCATGCACAAGGACCCTTATACGACAGGTCTGATCTCCGAAGTCATCATAATCATCATTCTGATTCTGAGTTTGATTGTGTAAACGTCGGGGTACCGGTTTTGGTGTTAGATTCACGGTGATTAGTATGTCTGTTCCCCACAGTTATCGGCGCTCGTCAGATCTCGAACATAAAAAGAGGAGAAATTAAGCATCCTAAGGGTAAGGGCTGCTGCGGTCTTCTATTTTGGGGGATTGAAACATCTCTTGAGTTCCCTTGGAGGGACTCTGTGGTTCGGATAGCCTCCTGCTTAGAGATGGGTTTACTAGCATTCATGCGATCAGACGACAGATAAATCTGTTTTTATATTCCATAATTTATATAAATTTAATTTAAAATTTCATGTAAATTCTACCTTTGTAGAAACTCTTAATGTTATGTTCCCATTGCCTTTATTAGGCTTCATGTTTTATGTTTAAGGTTTCAGCGTGTCGAGAAAGTCGTTCAGCTGGCGATCATAAACATACAATTCTAATACGAGTTTTTTTTCATCATTACATCCCCATTTATAACTTCCTGTGGTATAGGTAAATATTTTTTTAAACCCGATCATTCCTCTATGGATTAAATGGAAATATTTGGTTGTCACTATTCTATATGATAAATTATCACTAAAGTTTAAGAAAAAAAAGGGCATTTAAATGTCTCCAATAACCAACAGAGACTTAGAAAAAAAAATATAGTTCTAAAACAATCCGATTACAGTTTTAATAATAAATATAATATTTGTTTTTTATCTTTTATTAATAGGTTTAAAAAAATTCATGTTAGATTTATTTATTATTTATATAATATTCGTCTCTACCAATTTTATACAATACTTGAATGAATTGGAAGTTATATCTTAATAGAATTTCAGCTCAATAAAACTAATTCAAAGAAGGAAAGGGCTACAATAGTTTCTAGTATTTTTTGAAGCAATACTTTTATTTCTTTTGCGCGGTTATAGAGTTTGTAATTGCTCTAAGTAATGAAAATTTACTATACTGTATATAATTATTAAGTCATATATTATGTTTAATTGCTTCCATATAAGCAATACTAGGGACTTGTTCAAGCTGCGTAAGGATTGCTATTTAATAATATTATTGTATCAAAAATCATTGTAACTATGTTCTAAATTAAGTAAATTGAAAATTATTTATTAAACAATTATTCAGTATTGAGCAAGCCTTGCTAACGAAATGTCAAATACACCAATCACGCGAATGCTCCAGTAGAATTATTATAACAAAGAAATCAGATTAATTATTATTTACTTACAACAAGAGCAAAACAAACAAGGTTATATTTAATATTGGACATATGATGCTTTCAGAGGAAACATGAGTTCCTACTCATAAAACGAAATTAAGAAGGAATAGTAAACAATCAGCAATCTTCTCAAGTAGCCAATATTTGCCAATATTGCTTTGTTCATATGAAATCTGGAGGCATTTAAAGAGTAATTTTACTTTTATGGAAACAAGGATTCGTGTAACGGTTTTATAAATTACGTCTAATTCTGATATCCTGAACTACACAACTATTACTAATTTGTTACTTTTTTAAATAAAAAAAAATATATAACAATACTAAAGTAAGTAACATTTAAATCATACATATAACATAAATTAATTTGTGGTAAATATTTAAAAAAAATGATGTCGAGGCTTACGTAACTGAGTGCACTTATTTTCGTGATTTCTTTATCGTATCTTCTTATCCTATTACATATATTATAATCAATGGATTTAGTTTGTTTTGATATTGTATTGTAAATATTCATATAAAATGTTTGTTTGTTCAAATATATCACAATAACCACAAAATAGTAAAAAAAAACTAAAAAATATTTTTAATGCCCTATTTTTATATTAAATATTATTGTATTAAATACTTCCACGCATCTGAGACTAGTCCGGACTATTACGTATGTATAAGTCTTTCCACAAAAATATAGCTTCAAAAGTATATACAATGTTGTACTTATCCATAACTACGAGCATTTACAAACTCTATAACCGCATAAAAGAAATAAAGGTAAAACTTCAAAAAACATTAAGACCATTTTAACCCTTTCGTTTTCTGAATAGGAGTCTTTATTACATCGAAATTCCATTTAGATATCGTTTCCAACTTAATCAAACCATAGATAAACTTAGTAGGGTTAACTATTATATAAGTTTAAAAAATCACAAAAATTAAAAAAAAATCGGTTCCAAAAAATGTTTTAAAGAAATAAAAATAATATTATTATGTACTTATTGTAGTTGTTGCTTCGGGGGGCCGTTGTACATAATATGTAAGTAGGCGATGGAATCTATTTTACGAAGTTTTCGGAGCTAATGAATGAGGACTTAGACTATACGATTCGATATTGTTATATCTTTATTTCCCTTGGTAACTTGCCTTAAGTTTAGAGGCAACAAGTAAATTTTATATAGAAAAACTTAAATTTTAAAGACTATTAATTTTAAAAAGTCGTAGAACAAATGATGTTAGGATTGATGTTGAGAGGCTGCTTGCAAGAGTTGGCCAATTAATTAACCCAATCAATTATGGAATTAAGGTGTTAAAATTGTGTTCACTTAATACTACAGAAAGTTATCCTCTAGGAACAAAAGATGGGGAAGTTTATGTAATATCAAACAAGCTTTGCAAAAAGCAAACCCGAACAAATTTTGCTACCGTATTTAAATCGAATGGTCGTCATATAAGCGACCTTCGCGATACGGTACTATATATTTTAAATTTTTAAAGTGACTTAGCTTTGCAGTTGTGTTTAATAAAACGGGTATATATCTGAAACAGAGTATGTTTAGGCAAAAAAACACTTATAAATACTTGTCTAGTATAATTACTAGATAAGTAAACAAAGACAAAGACAAAAAAGACAAATTGCAATTCGTTAATACGAAGGAGAATTGTTAACCAGTAAAACTATAACAAACTCTTAAATATGTAAGATTGTCATCCTGATCCCAAAACATATTATCTTAGGTATGTTATTGAAAGACAATCTTTACATATAATAAAATTGTCACCGATCGATTTCTGTACATGGGAAATATTAAAAGAAAAACATAATGGGGGACGTTTATAAGAGCAAGAAAACCCAAAATAATGATTTTTCATTTTGTCTGTTTGTCTGTATGTCTGTATATCTGTATGTCTGTATGTTTGTGCATGCAAATCTCAAAAACGTAAAGGGTAAACATTTTTGTCATTTTTGTCTGTTTCTTATTTAATTGTGCACGCAACACGAAAAAAATGTATTGCTAATGTTAATAACTTCTATACATAGAAGTTTAGCGTCACTCTGAGTAACATTAGTTTTTAATTTTCATTGAACACTCTTCAAACTGTAACTGGTCGCTGTACAAACATGGAAATTATTTTCAAAAATTCATAATAGGGGACCTTAGTATACGCAAGAGAACCCAAAACAATGTTCTTTTCATTTTGTCTGTTCGTCTATAACTTTGTATGTCTGTATGTTCATGCACACTAATCTCAGAAACGGACTAACCGGTTGGGATGAAGTTTTATACTTCATGATGGGCGTATAATATATTTTAGATATATCGCTTCATAAGTAGGATATTAATTTATGACATAATTTATTTAATATATATGAATTGATAGTACACATTGGTGGTACACGTTAATGGTATATATTGATAGTATAATACTTATATTGATGGAACATATTGATAGTACATATTGATAATATTTATTGACAGTACATATTGATAGTACGTATTGATAGTACATAGTGATAGTATATATTGATAGTACATTTTGATAGTCCTCCCGTCACGGAATAATAATCAACTTTCCAGTAAAAAAATACATAATTGGTCTCTCTACTCATAAAAAAAAATTGTGATTAAAAATATAATAATATCTAAAAATAAACTAGAAATACCTACACGCAAACACTACTTGCCGGAGTTTGGTGAAACTTTAAACGGGTAAGTTTTATCAAAATCGAAATCTATGCGTAAGAAGTCACAGGCACAGCTAGTATGCAAATAAATATTTGGGTAGTCCATTTTTAAATAGAATTACATATATTATATCTTAGAATGAGAATTTCTTTGTTATGCATCAGAGTGATTATATATAAAACAATATAAATAAAAACTATTTTTTTAAGACGTTATAATACAACACTACTGCGATACGGCGGCATAACGAGTGAGTAATATTTTATTTACGCATAAATCGGTTTTGATGACTCGGCTAGAGGATAAGTTACCAGAACGCTCGTACATATTCTAGAATCATATTGACTGGAACTATAAATGGTTATGACTATTATTTAAAGTCACAATGTACCTATATAACGTTTAAATTAAAGAAACAAGAATAAATAACGTAATATATTATAGAAGAAATATTAAGCAGTGGACATACATTTAATTTTTATTTCTAATGACCACAATTTCCTGCAAAAGATAATGAAAAAAATTAAGTAGTATGCGAAATTAAGGGTTAAAAATAAATAAAAATGTAATAAAACCAAAGTATTTACATATATGTTTATATTATTTTTTATTTTTCATCGAAGACATAATAAAGAAAATAATAACATATTTGATTTTTCATTGCAGACATAATAACGATAATGAAAATAACAAAGGGTCAATGACAATTATTGAATATTTTCAGATCTTGACCTTAAGTGATTTATCGGTTAAAACTACTTTAGATAGACACATAGGTGATAGGTATAATTTTTGAATATTATATTATTATATGTTAGGAGTTGAGGGTGTCCCTAAGCATCTGGTGGGATTTTTGTTAATTATTGAAAAAATAGTGTCATGTTGATGAGTTATGGTGTCATAGTACTTCAAAAGCGGAGGCTCTGTAAGTGTGAATATTGATTGACGGTCTGATACTGAAGGTGAGGTAACGTATTTTAAACTACCTTATCTAGCCTTCTAACTATGTTTGATATTTCCTCGTTATTAAAATTTGTTAAGTATATAAAAGTCGTAATTACTTTGAATTTTTATTATTTTATTTAAATAAACTTCTACATTGTTCCTAATAATATTATAACCGGAGTGGTAGCAAAGAATAAACTTCAAGTAAGTTTACTCTCATTAGTTCTTTAGAAACTTTAGTCTCATTCATTCTTTAGAACTGCAACGAGAGTTTCGAGATCTAGTATTTTGTATAAGGAAATAACATCTTTAAAAATATTATATTCAAAGCATTTAATATTGATGAAATGGCTGGTTCTTATTGAGATCATTTGAATATAATATGTCGAATAAGAGTAACAATATGTGTCTTCGGATGCACAAATTTTTGATTAGCGTTATTGGAACTTAATAAGAAACACTTTTTCTAGTGTTTTGTGGAACTATATGATGTATATCAGACGAATATATAGATAATTGAAATTGACAGAGTTAACATGTACAACTAAGTAATATGTGTAACGTTTCATCATTAACTTTGCCTATTAAAAGTGCATTAGGTATTATATAAAAATATTAGCTTTCTGTATTTCTCGATATAATCATAATAACCTTTATTAAAGAAAACTTATAAAAAGATAAGACGGCCAAAAGAAAGTCAATACAAGTTCGTAAGGCCGTTTAAAGCTAAAAGAATAAAATCCGCCGCCCTAATCTCTTTCGATGTATTTTTTGTGATTATAATTCCGGTTGTGTCTTTGTATATATATACTTCAGACTTTTTTGTTGCGACAAGAAACTAATTTAATACGACTAGTACAACAACTATTTAATATTTCTTTTATACTTATCGGGTAGGCTTTACTTTTCTATCCTATGATTTTAGGTTTGAAAACGGTTGCATTTGAAATTGGTTGGCATCCCACTTCCATTAAAACTACTTTCAGCCTGCGTAGATGCATATTATTTATATTATTTATTTTTTATGCCAGTAACTTCGCACCATTTTCACCAGCATAAGTACAAAATCAGAAATTTTCAATTTGGTGTTTGACATGTATGAAATATATTTAGTATTTTATAAGAGAAATACAAATTTTATTTCATTGAATTGTATACAGTTTGAAGTAGTTTTATGAATAATCATTTAAAAGAAACCATAAACAAATAAGATGAATAAACTTAATTATAAGGTAAATATTTCAGTCTCTGTTAGTTGACTTTTATAGAATAGAAAAAAACAACTAGTGCTATAGAAATATGTAGTTACTTATATAAAAACAAAGAAGCACACACTACATATAGCATACAGATTGAGTAATGTTTTCATAGATTGATTAAAAATGTTTTAATCGGTAATATATTACCTGAATAACAAAAGATATATAACATTCTAATTAAGTATTTTTTTTAAAAGACACAAAGACACAACTTAGTCTTTAAAATTGCGAAACCTCAAAAAACAAAATATATAATATTGCTACGTTATATATATTTTATTATAACATTGAAAGAGTAAATCAAATCAATCGTAACGTAAAAAAAGAGATTCGATAACAATAATACGATAAACATATAAACAAAGTTGGTAATTCGTTATTTCTCTGTATATAACGTCTAACGGAAACTAAAAGTATTAAAAACACAATTAGTAACAAAATTCGTGTCATTGTCAATGTCAATGTCAAATGTCGTTGATGTTTCACAGCAGCTCAACTATTTTCGACTACAATAAATTTGCATTCTTAATGAATAAAGTTGGTTCCCCTCTATATGTGTTTCAATGATTCAGGAACGAATGTGGATTCTATAACTAAATAAATATAATAACAAATAAATATAACTTAACAAGTATAATAATAAATATATATAACTAAATAAATATAACTAAACAAATATAATGTGGATTCTATAACACATAGAATAAATTATGAAAAGATCTTTTAGATTTGAGGTTGTACATTTTATCACAAATTATTAAATACTGTGGAACTTTACAAACATGTGGTATTTTGTTTTTAAAGGAGGTAATTTTATGTGGCTTCACTTTTTAATAATGAATATTATATACATAAAATATACCGAAATTGATAAATCATTTTGAACAAATTTTGCATCAGATTTTTTAACTATAAACAATAATTAAAAGATTCAGTAAGTTATAAAAACATTCAACAAATAAGAAACTTTTTGCCGAAAGAAATAAATTGATTAAGAAAATAATTAAATAGACCTCGTTATTACTATTCCACCTTAACCTTCTTGGATTATCTTGCTTTAGCTGCCTTGGTTTCTGAGGTTGATGCATGCATTTTTTCCCATTTTTTGTATTACCTTTGGAACTAAAGTGCTCCCCTGAAAAAGAACATACAATCTGTATTTATTGGCGTTATCGAATGTTGTTGCTAATTATGTTCTTAATACTTTTAGTATTACCTCAAATCACAGAATATTTATTTAAATCATCATTATTTTTGCAAATCTTATGAAGTATAACTTTAACTAAATAGATTAATGTTTCCCCGGATATTATATTCAGATACATTACAAATTAGCAACTTTATATCTATGTTCACATAAAATAATACAATTTAATTCAATAAAATTTGTAATTTAAGAAAAACATCATTAGTTGTTTCCGTTTTTATTGAAGTTTCAATGCAGAAGCGATTAAACTTTTGAACAACGCATATGTGATTATGTATTGTATGCCATTTTTTTCTTATGAAACTACCTACGTAGATATTTGTAGAGAAATAATTGTATTGTTATTGTGTCACAGTCAAATAGATAATGCATTTAGTAGCTTGGTTTAATTTTAGCTAGGCGCAGTAAAAGCTAGCATAAATACCTATTCTTGTAATCCAATTTATTTATTTCATTCCTTTCCATTCATTACGTATTCATTACGTATTTTTATGTGGTGAATAAAATAAATGTGGTACTGTATTTTATTTGTGTTTTTCACTAATATTTACTCTACGTCAGCAATATATTTTACCAGCGAATATCGGTGGCGGAATCCTAATGTCACTCGAACCGATCAAACGATTATTTAGGATTTACGTTTTCAAAATTTATAAAATATTTAAAACCGCTATGTAAAATGTTAATATTTTTACAAAACACCTTTTGCTTGTTTTATGATTTTTATACCTATTTTAAGAGGTGTCAATGATCCATTAGACCCTTTTGTAGCCATGTTTTTTTCATTATAGGTTAAAAATAGTTTATCGTTATCACAATGATATGGTTTTGCGATTTTATGATACTTTTATAATACTTTTTGGTTGTTAAGGCCGTCAGAACTACCGCCAAGTTTCCATCTCTGGTGGCGCCCAAACTATGGTTAGGAGTTTCGAAAGAAGCCTAATAGTTGTCACCACCGTTCTGATAAAGATGATCATATATAGACTAAAAAAAAAAAAAAAAAACCGAGGCGGATAGCGATACGGTAGCTCAATTGATAGAGCGACGGGACGGTTTCCCAGTAGTCGCGGGTTCGAATTCCTGCCCGTATCGATTTATTTTTCATTCCATATTTAAATAATTTCTCAGCTGTGTTGGAGTTTATCTTTAGAAGACTGGATTGGGATAATTTAGGAATAAACGTGAACGGAGAAAGATTGAGTCATTTGAGATTCGCTGATGATTTAATTCTTTTCTCTGAATGCCCGATGACCGTGGAAAAAATGCTACATGAGCTATCAGACGAAAGTGCAAAAGCAGGTCTTTCAATTAATCTAACAAAGACCAAAGTAATGAGCAATTCCTCACGGATAAAACTATTACAATTAATAATCAGCAGTTAGAATATGTAAGCGAATACATTTATCTTGGACAACTAGTATCACCGACAGAGAGCATGCAAAAGGAAATCGAAAGAAGAGTAGCAAACACTTGGAAGAGATTTTGGTCATTGAGCGAAATAATGAAAAATGTAGAAATGCCTATGGCAGAGAAACGGAAAGTCTTCAATGCCTGCATACTGCCATGTCTTATATACGGATGCCAAACTTGGGCCTTAACTGAACAGCAACAAAATAAATTAAATATATGTCAGAATAGTATAGAGAGAAGTGTATTGGAAGTAAGAAGAATTGATAAAATACAATTAAAAATGATCAAAGGAAGGACCAAGTTTGAAAAAGTTCTATCAGTTTGCAGAAAATTGAAATGGCGTTGGACGGGACATATGTTGAGAGAAAGGAAAGAGAAATGGACCAGAAAAGTAACTGAGGTACCCTAGACAAAGCAGCAGAAGTAGAGGAAGACAGTTAAAGCGATGGGAAGACGATTTGAAACAAGTAGCTGGGCCAGAATGGTTACGCGTAGCAAAGGACAGAAAGAAATGGAAATCCTTAGAGGAGGCCTTTGTCGAAAGACAAGCTGTTATGAGGGGAGATAAGCCGAATGCCGAAAATATATTTTAGTTTATAATTTATAGTATCTTACCTCTATGTTTAGTTATATAGTAAAACGAGTATTAATAACGAGTGTTCAAATTAAGCTCAAGTAACAGCAATAAAGGCTCATTTTATTTTTTATTTTTATTTTATTTTTATTTAAATAAATTCATACATGATTTAAATGTTTATCAAGTTTTTTTTTAATTGTTTACTGTTTGTGCAATAATTACGGTTTCTGTAGACTATTCCACATGGACACCACTCGATTTGGTATGGTAAAAAGTGTATGTGTATCAATATCACAGTTTTTAATTTCAAATAGTCATTGCACTTATAAAACGTTCAACTCTAGTAGCACGTTTCTAAAGGGAAGATTAAATTAGAACACTGACGGTCTGTCGTACTACGCGAGTACAAACACTCCATGCTTGTACGATCCCGCGATGTCGATCTAAAAACACAGCCGAATTAAATCATTCCACAGCTTGGTGAACCGTAGAAAAAACTCCTTGATAAACGAATTGTAGAAAAACGCTATAAATCTATATTGATATCAAATATATTACACCAGGTGTTTGACAAAAGGGTTAATTTCAATGTGATCTTTAGTGTTTTTCATTATAACCTTACAAAAATAAAAAGCAGGGAACCCTTCAGCCCGTGAGCTTGCACATTACAAAAAATCAACACTTTTTCAGCAAAATTCGTTCTTGCAACAGGGCGGCGTTTAAAAAGTAGCGAGGATTGTATAACTGAGTTCAAGAAGCGTTCTTACATTCATTGAGCATGTTCTGTTACAAACGCATTCAAAATTTGTTACGTGTCTGCCTATGTATGACATTCATTTGAAACGTTTTCATTTTTGAACATTATTGTCTATAATGGTGCTTTAATTTCATTTGTGTTTTTTAGAGTGTGAGTGTTTGAAGTTTCTAAACTTTTGAAACTTGTTGAACCGATACAAGGGGTGTTATAAAATTAAAGCGTATATAACCGTATTTGAGTCGCTTTCTGTGGCTTCAAACCTTTTAAATAGATGAAACGGTTTGAGTCTTTAATTTTGAATCTAGAGAAGCCTTTCCTGTTCTAAGCTATTTGTGGGGAAAATACAAGTAATGGTCTCCCAGAAATTCAGCTGTCGTTGGAACTAGTAACAGGATTTTGGTAAAATATTGTCGGAGAAGAATGATTGAAATGTTTTAAATTTTAATGTATTTAATATAATTTTAGGAAATACCAAATCACTTCTTATAATAAGGAGTTACTCGTAATAGTAATGATAACTTACAATTTCCCAGCTCCTAATGGATTGGGATTAAAAAATAGTTTAACTAGACATGCTGCATTGCTCCTGGTATTATACTATACTACTTATGTTGTTACATATATATACGGAAATAAAACAACAAGAATTCATGGTATCCGAATACAACACTTAGGAATATGTTTAAACAATAATTAGCAAAAATATCAAATTAAAAGTCAATTTGGTGTTTTAAAATTTATAACCAATTCGTCGGACGTACGGTCAAGTCTGTTATTTGTATAAATAAGTAGGTACAATTAGATCGTTATTTTTTCCACCGTACTCAACAAATTAATGTTCACTATTTAAAAGAAATAAATTTTAAATATACGTTTCTTAGGTAATATTGTACATAATTGTTAATATTTGTATTTCCTCTTGTTTTTCCAATTAATAACATATCGTGCATTGTTATTGTTTGTGTTTAATTAACAGCAATGAATGGTACTAGAATATTTACGAGAGCTGGGAGCTCTATCTAATCTATCCTCTATCGAGGTCATCAAAGCCGTTTTATGTATAAATAAATAATTACTCTCTCGTTATGTCACTGTATCTACCGCTATAATGTTGTTTTATAGCGTTTTTAAACTGGTAGTTTTCATTTTCATTCATAATGTTTTATTCAACATCATCCCGATGCATAATAATGAAGTTCTTATTTGAAGGTATCATCGATATAAAAATATATAAAAGGCGACTATCTCCGTATTCTTTTAGTTTGAGCATATTTAGTAGATTGTAATTTATATTTTTTTTTATTGTTACTAAGGAATTGTTACTAAGGAAATAAGTTTTGGGATCTGGAGGACCGTCCTACATAATTTAGAGTTTGTTCTAAAGTTACGATGCCTTTGTAAATTGTTCTGACCCAATATTTTGTCTTTTTAAAACATACACGGCGTTTTAAGTTAATTAAATTAGCATGTAAGTATTTATAAGTACTTATTATCCAAAACTTACCCATACTATATAAAAGTATTCGTTTTAGTAGATACAGGCGGAAAAAAACCATTTAAAAATGAAAAATAAAGTTTTAAATTCCATAATATCAGTACGTTTTTCATGAAGGAATTTAAATACTGTACTTTACGTGAAACTCCTAAAGCTATGTTCACATCGTGCTTATTAGGATCGATGTTTTACATTTTCATTTTTACCGCTTTAGAGAGGTAGTTGACACGACGACCATTCACATTCGATTTTAATACGAGAGACAAGTTTGTTCAAGTTAGTTGTTTGTTGTTTGCCGGGCTTGTTTGATACGACATATACATCCCCATCTTTGGCTCCTCGGTGACACGTTCCTGTGGTCTTGTGTAAATACAACTTTCATAACGATAAATCCCAGCATGGATTACATATGAATATTGTTTTTCCATATTTCGTTGTGTCTATTCTATTGAAAAATATCGTTAAGGGTTCGGAAAACCAAATAGTCATCTGAACGTATTCACTATCCAAAAGATACTTACTTAAATTTTTGATTGCATTTATTTGTAAATCAATTCGTTGTAAATGTATTTTTAATAATAAATATAAGATTTTTTCGTTGTATTTTATTAGTATGTATTTTAAAAAGTTCCCGTTTTCTTATTTCAACTTAATAAAGACACTCTGTTTAGTATTTTTGAGTTATGTAATGATCAACTCTATAAATTTTATCTATGGCGTGAGTGAGTTGAAAACGAAAACCAATTGGCATGTCGTTTATGAAAAACTCTCCTATTCAGAGAACAAAAGTTTGCAATGGTTTCGTTTGTTTTTTTAAGTTTTGCATTTATTTTCTTTGCGTGAAAACAAAATATGTGAAAACTAGCTATAACATATAGCATATCATTTTAACGTCATAAGATTTTTTTACAAACCGCCTCGTTGGTCGAGTGGTTAGCACAGACGCCTAACGTGTCACGACGCAATGGGGCTCGGGTTCGATTCCCGGCGGAGACAGGCATTTAAGTGTTGAGCATAGATGTTTGTGTTTCTGGGTTTGGTCGTTTATTAAATATATTCTCAGTATTTATATGTGTATTTCTATGTATTTGTATCGTTGTCTAACACCCTTAACACAAGCAAATAATTTGCTTACTTAGGGGTTAGATCAATGTGTGTAATTTGTCCTGATATTATTATTATTATAAAAAAAAATCCTAGTCGAAGCTGCGTAGGTGTTCTATTTGATAAAATACCGCTGTAATTTTTTTTATTTATCAACATTAGTCGGAGCTAGTTTGTTGTTTATTTCTAATAGCAAGTCATTACATTTATATTATAATTACCATAAATTTTCTTATTCGGTCGCTGCATATATCAATACTTTACATTCCAGTTCTCATTTTCTTCACAGGCAGTCTCATTTAAATTTGCTCATAAAAAGTCGGCATACAATATCTATTATAGAATGCAGGGCTCAAGATAGCGAGTGCTTTTTGTATCGTAACATAATTTTAGAATTTTATAACAAACTTCACGATCTCAAATGGGAACTCTACTACCTACCTACTACCTACTGACCTACTTTAGTGCTGCATTACTACTTAATGAAAACCAACATTCCAAACCAAGTAAAATTAATGTTTTCCTTGCATTATAATTTTCTTCATTGTTTTTTAAGGGCTAATCTAATAATCATTATTAAATGAAAACTAATAATACCTTTAGTAGAATTATTATTAAGAAATTTACAACATCGGTTGGACTACTCAAAATTAAAGATATATCGCCAAAAATATTCGTTTACCATAAGACAGACAGACTAAAAGGGATCTAGACCAGAAATTAAATAAATTAATGAATAAAATCGCACCGATTTGTAAATATAACCACATTATTTTTTATTCAACAAGGAATTCAATGTATTTTTTACAATAGAAATACATTTTTAGTATAGGTAATCGGATAGTCCATTTTTACTGTGCCGAGCACGAAGAGAACGAAACAAAAAAAATCTAGGGTCAAAATAAATAGTTAAATGAAGAACTACTTCATTTTTCTATTTATTTTATTAACAGTGAAAAACAATCGTATTCAAATCAGTGGCTGTTCGAATGTATTTCTGTGAAATCATTTTTAATATTCCTTGCTAATCATGTAATTATTATTACTGTATCATTCATCATATCTTACAAATATCGATGGCTTGAGTGACTTTGTAACGATATTTGAATGAATCAAAGTTTTAATTTTGATGTAAAACAACCACCACTGAGAAAACGAAAGGGTTGAAAAGTTTTCAAGTATTTTTAAAACCTTTACATTTATTTTCTTTAGTACAAAACTGTGATATAAATTGTTTTATGTTTAACTATAAATAGAAAAGAAAGGCTTGGTAAATAATCTAGATATTAAAGTTATTTAAAGAGTGTTGTATTTTATAACTTTTCAAATTTGAGTTAATCAAAAACCTTTTTATTTGTATTGCACAAAATGTCTTACACAGGCACACACACAAGCACTCTCTCACCAACCAACTTTGCTTATATGATCAAACAATATTGTGGAAATCAGATTTTTGGTGTATGATTGATTTGGTTTACTCTTTTAAACAAAAAAAAAGGTTCTAATACAATCAATATCAGGTAGCAATGTTATGTATTTTATATATATACGTTTGCAATTCTTTAAAGGTACATACTATGTCGTTTAGAATTTTAACTCAATTTCACTTAAAATTCTCTCATATTCATACATGTTGTGTATGACTATTTGTTGATATATTAGAACTTGCTTATTTCTAGAGCACCATTTTTTTTACTCCATATCATTGATACCATTAAAAAAGTCAAACGGTTAAATCGTTTATTAGCTTATTGTAATTGTAGACAGCAACAGCTAGCATAAACATCATTTTTTTAATAAAGTCAATTCATTTTATTGGTTTCAGGATTGTGCTTAAAATAGTTTCATTTCGGTTACTTATTCCTTATGCGGTGAATAAGATAAATAAACTACTGTATTTTATTTGTGTTTTCCAATAATATTCACTCCACATCAGCAATATCTTTTGTAAGCTTGTATCGGTGGCGGAATCCTAATACCATTCCAACCGTCCAAACTAGTGAGTCAAGTGATTTAGGATTTACGTTTGTAAAAGTTACCCACTTTTAAAAACTGGAATGAAAAATGTTAAAACATTATATGTAATGTCTGAAAAAATCTATTTATTTTATATCTATAGATCAAATGAAATTTTCAGAGTTGTGTTAATTATAATTTGAAATATAAAAATTCCTAAAATTATTTCATCCTGTATACAAGAAATAAAACGAATAAGAGCAATAATTTAATGTTTAATATTATTTTTATTTGAATAACAAAACTCTCTAGGTTCTCAATATACAATGATGAGGGTAAAAAATGACAAATGTAAATTGACGTGAAATACAAGAAAGCTTTATATATTCGTGTTGTGTAGCGTACCCTCGTTTTTAATGTGATAGATGGTTGGGGGCACATATTTATTGTATTCAGTGAGCGCAGATTGACCAATAACCTGCTCGCCCTTTCTCTGTTTCACGAACCTGATCCCCTTAAAATTTTAGAAGTACCGAGAGGTATTAAACCATTTATTGCTTATTACTTTTTATTGTTTATTATTACGCTCCAAGATATTTTATAGCTTCAGAGAGCTATGGATTCGCAAAACTATGGTACTTTCTCTAATATTTTAATTAAGAAAATTTGTCCACTGCGGACAAGGTCTTATAGTTTATCAAATACTCTCGTTCTACAGAGACTGGTTAAAATCTTCGGATCGGTTGCACAGTTTACCACAACATCTTATTATAATCGTTTACCAATATTGAAATAGAACTTGATTTAAGTTTACTATCTTAAAACCTATAGGTACGAATTCTACTATGGCAATTAAAATGTAAATATTTCACAACCACAAATTAATTTTCAGTTGTCGCATCTTTTCAGTATTATTAAATGAATGCTTAATTCACCGAAGCTATTCTTTTGGTAAGACTTTCCATTTCTGCCGTTGGAAAAGAGAGGTGGTAGGGGAGGAAAAGGGGGGGTTCAAAACCCTATCCCCAGACACGATTTATATTGTAAGAAAATGTTTAGTTTTTGAGATATTACGATTTGAAGTTTTGCAAAAGCTAACCTAAAATGTAAGTATGGCGCTTCAGGATGGCCAGCCACTTCACCTTCACTTGCGTAATACTGTACTGTTGTAGCGGGTGGGGGCTGCCCTCCTTCCACGCGTCCGGATTTACAAAAATACTCTAGGAGTAGGACAGACATGACTACGTGGAGTCGCGGTTGACAGAGTAGGTGTTGACAAAAAAAATAATAAATATATATGTTAATTTTTATTTTTTGATTAACATTTCAAATCACAAACGTCATTTGTCAAAGTGCCGCTATTTGACATTCGGGAATCTAAAACAACAAAGTTGTTACAAATTGTGTTTTTCTAGATAAATTAAATTAAAATACTAATATAATAATATACATAATTGATGAATATGTTGCATAGATGTGAAATGTTTATTAAAAGTTGTGATGTTGTGCTAGTATTGGTGAAAATACGGTAATTTACTCTTACACAAAAAAAATAATAAAAAACTATTAATTATTAAAAGAAAAAGGACAACAAACCCTTTCAAATGAGACCATTTTCAAATCAAAACTCCAACGACACGAATGGAAAGGCAAGCCCCTCTTTTTAAAGGGACTCATGTCGTATCAATGTTGAAATACCGCCGGAAGAAAACGTTTTCATAGGTCGGTAGCTCGATAGAAAGTTTCTAGAGAAGAGTACTGTTGAAGAATTCTAAACATGCAAGGTTGATAAGGTATCAAGTACATTAGGCCAGCCAGTATAATATTTGTTTTGTAATCTATAGTATTTTATTCATATCCTTACAGGAATAGAAACTATTTGGGCTAGAACTAGCTATAATAACTTCGCATCACTAAATATATATACATATAATAAATGATAGTAATACCACTTTTTAGCGTCTCAGTTACGTACTAACGAAATAATATTAAAATAATGATAATTTTATTAAACTTTCTATAAATTTTAATATAAAAAAAAAACTTGTATCCCAAAACAAACAAAAAAAATATAATAAAGCTTTTGTTGAAGTTGTAAAAAAGTAAAAGAAACTAAAGAGCCAGTGAGAGTAAACTTACGTAAAGTTTATTTTTTTATATTCCTCCGACTTGGTAATATAATATTCAAAGTTTGTACCTATTAGGTACCTATATGTCTACTCAATGTGGCTTTTGACCGATAAAACACCCAAGGCCAAGGTCTGAAGGTATACAATAACCGTCATTGGCCTTTCCATATCCGACAGGGTGAGGCATTTACGGAAATCATGGCAACACACGCGAAGTCCACATTTACTCTACCACATTTTACCTTAAGTTCTTTTTGAAGATATTATTTCCTCAATTAAAACTATTAAATCTCGTTTCTAAAAAAAACTGAATCTCGTCTCTAAGAAAATTATATTTAATGTTTAAGGTATAACAACGTTGCATACTTATTTTTAAATTTTATACTTTATTATTCTCGTCTATGTAGATAACTAACAAGGTTAAAATCTATTTGTTATTTTTAGATTAAGATTTGTTTCACCTAATAAGGTCAAGTCTGTTGTTTTTATAAATAAGAACGTACAATTAGATCGTTATTTATTTTTGACCCTTATTCTTTGCATCCCACTTTATTCTTTTAATTCTCTTTCGCAATGAAATTTATAGTCATTAGGAAAAAGGATATTTTTTTATGAACACATACTTACCATTTCTTTGATAATACTTTACGTAGTCCTATACATTTTGCATTTGTTCTTGTTCTCTAATTTATAGTCTGACATTTACACAAAATATAAATATTGGGTTTAAATAATAACCATGACAGGTTCTAGAATATTAAAGAGCGTTTGCGTAACCTATGCTCTAGCGGAGTCATCAAAACTGATTTCTGCATAAATATATAATTACTCACTAGTTAGATCGCAGAATCAACCGCAATAGTATTGTACTATAACTTCTTATAAAAGGTTATTCTTATACTCATAACCTTTTATATACAACCACATTATGTATAATTACATTATATTATATATGTATAATAATACGAATCATCACAGTGAAGTCTTAAACATGTAAGACATTACATTTAAGACTTCATTATGTACATGAAAAAAATTAATAACTCCGTTTACTTTTAGTTTGCACATAAAATAATAATAATAATATCACTCAACTAATTACACAAACTGATCTAACCCCTTAGTAAGCTAATTATTTGCTTGTGTTAATAGTTTAGTTGTGGTAGACAATGATACAAATAGATAATGACAGAACTGTACACTATAAATACTACGAATACATTTAATAAACGGCCAAACCCAGAAACACAGATCTCTATTCTCATCACATATATCACATATACCCTGTCGAGTATCGAACCCAATTCTTTTTGCGCCGCGATACCTTAGGCATCTGCGCTGACCAATCCACCGACGGGGAGACCAACATCTGATAATATATCTTATAAATCATGTGCTTTGATAGATTGTAATTTGTAGTTTCTCAGTAATTTATGTAAGCAAATATGTTCTGGGATCGGCATGACAGTCCTACATAATTTTAAGTTTGTGAATAATTTTATACTTATGATGCCTGTGTAAGTTTTGCTGACCCAATATTTTGAGTTGTTCAATCTTACGCGACACTAGACAAGTAATTATACGAGTTTATTATGACCAAACCTATCTGCATAAGGAGTCTTCGTTGTATTAGGTACAGGTGCAAAAAACCATTAAAAAATAAAAATCTACTTTTATGATACCTTCTTCATAACGGAATTTATAAATGGTGTCTTAATAGACATGCCTAAAGATTTGTTACCATTGTGCTTATTAGATTAGATATTTACGTTTACTATTTTGCAGTATCAGGAAGATCTTTCACACCGCGTCCTTTTACATTCGATATTAGTAGAAGAGTCAAATTTATTTGCTGTTAGCAAAACTTGTTTCATTTCCCTATCTTTCACTTCTCGGTGACAGCTGTCTCTGGTATTGGATAAATCAAATGTTGAACACATATTCCGTATGAAATATTTATGAATATACATTTGTTTCATATATTATAATATATTGTCACTGTTTTGTTCGATAAAATGTTGTTTGCCGATATGGAAAAAAATTCGAAGTGCGAAAGTTTTCAATAACCTACAAACAATAGAGCAATTTGTAAAATGGTAAATGCTTTATTTGTAAATCAATTCTATTACCGTTTTAATAAGAATTTTATTATTTGTTTGTGGCATAAATTTTTTTTTTTTTAAGTTTATGTTAGTTTATTTTAATTCATATGACTATTACATACATATTCTATGTAGGTAAGGTTTCTCAGCTATATAATAGTTAACTCTACCAACTTCATGGGTAGGTTAAATGAGTTCAAAACGATATCTAAATGAAATTCCGACAAAGAAAAAACTTTTCTATTCAAAAGACGAAAGGGTTGGAATGGTTTCAAGTATTTTAAAGTTTTTATTCCTTTTGTGCGGTTGTAGAGTTTGTAAGTGCCCGTAGTTTTAACTAAGACTACCGTCTACAGATGAGACAGATAGTAAAGTAGGTATACTGTATATTTTGGGTTCAATAAGTATAAGTGTTATATACATAGTACTAGGAACCAGTCTCGACTGCGTAGGTTAGTTTATAATATATCGCCGTTAAAATGAAAAGTAAAAAGTAACTAAAAAATTTAAGTAAAAATATATACTTTGGTGAAGGGTTCCTACCGATTTTGGCCTTGGTGACCACTTTGACTCTTAGTCTGTGAAGCCGTGATAGGCACGGTAGTGGCTAATATAGCCTATATTGCGGCAATCACCCGTACCTGTGAAGGATGAAAAGACCGTCTGTGCGTAGGCGGATGCGAACTCCCTCGGAAACAGTACCTAAGACCTACCTGACTGCTACTGGAAAGTATAAATCCAATAGTGTAGTGTGTGGTGTGTGTGTGTGTCTAGTATGCACCCATGTTTCATCTCATAGTGGACGGGAACGAGTTTTGCCTGTTCGCCGTTTACGGAGACGCAGCATTGCATGTCACCATGCAGGAATCACAAAAGTCTCCGGAACTTCTCCTAGCATATAAACATTCCTAGCACCACCCAGAGAGGCAAACTGTCGAATGCTTTCTGCGAGTCAAAAAGGAGAGATACAATTGACGACCTGGTTACCTACTTTTTTACTCCAGTTGACGTATCAAGAATATCGCTTCACAAGGAGTGACTGAACCCTTTTATAAATATGTTAAAAAATCCGTACAAGAATATTAAAGATACGATTTTCTAGAAAGTGGATAAGCTTTTCTTCAATCTTACCATGTTTCATAACTAAGAATGTTCCTTTTACTACGACTATGCTCCGGGTAAGCTTTGTCCACCCAATTTTTCTTGGAAACGATCGTATTTCCTGACAGATGAAGATTGGTATTCATTAATTTCCGATCTTAATCAGCTAGTTTTTTGGTAATTGATTGTTAGTTTAAAAATTACCCTCAACGTTTAAAAGACTGTATCAAAGCCAAAGGAAAAAAATTAAATGATCGTCATATATTTTGAATGTTATAAATAAAGAATAATAGTTAAAATTTTTTTAAAAATTTATGCATTAGTAAAATAAATAAACTATTACTGAAATATTTATGAAAAGATTCGGTATGTCTATAAAAAATATACAGATATTAACGTTTTAAAAAATATGCAAGATGGTTTGTAATTTACATGTGGATTATAAGTTGGTTATAGAAAGTTTAATAATGATTTTTTAGAAATAGAGAGTGTTATTTGTATTATGACTTTGAACTCAATGCAATATCAAAGGCCCTTGATTACGTTCATTCCATTAATAATAAAAACGTACTTCTATGTAGCGATAGTAGAAGCGCACTTCAACATATAGCTCGATGCGCCTCTGGTTTCAGAGGTGTTTCGTAGCATTTGCTGTGCTAAATACGATTAATGCACTGAACAATAACGGCGAGAGTTTATGTTACAATGGGTGCCTTTACACATAGGATTAATAGTTTATGAGAATGTCTGAAAATATCTATAAACATGTATAGCCACGTTAAGCTTATTTAAATTTATATAAACATAGAATAAAAAACGCTAGCGATACCGTAGCGATACGGTAGCTCAGTTGGTAGAGCGACGGGACGGTTTCCCAGTAGTCGCGGGTTCGAGTCCCTGCCCGTATTGGTTTATTTTTCATTCTATATTTATATAAATTTAGGTTATGAGAAGGCTGACATTTAGCAAATGGTAGGACAAACGGTAAAAAACACAAGTAAAGTCAAACTTTTTGAGATTTTACCAAAATACAAACGCATATGTCTTAAAATGTGGAAAGAATATTTTAATCAGTTGTCTTTAAAAAAGAGAATATGGTACAGGGTACTACGATGTGAGCCTCCTCATGTACCAGAAAATATGTTGTACTAGCACACAGACTTATATCGGGACCTGTTCCTAGGAATAAGTTTTGTAATACCACGCGAAAAAGGGCTTCACCCTACTGTGATACGTGCAGTAATAGATGAAGTATGCCACTTTTTTGGATGAGTGTACTCACCACAAACCGGCTAGGCAAGCATTTATAGACAACCTTCGGTTTAAACAGAAAAAAATTGAATGTATTCCATAATATTTTAGCACACTCGAACTCCGAAGAAGAGTATAATTTATTTAGATTAACTTTATAATAGTTGATTAATATATTTGTATATCTTTATATTATTATTTGTTGTTTAGTTTTAAGTTTTTTGTTAATTATTATATAAGGTACAATAGGGCTGACATATACATTTTAGTGTAAAATTCTTAACAAAATAAAAAAGAAAAATAAAAGAAATGTCTATAAAAATAGTAACGAGTTTATGTATAGTTTTTTAAACCCAATAGGTCACCACCAGTTCTTTGTATTATTGTATTTTCATCAGTTTGTTGCTTTATTTTAAGCTCCAAGTACTAAAACATTGCATCAATTTACCATCAATTTTCCTAATAGCTACTACATATTTTAAAACCTCACATCATATATTTTTTTTCACAAGTGCTTTATTACATTATAAATAATTTTCAATTGCTCATGATTTGTAGGTATAAAATGTCTATGTAAAGCTGGGCTCAAAATAAGTTCCTATTGTATCCTAACATAATATAAAAAAATGTTATAACAAACTTTAGGAGCTGAAACAAAAGGTAGACAAAGATTTGATTATTTGACATGTTTTGTATACTCTTACAAAGAGGTTTGGGTTGTAATTATTTACTTTAGTGTTGTATTACTACCTATACAATGAATTACCATACCTAACATGATATCACGCCAAGTGAATATGCTTTTTATAGATTATTATTATGTGGACTGTTTTGTTAAGGATTAATGAACCTTCATTGCTTCTTGTAGGCTTTTTTTTGTAGACAATCTATTTTGAAATTGGCAGCTTTATTGTTGCAAAAGCCAAAAAGCTAGGTCGTAGAAAATAAACATTTTGTTCCTGGACGTAAATAAATAAAATTAAGCAGAATACTGTAATGATAGGGAAAAAAATTCAAATGCTAATTAGTGACCGTTCGATTTTAATTTGCAAATCTGTGAAATTACACCTTATATATTTTTTAATCATATCATTATAAAAATGATAGCATTCATCACACTAATCATAACCATGTCCTAAAGCCTGAATGACTTGGAAACGATTTTTAAATCTAATTTGGATGTAATTTTTTTTCAAATTACTAGGATTTATCTTAATTAGTATCAATAAACTGTACAGCATCAAATAAAAACCTTATTTTTTTTGGTTTAATTATAAATAAAAAGAAAGGTAGAGAATACAATTTTAATATTTTGTTTATAAAAACAAAGGTTGTTCAAATACTATTTTACATTCATGTTTTGGGTTATAAAAATGATAGCTCTTTTATATTTTAACCGACTTCTTTAAAAAGGAGGAGGTTCTCAATTTGGCCGGTATTTTTGTTACATTATGTATATTTGTTATTTGTTTTTAATATTATTCTTACACAAACACACAAACACACAGTATACTCGACCTCTCTTGTCAATCTCACCACCCGTTATGTGTGAAATCATCCGTATTAAAGCTTGAAGAGTTCTGATTCCAGTCTAATAGGCAACTGAATGCAACGAACACTTGGACAAATACAGATTATCTTTATTCTAAACCTTTTTTTGTAAATAGCTTTTACAGTTTCCAGTATATTTACAGGGAAAATGTTTACAAATGCAACGTCTAACTTGATCGTCAGACGTAACGTATACGACACCGGATTATTGTATTAAGCATAATATAATAATTTAAGAATGCATATTATATTTGGCTAAAGGTATTAAGGTTATGAGATTTTTGGTTCATTTTCTAGATTTTTACGCTCGTATCCATTGAGATAAAATTGTACTAACTATATATATTATAATAACAAACACATCAAATATATATTTAGTACTCTTTCTTAATGGCATAGTCTTACGCCTAGCACCATTAGCCCATTTACGTTCCTTTAACTTATGCGCGGGTAAATGGAGCTTTAGTTAATTGAGTTAAAGTTTGAAATATTTGTACAAACTCAGAATACAAATACCTACTTGAATTAATTTAATTGAAGAAAATAAACCATAATCGAATAACAACGATTTCAAATAAACATATTATAAAATATATAATAATAGTTTGTAAACTGAATTTGTAAATATTTTTCACAGTCTTCGGTTTGTGGTTTTATTTTCAGCTCCAATTATTGAATGATTGCATAAATTGCATGCATTGCATAAATTATTTATGATTCCTTTATAAATTTAAATATATTAATACGTGACATTCCATTTTCTATGTCAGTCATAAGTATAAATCATTATAGAATCGCTTATCATCGCTTCGCGTGAATTTTGCTTCCTTACCGAAACGAAATTCTTAAGTTTCATTACAAACTTCAGGGCCTGAAGCAGAAGGAAAGTCACTGAAGTATTTGAAAGCTAGATGTATGCTTACGTTTTGTTTTGTTCATTTATTCGTTATTTTACCCTACGTAGAATAGGGTTGTATTTTAAAAAATATTTAAAAAAATAACTTTAGCTTAGCAGCTGTTACCGAAACTAGCCAAGCGAATAGGGTCTTAAAAATTTACTATTATATAATTTGTTTTGTGCAAGGTAAAGAAGTTCTTGTAGAATATTTAATTAAAAAATAAAATAGTGACTCAACTACTTAGAGTTAAACACTTATCATTGTTTCCGAAATATATTCCTCCATAATATGACTTCTAGACTAAACAGGTTCTAAACCAGCTTAATTAGAAAATGTTTAAAATTTAATTCTTTTAAAATTTTATAAGAAAGCTGACTTGTCCCACTTTTTTTTAAGATTTTATTATTTCCAGAATTATTTTAGGAATTAATGATTAGAATAATCCTGTTTTTTTTTTTAAATTTCAATTATTATTTTTGTATAAGGAAGTATTGACGGCAATTTTTACAAAACAAATATTTTTTTTTATCATACATCTATGGATAGATGGTATTGGCCCAAATACTAAAAGAATTATATCATGGATATAGATCTAATTACTGGGAAGGCGTATTGAATGAAATTATACACCATCATCATCCTCCTACCCTGTTCCCATTATTTGGGGTCGGCGCAGTATGTATTTTTCTTCCATTCATCTCTATCAACCGTCAACTCCTCACCCACGCCTTTCAAACACATGTCATTCATCACACAATCCATCCATATCTTTTTGGGCCGTCCTCTACCTTTGTATCCTTCCACACGCAGATCTAATACTCTTTTCACAACCTGTCTTTCGTCCCTCCGCATTACATGGCCATACCATGCTAATCGTCTTCCTCTCATCTTATCGGTCACTGGTGCTACTTTCATGCTTCCTCTTATATACTCATTTCGTATCTTGTCCATTCTCTTAACTCCACACATCCATCGCAACATCCGCATTTCATTAGCATGCAATCTCCTTTCGTCCTTCTTCTTAACAGGCCAGCATTCCGATCCATACATGACGACAGGTCTGATAATTGTTTTGTATATTTTCCCCTTCAATTTGATGGGCATTCGGGGATCACAAGTTATGCCTGTGACCTGTCGCCATTTCATCCATCCTGAGCTGATCCTGTGTTCCACAGCGCGGTCTATATCTCCATCACCCTGCAAGAGTGAACCGAGGTACTTAAAAATCCGAGCAAGTAGGCAGTGCTACGCCATCTAGCATGATAGCAACAGGACCGGATAATCCGCCAAAGTCACAGAACAAATACTCTGTTTTTGTTCTGCTGATCCTTAGGCCAACATTCTCCAGTTTCTGTTGCCATAACGCTAGTCTGCTCTGTACCTCGAGTCCATCTTCACCAACGAGAACGATGTCGTCGGCGAATAGCATGCACCAGGGTGCCTCTTCCTGGATGTCTGACGTCAATACGTCCATAATCAACAGGAAAAGGTAGGGGCTTAGAGCTGACCCTTGGTGCAAGCCTACAGCCACACCGAATTCATCGGTATTGCCAGCGGACGACCGAACGTGTGTACATGATGAAATGTACATAGCACGAATCAGCTCCACATACTTACCTGGCACTCTTTTCTCTTTCAAGGTCCACCACAAAACCTCTCGGGGTACACTGTCGTATGCCTTTTCTAGGTCTATGAACACCATATGCAAGTTTTTGTGAACCCGTCTGTATTTTTCGCATAATTGGCGAAGAGCGAAAATGGCATCCATAGTCCCTCGGCCCGGCATGAACCCGAATTGGTTTTGGGTAATTTCACTCTCTTCTCTTATTCTTTTCTCAAGTATTTTTTCCCACACTTTCATCGTATGTGACATAAGCTTTATGCCTCGGTAGTTATTACAATCCTGAACATCACCCTTGTTTTTAAAGATGGGCACTAGGGTACTACTGCACCATTCATCCGGTATCGTGTTCTCGTGCAGCAACTTACCAAAGAATAAAGTCAGCCACCTCCTTCCATCCGCATCACACAATTTCCACACTTCGACTGGTATTTCATCTGGTCCCACCGCTCTTCCGTTCTTCATACTCTTTACGGCCATTTTCACCTCTTTCTCACAAATTTCCCTCACCAGACCTATGTTTAACGGCGGATCTTCTAATACTCTGTCCCAATCATTTTCTTCATTCATCAGCCTTTCGAAGTATCCCTTCCAGCGATCTTTTATCTCTTCCCCATTCATCAATACCCTTCCACTATCGTCTTTTATGCACTTAATATGTGAAATATCTCTCGCATTCTTCTGCCGTGCTTTAGCTAATTTAAAGAGTCGTTTTTGGCCTTCAGGGCACTCTAGCGACTTGTAAATGTCGTCTTGGTTCGCAGCCTTTGAGGTCGCAACAACTCTTCTAGCTATTTTCTTGCATTCTTTATACTTCTTTTTCTTATCTTCTTTTAATCTTTCGTCTCCTACTTCCACACTCTGCCACTCTTTGAATGCTTTCTTCTTCTCTTTCAATGCTTCTTGGACGTCTTCATTCCACCACCATGTATCTTTATCTATGGTTCCTTTACCCTTAGACTGTCCTAGAACTTCCTTCGCTACACTTCGGATACACTTTGCCATTTCATTCCAACACTCATTCACACTTTTTCCTTTCATATCCTTCATTTCCACCATATTGTCCACTACTTGCTTCCTAAACTCACATGCATACTGATCCTTTCCTAGCAAATGCCACTTTATTTTGGGTGGCGGGCGGTTCTGGTGTTTACTGGCAAGGACTCTGACTAGTATGTCCATTAGCAATAACCGGTGTTGTGAGACTAGTGTTTCTCCTGGCAATATTTTACAGTCCTTGACGCAGTTGATTCTATTCCTTTTTACCAGAAAATAATCAATCTGCGTCTTGTTCAGGCCGCTTTTGTATGTAACGAGGTGTTGTTCTCGTTTCTGGAACCATGTATTTGTTATTGCCAGGTCGAATGCAGTAGCCGCTTGTAGGAGGGCCTCTCCTTCCTTGTTAAGTGTTCCATACCCCCAGCCTCCGTGACCTCTTTCATACCCTCCATTCATTCTTCCTACATGGCCATTAAAGTCACCACCGATATATATCTCTTCACTGTTTGGTATACTTATTACTAGGGCATCAAAGTCCTCCCAAAACTTCTCTTTCATACTTTCCTCACAGTCTGCTTGAGGGCCATACACACTTACAATATTCATAACCACATTCTCTAGCATCAGTCTGACAACGATCATTCTATCATTTTTCCTTACAACCTCTGTAACTCTTTCTTTCATCTCTCTATCCAATACAATCCCTACCCCATTTCGCTTCCCATCGCTTCCACAATAATAGAACTTATATCCTTCTCCAATCTCTCTCGCCCTAGCACCTTTCCATTTCGTTTCCTGCAAGCACGCTACATTTATTCTTCGTCTTTTCAAAACATCCGCTAACTCTCTTCCTCTTCCATTCATCGTACCTACGTTCCAACTGGCAAACCTCAACTTAACATTCTTCACACTTCGGGCTCGCTTCTTACGTCGTACCCGCTCCGAGTGGTACGACAACCCTTGTCCATTTCTCACAGGGGCCGGGTGCTGCTCCTGCGCGCCGCCTGGGGGGGACGCCCTAACCCTATCGCGCATCATATTAACCTTTGCCATACTGCATGTGTTTTGGCTTTTTCTTTTACAGTCAGCCGCCTGCCTGACACCAACCCTCCTTGGGTATGTGTTCGTTATTTGAATAGAAAGGAAAAGGGTGAGGACGTAGGGCAAGGAAGGTAGAGTTTAGATAGGGATAATAGGTTTAAGGGATACTACTTACTTGGAAGATTAGGTATAAGTCAGTAGTAGCTCGGGGGGCCGGGATCGCATACCCGTATATCATAGCTTGGTCACCGAAGTAGTAGATCAGTATGATATCCCCTGGAATGAAATTATACAATAAGCTGAAAAAATACATATATGCTAATAAGTCACAGTTCAGTTGCAAGTCGTTTTAATCATTCTTATTGTATCATTCTTATTTTTAAGATATATTGTAGAATAATATTCCAATTCAAAGAATGAGAGGGTTGGTTTTGAGTGTTCATTCAATATAATACAAAAAAAGGTACGGCCTATTTTGCAAAAAAAAAAAAATTAACAAACTATATTTTTTTCTTACATATTATAAGGGCCACGCTGCACTGGATTGAACTGTTTCACTGATTTTACTGTTAACACTTGACTTTTAATTACTTGTATTTAATTCTTTCTTTGGCACTGTGCAGCAGCTTCTCTCTCGATTATCGTCTTAACCGTAGTTTATATACTCCTCTTTATAAACTCCCTGCTCACATCTATACATATAATAAAATTGTCGCTGATCGATTTCTGTACATGGAAAATATTAAAAAAAAAACTTGATGAGGGGCCTTAATAAGAGCAACAAAACCCAAAACAATGGTTTTTTATGTTGTGTGTTTGTCTGTATGTTTGTGCACGCTAATCTCAGAAATGGCTAAACCAATTTGGATGCAGTTTTCAGGAATATATTTTAACAGTCTTCACTTAACATTTAGTGTTTGTTTTATTTAAATGGGTTAAGAAATAAAAAAGTTAAGTCAATTTATATGAATCACGTAATAGGCAGCAAATCTTCTTCTTCTATACATGTAATAAATCTGTAGAGGAGTAGTCTCTATACATTGAAAATATTACAAAATAAATAGCCAGGATGTAAAGGGATAACTAACAGAATCCATTTCTAACTTTAAAAAAAATCTGTACATCTGGTTGTTTTTAAGTTGTGCACGCACACGTAAAATAATATATAGGCTATTTGAATAACTTATATACATAAAACCTGAGCGTTACTCTGAATAACATTTAGTTTTTCACTTTCATTGCACACTTATCACTCTATCAAAAGATATATGTATTTAAATTGTTCAAGAAATGTATCTATTTACAATACAAAAAATCGTAACTGATCGCTGTCTGTACATAGAAAATATTGGTAGAGCGACGGTACGGTTTCCCAGTTGTCGCAGGTACGAATCCCTGCCCGTATCGGTTTATTTTTCATTCTATATTTATAAAAATTTATAAAAATAGAAAATATTTTCAAATTTATAATGGGTGGGGGGGGGGGACTTTATATAAGCAAGAGAACCCAAAACAATGGTTTTTCATTTCGTCTGTTCGTCTGTATGTCTGTTTATGTCTGTATGTTTGTGCACGCTAATCTCAGAAACGTATTAAACGATTTGGATGCAGTTTTTGGTAATACGTTGTAATGGGCTTCACTTAACATTTTGTTAACAATCTGGTAACAAATAAAGAAGTTAATTAACTCTTCTTTTCGTATTTCCTACTTACCAGAGATTAAACATAAAAAATATACATAAGTAAACTAGAAATACTAATACTAACTACTTAATTGAAATGGATGAAACTTAGAAGGTCTATAGTTTTTACATACATTGGTAAGTACAAAGGGTGCGTTTTATCAAAATCGAAATCTACGCGTACGAAATCGCAGGCACAACTAGTCTGTAATATTAACTTAGTCAAATCAATTACTTCAAACATACAAAAATAACAACTACTTATAAATGAACAATTGTATTTATCGCTATACACGGTACTAAATACTGGTTCCAGTTATGAAATCTTAATGGTTGTCGCTTTTCTAGTTTTTTGAACTATTTACTAATCAAACAAATGACCTCTCGCAAAAATAATAATGTTAGTCAAATAAACTACTTTAAGCATATAAAAGTAACAATTACTTGACATAACAATTCTAAATATCACTACTTAAGTTAATAAAACAACGATTAAAATAATTAGTCCTAGAGTTATATCAATAATTCATAAATTTATATGAATCAATATAGTGACCATCAACATTCAGTATGTTGAACGAATTGTTCAACAAATCAAAACATTGCGAATTATTAAAATTTTATATATTATTATTTTCATCAGGACGGAGAGCCAATAACTAATATAATGTATATACAATATCATAGTGGCATTTCCGATTGGAAATGAAATTTCTGAAATATTTTTTATATAGAAAGCTACATTTGTGGACATTAACTTTGACACTGCGTTATGAGTTCAACCACTCGTTAGAACAAGGAAAAGGTTTCAAATGTGTCACTTAAATTAACTGCTTTACTGTTATTCCTGAACGTCTTGGCATAATAACATATTTTTCATTGAGTTTTCCTTGATTTTACCACTCATTCAGGTAATTTTCTGTAAATAAGTCATGGCTTCTTAGTGTTTTGGTAATTAGTGATAAGTATTGAAGAATACATATAAGTTAGGTAATATGTATATATATACAGAGTTATTTGTAATTGTAATTAATTAGTCGCCTCTTGCAGGTAGCCTCTCTACATCAATTCCAACAACATTTGTTCTAGTACTTTTTGCAAATCTTGATAAACATCACAAAAAGAACGGAACAAAAAATCCACCTAACTATATCATTATTTAAATCTATTTTTGATCAGTTTTGTCCGTATGATTTCTTTTTAACATACATAATTTTGTTAGTTATGAATCTACGCTCCGCACCAACACAGACCTACATACATACATACATAAATACACAGACAGTAATAATTCAATCAAACCAGTTTACACTCTACGCTCTAGATTTAAATTTAAAAAATTGTTTTAGAACCAATTGGGAGCTGTATTGCCACGTGCAGACCTAAATAAATATATGCACTTATTGAACTTATAAGCAACCTTGATTTAGTTTTAGATTTAAAGATACAAACCGATCATTTGTGGAAATAGAAATTTTCAAATAGAAGGGTCTGAAGGGCCTGTTTTGTTATTACTCTTATCGATATATGGCCTTCGTTTGATGCACATGAATAATTAAAATTTATTCAGATGTTTCTCTTAATCTGGTAACATTTTGAATTGCGCTTTTTAAATTGAATCAGTTTTGGAAAAAACATAAACCCTAAATCACTTGATCGTTTGGACGAGTGACATTAGGATGCCGCCACCGATACTCGCTCGTAAACGATATTGCTGACGTGAAGTGAATATTATTGGAAAAGATAAGTAGAATACAGTACTGTAATTGTCTTATTCACCACATGAGAAATAAGTTTTCCTAATAAAACTTTTTAAAACGGATTAATACACAAAAACATATTAATTTTATTGAAAGAAAAGGTATACCTATTAGCTAGCTACTGCTGGGAATAGCTAGCTATAAATACCTAATTCAAATCAAGCTACTAATACATCATCTAGTTGACTTTACTAGGAGTATGAATGTAACAAAATTAATAGTTCTGTATAAATATTACTATTATAAAAACACACAAATAAGCATAGGTACACAATAACTATACCTATATTTAAATTCGTTTTGTAAAAGTTTAGGCGTCAGTATTACATTAACTATATTAAACTATAGATTGACTGCAATTCTGACTGAATCTGATTATTGATTTAAATATCTATTGCTTGTTTAAAGGTAACACTAAAAGTATTAACAACACATTTTTACAAGGCTCATTCATTAGGTTCTTTTCAGTGAGCTCATATGACACCCTACCATCGGACTTTGTACTGTGTACCCAGTTTTTTTCAAATGGGTCAAAACTATTTTGTAGTAAATTTCCAGTTGGTTAGCTACGTCTTTACTATTGAAATCGGCAAAAAGAAAGATCGGCATCTTGGTCTACTTTTTAATAAATGAGTCTATTTTAGTTATAACAGGGCGACCAGAGCGAAGTTAATTTTTGACATTAAAATTCCCGATCTAAGACGCTTAAACCAACTTTGTGTTAGTCTGATTGAATCTGTGTGAGGTTCATAAACGATTATATCGAATTTCTTCGTTAGATTCACTCATTTTGACAGAAAGATACAAATGAAAAATGGCGAGAAGCAACGTTTTACTTAATTCTTTACTATTTTAAATATCACCATTTTAATTTCATTAAAACCAGCCAGATACAAATACTACAGCTAAAGAATTCTTTATTACAAGTTCATACATACTATATACGAAAAGACTTTTCCCCGACCTAATATAATGGCGTTCCTACAATTAAAGATAGTGTACTTATTATTATTTTTAAAAAACTGGATAAAATTTGACATATATAAGACGCTAAAAATTAATGTGATTATTCATAATATTAATATCTTGATTTAGAGAAGACAAATTATATTAAATGTCACGACTTTTACTAGTTAGAACTCATGGAAATTGGCTTGACTTTAATACGATAAACATGTAAACAAAGTTGGTAATTCGTTATTTATCTGAATATGACATCTAAGGGAACTAAACGTATTAAAAACACAATTAGTAACAAAATTCGTCTATGTCATTGATGTTTCACGGCAACTCAACTATTTTCGACTACAATAAATTTGCATTCTTAATGAATAAAGTTGGTTCCCCTCTATATGTGTTTGAATGATTCAGGAACGAATGTGGATTCTATAACTAAATAAATGTAATAACAAATAAATATAACTAAACAAATATAATAATAAATATATATAACTAAATAAATATAACTAAACAAATATAATGTGGATTCTATAACACATAGAATAAATTATGAAAAGATCTTTTAGATTTGAGGTTGTACATTTTATCACAAATTATTAAATATTATGAAGCTTTACAAACATGTGGTATTTTGTTTTTAAAGAAGGTAATTTTATGTGGCTTCACTTTTTAATAATGAATATTATAAACATAAAATATACCGAAATTGATTAATCATTTTGAACAAATTTTGCATCAGATTTTTTAACTATAAACAATAATTAAAAGATTTAGTAAGTTATAAAAACATTCAACAAATAAGAAACTTTTTGCCGAAAGAAATAAATTGATTAAGAAAATAATTAAATAGACCTCGTTATTACTATTAACAAATACGTAAAAATGAATCAAAATTATTGAAGTTTCAACAATAATCGAACTACAAATCCCTATTTAACAGTAAGACATTCAAACCAGAGTCAATAGTCTAGTGAAATACTACAATTCTAAGAATCTAAAGCGAGAGTACATAAAGGGTCATTCATATTCACTGAAAATTATTCTTCATAAATTTTATTGTAATATCGTAAGTATTTTGAATTATATTATTATAACGATTTTGAATGCTACATCAGTATAGCTCTATTAAGCCTCAATCAATTAAAAGTGTATAAATAAATTGTTTTATTTATATGACCATTAAATGTTTTATTATAGAAATGTATTTAATTAAAACTTTCTATATTATAAGCAAATCTTTGCTTGCGCAATATGTTTTTATGGGACTGAGCTAACAAGCAGATGAACTACCAGTTGGTAAGTGGTGTCGGTGTTCCTCTGTAAACTATTTTCCATTACGTGCCTTATCCTTCCACCTTAACCTTCTTGGATTATCTTGCTTTAGCTGCCTTGGTTTCTGAGGTTGATGCATTTTTTCCCATTTTTCGTATTACCTTTGCGACTAAAGTACTCCCCTGAAAAAGTACATATAATTTGTATTTATTGGCGCTATCAAATGTTGTTGCTAATTATGTTCTTAATACTTTTAGTATCACCTCAAATCACAGAATATTTATTTAAATCATCATTATTTTTGCAAATCTTATAAAGTATAACTTTAACTAAATAGATTAATGTTTCCCCGGATATTATATTCAGAGAAATTACAAATTAACAACTTTATATCTATGCTTACATAAAATAATACAATTTAATTCAATAAAATTTGTATTAAAAAAAAACATCATTAGTTGTTTCGGTTTTTATTGAAGTTTCAATGCAGAAGAGATTAAACTTTTGAACAACGCATATGTATTGTATGCCATTTTTTTCTTATAAAACTATCTACATAGATATTTGAAGCAGATAATTGTATTGTTATTGTGTCACAGTCAAATAGATAATGCATTTAGTAGCTTGGTTTAATTTTAGCTAGGCGCAGTAATAGCCAGCATAAATACCTATTCTTGTAATAAAATTAATTTATTTCATTCCTTCCGGGATTGTGCGATAGATTGTATCATTCATTACGTATCTTTATGTGGTGAATATAATAAATGTGGTACTGTATTTTATTTGTGTTTTTCACTAGTATTTACTCCACGTCAGCAATATATTTTACCAGCAAATATCGGTGGCGGAATCCTAATGTCACTCGAATCGTTCAAACGATTAATTAGGATTTACGTTTTCAAAACTTATAAAATATTTAAAGCCGCTATGTAAAATGTTAATATTTTTAAAAAACACCTTTTGCTTGTTTAACGATTTTTATACCTATTCTAAGAGGTGTCAATGATCCATTAGGCCCTTTTGTAGCCATTTTTTTTCATTATAGGTTAAAAAATAGTATATCGTTATCACAATGATATGATTTTGCGATTTTATGATACTTTTGTAATACTTTTTGGTTGATAAGGCCGTCAGAACTACCGCCAGGTTTCCAACTTTGGTGGCGCCCAAACTATGGTTAGGAGTTTCGAAAGAAGCCTAATAGTTGTCACCACCGTTCTGATAAAGACGATCATATATAGACTGCTTCATTTACCGAGGCGGGTACCGATACGGTAGCTCAATTGATAGAGCGACGGGACGGTTTCCCAGTAGTAGCGAGTTCGAATCTCTGTCCGTAGTCCGTAGAATTACGGTTTCTGGTAGACTATTCCACATGGACACCACTCGATTTGGTATGGTAAAAAGTGTCTGTGTATCAATATCACAGTTTTTAATTTCACATAGACATTGCACTTATAAAACGTCCAATTCTAGTAGCTCGTTTCTAAAGGGTTTAAAGGGATTAAAAGGAAGAAAAGGATTAAAGGGATTAGAACACTGACGGTCTTTCGTACTACGCGAGTACAAACACTCCATGCTTGTATGATCCCGCGATGTCGATCTAAAAACACAGCCCAATTAAATCATTCCACAGCTTGGTGAACCGTAAAAAAAACTCCTTGATAAACGAATTGCAGAAAAACGCTATAAATCTATATCAAATATATTGGTATCATATATATTACACCAGGTGTTTGACAAAAGTGTTATATTCAAATAATAATTCAATGTGATCTTTAGTGTTTTTCATTATAACCTTACAAAAATAAAAAGCAGGGAACCCTTCAACCCGTGAGCACATTGCACATTACAAAAAATGAACACTTTTTCTGCAAAATTCATTCTTGCAACAGGGCGGCGTTTAAAAAGTAGCGAGGATTGTATAACTGAGTTCAAGAAGCGTTCTTACATTCATTGAGCATGTTCTGTTACAAACGCATTCAAAATTTGTTACGTGTCTGCCTATGTATGACATTCATTTTAAACGTTTTCATTTTTGAACATTATTGTCTATAATGGTGCCTTGATTTCATTTGTGTTTTTTAGAGTGTGAGTGTTTGAAGTTTCTAAACTTTTTAAACTTGTCGAACCGATACAAGGGGTGTTATAAAATTAAAACGTATATAACCGTATTTGTGTAGCTTTCTGTGGCTTCAAACCTTTTAAATAGATGAAA
This sequence comes from Napeogenes sylphis, assembly GCA_959347405.1. Lineage (NCBI taxonomy): Eukaryota > Metazoa > Arthropoda > Insecta > Lepidoptera > Nymphalidae > Napeogenes > Napeogenes sylphis. Next base: position 19,492,204 of record OY365776.1, on the reverse strand, counting down.
CGGTTTGAGTCTTTAATTTTGAATCTAGAGAAGCCTTTCCTGTTCTAAGCTATTTCTGGGGAAAATACAAGTAATGGTCCCCCAGAAATTCAGCTGTCGTTGGAACTAGTAACAGGATTTTGGAAAATATTGTCGGAGATGAATGATTGAAATGTTTTAAATTTTAATGTTTTTAATATAATTTTAGGAAGTCTTTTAATTTAAATACCAAATCACTTCTTATAATAAGAAGTTACTCGTAATAGTAATGATAAGTTAAAATTTCCCAGCTCCTAATGAATTGGGATTAAAAAATAGTTTAACTAGACATGCTGCATTGCTCCTGGTATTATACTATACTACTTATGTTGTTACATATATATACGGAAATAAAACCACAAGAATTCATGGTATCCGAATACAACACTTAGGAATATGTTTCAACAATAATTAGCAACAATATCAAATTAAAAGTCAATTTGTTGTTTTAAAATTTATAACCAATTCGTCGGACGTTCGGTTAAGTCTGTTATTTGTATAAATAAGTAGGTACAATTAGATCGTTATTTTTTCCACCGTACTCAACAAATTAATGTTCACTATTTAAAAGAAATAAATTTTAAATATACGTTTCTTAGGTAATATTGTACATAATTGTTAATATTTGTATTTCCTCTTGTTTTTCCAATTAATAACATATCGTGCATTGTTATTGTTTGTGTTTAATTAATAGCAATGAATGGTACTAGAATATTTACGAGAGCTGGGAGCTCTATCTAATCTATTCTCTATCGCAGTCATCAAAGCCGTTTTATGTATAAATAAATAATTACTCTCTCGTTATGTCACTGTATCTACCGCTATAGTGCTGTTTTATAGCGTCTTTAAAATGGTAGTTTTCATTTTCAATCATAATGTTTTATTCAACATCATCCCGATGCATAATAATGAAGTTCTTATTTGAAGGTATCATCGATATAAAAATATATAAAAGGCGACTATTTCCGTATTCTTTTAGTTTTACCTGCTTTATTAGATTGTAATTTATATATTTTTTTATTGTTACTAAGGAATTGTTACTAAGGAAATATGTTTTAGGATCTGGAGGACCGTCCTACATAATTTAGAGTTTGTTCTAAAATTACGATGCCTTTGTAAATTGTACTGACCCCATATTTTGTCTTTTTAAAACATACACGGCGTTTTAAGTAAATTGACATGTAAATATTTATAAGTACATATTATCCAAAACTTACCCATACTATAGTATTCGTTTCAGTAGATACAGGTGGAAAAAAAACCATTTAAAAATGAAAAGTAAATTTTTAAATTCCATAATATCAGTACGTTTTTCATGAAGAAATTTAAATACTGTACTTTACCTGAAACTCCTAAAGCTATGTTCACATCGTGCTTATTAGGATCGATGTTTTACATTTTCATTTTTACCGCTTTAGAGAGGTCGTTGACACGACGACCATTCACATTCGATTTTAATACGAGAGACAAGTTTGTTCAAGTTAGTTGTTTGTTGTTTGCCGGGCTTGTTTGATACGACATATACATCCCCATCTTTGGCTCCTCGGTGACAAGTTCCTGTGGTCTTGGGTAAATACAACTTTCATAACGATAAATCCCAGCATGGATTACATATGAATATTGTTTTTCCATATTTCGTTGTGTCTATTCTATTGAAAAATATCGTTAAGGGTTCGGAAAACCAAATAGTCATCTGAACGTATTCACTATCCTAAAAGATACTTACTTAAATTTTTAATTGCTTTAAGTTGTAAATCTATTCGTTGTAAAAGTAGTTTTAATAATAAATATAAGATTTTTTTAAGAAGGAACAGGAAGATTCCTGTTTTTTATTTCAACTTAATATAGACAATCTGTTTAGTATTTTTGAGTTATGTAATGATCAACTCTATCAATTTTATCTATGGCGTGAGTGAGTTGAAAACGAAAACCAATTGGCATGTCGTTTATGAAAAACTCTCCTATTCAGAGAAAAAAAGTTTGAAATGGTTTCGTTTGTTTTTTTAAGTTTTGCATTTATTTTCTTTGCGTGGAAACAGAATCCGTGAAAACTGGCTATAACATATAGCATATCATTTTAACGTCATAAGATTTTTTTGCTAACCAATCCTAGTCAAAGCTGCGTAAGTGTGCTTTTTGATAAGATATCGCTGTTATTTTTTTTATTTATCAGCATTAGTCGGAGCTAATTTGTTGTTTATTTCTAATAGCAAATCATTACATTTATATTATAATTACCATAAATTTTCTTATTCTGTCGCTGCATATATCAATACTTTACATTCCAGTTCTGATTTTCTTCACAGGCAGTCTCATTTAAATTTGCTCATAAAAAGTCGGCATACAATATCTATTATAGAATGCAGGGCTCAAGATAGCGAGTGCTTTTTGTATCGTAACATAATTTTAGAATTTTATAACAAACTTCACGATCTCTAAAGGGAACTCTACTACCTACCTACTACCTACCAACCTACTTTAGTGCTGCATTACTACTTAATGAAAACCAACATTCCAAACCAAGCAAAATTAATATGTTTTCCTTACATTATAATTTTCTTCATTGTTTTTTTAAGGGCTAATCTAATAATCATTATTAAATAAAAACTAATAATACCTTTAGTAGAATTATTATTAAGAAATTTACAACATTGGCTGGACTACTCAAAAAGATATATCGCCAAAAATATTCGTTTACCATAAGACAGACAGACTAAAAGGGATCTAGACCAGAAATTAAATAAGTTAATGAATAAAATCGCACCGATTTGTAAATATAACCACATTATTTTTTATTCAACAAGGAATGCAATGTATTTTTTACAATAGAAATACATTTTTAGTATAGGTAATCGGATAGACCATTTTTACTGTGCCGAGCAGGAAGAGAACGAAACAAAAAAAAATCTAGGGTCAAAATAAATAGTTAAATGAAGAACTACTTAATTTTTCTATTTATTTTATTAACAGTGAAAAACAATCGTATTCAAATCAATGACTGTTTGAATGTATTTCTGTGAAATCATTTTTAATATTCCTTGCTAATCATGTAATTATTATAACTGTATCATTCATCATATCTTACAAATATCGATGGCTTGAGTGACTTGGTAACGATATTTGAATGAATCAAAGTTTTAATTTTGATGTAAAACAACCATTCAGAGAACGAAAGGGTTGAAAAGATTTCATGTATTTTTAAACCCTTACCTACATTTATTTTCTTTAGTACAAAACTGTGATATAAATTATTTTATGTTTAACTATAAATAGAAAGAAAGGCTTGGTAAATAATCTAGATATTAAAGTTATTTAAAGAATGTTGGATTTTATAACTTTACAAATTTGAGTTAATCTAAAACCTTTTTATTTGTATTGCACAATGTCTTACACAGGCACACACACACAAGCACTCATTCACCAACCAACTTTGCTAATATGATCAAACAATAATGTGGAAATATCAGATTTTTGGGGTATGATTTGGTGTACTCTTTTAAACAAAAAAAAGGTTATAATATAATCAATATCAGGTAGCAATTTTATGTATTTTATTTATATACGTTTGCAATTCTTTAAAACTAAATACTATGTCGCTTAGTATTTTAATTCAATTTCACTTAAATTTCTCTCATATTCACTAACGATTTAAACTTTTACACCATGAATTTGTATTTGTGTTGTGCATGATTATTTGTTGGTACATTAGTACTTGCTTATTTCTAGAGCACCAATGTTTTACTCCATATAATAGACTAGAGGTCGCTCGCGACTTCGTCTGCGTGGTTTTTAGTGTTGCCGCCGAGTTCCATACAAAATTGATATTTAAAACCTTTAAGGGTGAAATTTAAAAATCTTTTCTTAGTACACCACTAAGTAGAAAAACAAATGTATCCTCTAATTTTACTATCTCTACGACCTCCGGTTTAGACTGTATGCTATAACTAAGTCAGTCAGAACCTATTAGATTATATTAAATTTGCAGCATTTTTCATTGCTGCTTAACTTCTATTAGTCACAGCGAGATGATATATAGGGTATATATCATCTCGCTGTGACTAGCCTTCCTCAATAAACGGACTATTCAACACAAAAATAATTTTTCAATTCAGACCAATAGTCCCAAAGATTAGTGCGTTCAAACAAACAAACTCTTCAGCTTTATAATATTAGTATAAATATAAAAGTATAGATACCATTAAAAAAGTCAAATAGATAAATCGTTTATTAGCTTATTGTAATTGTAGACACCAACAGCTAGCATAAACCATTTTTTTTAATAAAGTCAATTCATTTTATTGGTTTCAGGATTGTGCTTAAAATAGTTTCATTTCGGTTACTTATTCCTTATGCGGTGAATAAGATAAATAAACTACTGTATTTTATTTGTGTTTTCCAATAATATTCACTCCACATCAGCAATATCTTTTACAAGCTTGTATCGGTGGCAGAATCCTAATGCCATTCGAACCGTCCAAACGAGTGAGTCAAGTGATTTAGGATTTACGTTTGTAAAACTTACCCACTTTAAAAACTGGAATAAAAAATGTTAAAACATTATATGTAATGTCTGAATAAATCTATTTATTTTATATCTATAGATCAAATGAAATTTACAGAGTTGTGTTAATTATAATTTGAAATATAAAAATTCCTAAAATTATTTCAGCCTGTATACATGAACGCAATAAAACGAATAAGAGCAATAATTTAATGTTTAATATTATTTTTATTTGAACAACTAAACTCTCTAGGTTCTCAATATACAATGATGAGGGTAAAAAATGACAAATGTAAATTGACGTGAAATACAAGAAAGCTTTATATATTCGTATTGTGTAGCGTACCCTCGTTTTTAATGTGATAGATGGTTGGAGGCACATATTTATTGTATTCAATGAGCGCAGATTGACCAATAACCTGCTCGCCCTTTCTTTGTTTCACGAACCTGATCCCCTTAAAATTTTAGAAGTACCGATAGGTATTAAACCTTTTATTGCTTATTACTTTTTATTGTTTATTATTACGCTTCAAGATATTTTATAGCTTCAGAGAGCTATGGATTCGCAAAACTATGGTACTTTCTCTAATATTTTAATTAAGAAATTTTGTCCGGACTGGACAAGGTCTTATAGTTTATCAAATACTCTCAACTACTCTCACTGCGGACAAGGTCTTATAGTTTATCAAATACTCTCGTTCTACAGAGACTGGGTAAAATCTTCGGATCGGTTGCACAGTTTACCACAACATCTTATAATAATCGTTTACCAATATTGAAATAGACCTTAATTTAAGTTTACTATCTTAAAACCTATAGGTACGAATTCTACTATGGCAATTAAAGTGTAAATATTTCACAACCACAAATTAATTTTCAATTGTCGCATCTTTTCAGTATTATTAAATGAATGCTTAATTCACCCAAGAGAAAATCAATACCGTAATATCGTAGCTAAGTACCATACAGTCATTGGTTCTAAAATCCAATACCTTATAAGGGAATCTATGTTTATATATGTATTTGGGTGTATGAATTATGTGTATTGCTTGCTTTTTGGTTTTTCTTTTGTTATTATGTAAACAACACCCACACTACTTCCCTTGTATGCCTTTTCCTCCAACTAATTGATTGCCTATAAGAAATTACTGTTTGGCGATAAGCGTTATTCTCTAGGAAATTGCGAAACTGACAATGATAAGTGATCATGGTATCTTACAATATCAGAGGAAGAAAAGGAACGTAGTAAGACTTTTGGTAAGACTTTCCAATTCTGTCGTTGGAGTAGAAAAGAGGTGGTAGGGGAGGAAAAGGGAGGGGGGGGGAAAACCCTGTCCCCAGACACGATTTATATTGTAAGAAAATGTTTAGATTTGAGATATTACGATTTGAAGTTTTGCAAAAGCTAATCTAAAATGTAAGTATGGCGCTTCAGGATGGCCAGCCACTTCACCTTTGCGTAATACTGTACTGTTGTAGCGGGTGGGGGCTGCCCTCCTTCCGCGCGTCCGGATTTACAAAAATACTCTAGGAGTAGGACAGACAGGACTACGTGGAGTCGCGATTGACAGAGTAGGTGTTGACAAAAAAAATAATAAATATATATGTTAATTTTTATTTTTTGATTAACATTTCAAATCACAAACGTCATTTGTCAAAGTGCCGCTATTTGACATTCGGGAATCTAAAACAACAAAGTTGTTACAAATTGTGTTTTTCTAGATAAATTAAATTAAAATACTAATATAATAATATACATAATTGATGAATATGTTGCATAGATGTGAAATATTTATTAAAAGTTGTGATGTTGTGCTAGTATTGGTGAAAATACGGTAATTTCTCTCACACAACAAAAAAATAAATAAAAAACTATTAATTATTAAAAGAAAGGGGACACCAAATCCTTTCAAATGAGACCATCTTGAAATCGAAACTCCAACGACACGAATGGAAAGGCAAGCCCCTCTTTTTAAAGGGACTCATGTCGTATCAATGTTGAAATACCGCCGAAAGAAAACGTTTTTATAGGTCGGTAGCTCGGTAGAAAGTTTCTTGAGAAGAGTACTGTTGAAGAATTCTAAACATGCAAGGTTGATAAGGTATCAAGTACATTAGGCCAGCCAGTATAATATTTGTTTTGTAATCTATAGTATTTTATTCATATCCTTACAGGAATAGAAACTATTTGGGCTAGAACTAGCTATAATAACTTTGCACCACTAAATAATAAATGATAGTATTACCATTTTTTAGCGTCTCAGTTACCTACTATGAAATAATATTAAAATAATAATAATTTTATTACCCTTTCTATATAATATAATATACAAAAAAACTTGTATCCCAAAACAAACAAAAAAAAATATAATAGAACTTTCGTTGAAGTTGTAAAAATGTAAAAGAAACTAAAGAGCCAGTGAGAGTAAACTTACGTAAAGTTTATTGTTTTATATTCCTCCGACTTGGTAATATAATATTCAAAGTTTGTACCTATTAGGTACCTATATGTCTACTCAATGTGGCTTTTGACCGATAAAACACCCAAGGCCAAGGTCTGAAGGTATACAATAATCGTCATTGGCCTTTCCATATCCGACAGGGTGAGGCATTTACGGAAATCATGGCAACACACGCGAAGTCCGCATTTACTCTACCTCATTTTACCTTAAGTTCTTTCTGAAGATATTATTTCCTCAATTAAAACTATTAAATCTCGTTTCTAAAAAAAACTGAATCTCGTCTCTAAGAAAATTATATTTAATGTTTAAGGTATAACAAGGTTGCATACTTATTTTAAAATTTTATACTTTATTATTCTCGTCTATGTAGATAACTAACAAGGTTAAAGTCTATTTGTTATTTTTAGATTAAGATTTGTTTCTCCTAGTAAGGTCAAGTCTGTTGTTTTTATAAATAAGAACGTACAATTAGATCGTTATTTATTTTTGACCCTTATTCTTCGCATCCCACTTTATTCTTTTAATTCTCTTTCGCAAGGAAATTTATAGTCATTAGGAAAAAAGGATATTTTTTTATGAACACATACTTACCATTTCTTTGATAATACGTTACGTAGTCCTATACATTTTGCATTTGTTCTTGTTCTCTAATTTATAGTCTGTCGTGACATTCACACAAAATATAAATATTGGCTTTAAATAATAACCATGACAGGTTCTAGAATATTAAAGAGCGTTTGCGTAACCTATGCTCTAGCGGAGTCATCAAAACTAATTTCTGCATAAATATATAATTACTCACTAGTTAGATCGCTGTATCGACCGCAATAGTAATTGTACTATAACCTCTTGTAAAAGGTTATTCTTATATTCATAACCTTTTATATACAACCAAATATATATATTAACATTATATTATATATGTATAATAATACGAATCATCAATTTAAACATGTACATTTAAGACTTCATTATGTACATGAAAAAATCTAATAACTCCGTTTACTTATAGTTTGCACATATAATACTAATAATAATAATAATATCACTTAACTAATCAACCAAATTGATCTAACTCCTTAATAATAAAACAATGATAAAAATTGATAATGACAGAATTATACATTATAAATACTACGAATACATTTAATAAACGGCCAAACCCAGAAACACAGATCTCTATGCTCATCACATATATACCTCCTTGTCGAGTATTGAACCCGATCACTTTCGCGCCGCGATACGTTAGGCATCTGCGCTGACCAATCCACCACCGGGGAGACCAATATTTAATCATATATCTTATAAGTCATGTGCTTTGATAGATTGTAATTTGTAAATAGTTTCTCAGTAACTTATGTAAGCCAATATGTTCTGGGATCGGCATGACAATCCTACATAACTTTAAGTTTGTAAATAATTTTATACTTATGATGCCTGTGTCAATTTTGCTGACCCAATATTTTGAGTTGTTCAATCTTACGCGACACTAGACAAGTATTTATACGAGTTTATTATGACTATACTTATCTGCATAAAGAGTCTTCGTTGTATTAGGTACAGGTGCAAAGTAAAAGCCATGAAAAAATAAAAATCTACTTTTATGATATGATATGATACAGTCTTCATGACGGAATTTATAAATGGTGTCTTAATAGAAATTCCTAAAGATTTGTTAGCATTGTGCTTATTAGATTAAATATTTACGTTTACTGTTTTGCAGTGTCAGGAAGATCGTTCCGACGGCGTCCTTTTACATTCGATATTAATAGAAGAGTCAAATTTGTTTGCTGTTAGCAAAAGTTATTCCTTTTCCCCATCTTTGACTTCTCGGTGACAGCTGTCTCTGGTATTGGATAAATCAAATGTTGAACACATATTCCGTATGAAATATTTATGAATATACATTTGTTTCATATATTGTAATATATTGTCACTGTTTTGTTCAGTAAAATGTTGTTTGCCGACATGGAAAAAAATTCGAGGTCCGAAAATTTTCAATAACCTACAAACAATAGAACAATTTGTAAAATGGTAAATGCGTTATTTGTAAATCAATTCTATTACCGTTTTTTTGTGGCATTTAATTTTTTTTTTTAAGTTTATGTTAGTTTATTTTAATTCATATGACCATTACATACATATTCTATGTAGGTAAGGTTTCTCAGCTATGTAATAGTCAACTCTACCAACTTCATGGATAGGTTAAATGAGTTCAAAACGATATCTAAATGAAATTCCGACAAAGACAAAACTTTTCTATTCAAAAGACGAAAGGGTTGGAATGGTTTCAAGTATTTTAAAGTTTTTATTCTTTTTGAGCGGTTGTAGAGTTTGTAAGTGCCCGTAGTTTTAACTAGGACTACCGTCTACAGATGAGACAGATAGTAAAGTATACTGTATAATGTATATTTTGGGTTCAATAAGTATAAGTAATATAAACATAGTACTAGGAACCAGTCTCGACTGCGTAGGTTAGTTTATAATTGTTAAAATGAAAAGTAAAAAGTAAGTAAAAAATTAAAGTAAAAATATATATTTTGGTGAAGGTTTCCTTCCGATTTTGGCCTTGGTGACCACTTCGACTCCTAGTCTGTGAAACGGTGATGGGCACGGTAGTGGCTAATATAGTCTATATTGCGGCAATCACCCGTCCCTGTGGACGGCTAAGATGAAAAGACTACCGTCTGTGCATAGACGGATGCGAACTCCCTCGGAAACAGTACCTCAGACCTACCTGACTGCTACTGGAAAGTATAAATCCAATAGTGTAGGTACTAGTACGCACCCATGTTTCATCTCATAATGGACGGGAAAGAGTTTTTACTGTTCGCCGTTTACGGAGACGCAGCATTGCATGTCACCATGAAGGAACCGCAGCAGTCTCCGGAACTTCTCCTAGCATCTAGGCAATCCTAGCACCACCCAGAGGGGCACACTGTCGAATGCTTTCTCCGAGTCAACAAAGCAGAGACACAATTGACGATCTGGTTACCCACTTTTTTCCTGCAGTTGACGTATCAAGAATGTCGCTTCACAAGGAGTGACTGAACCTTTTTTTAAATATGTTTAAAAATCCGCACAAGAATATTAAAGATACGATTGTCTAAAAAATGGATAAGCTTCTCTTCAATCTTACCATGTTCCATAACTAAGAATGTTTATTTCAGTAAGACTCTGCTCCGGGTAAGCTGTGTCCACCCAATTTTTGTTGCAAACGATCGTATTTTACAACAGATGAAGATTGGCCCTTATTAATTTCCGATCATAATCAGCAATTTTTTTGTTAATTGATTGTTAGTTTTAGAGAGTACGACATATTCTAACCGCAATGATCTAATCATTAAGAGTGACAATGAAGACTTTTTGTTAAAGAAAAGTGTGTTTCGTGTGAGTGAGTTAAGCGTGAGTGTGTTTTTCGTGATAACTAGCCACAACATTTAAAGGACTGTATTAAAGCCGAAGCAAAAAATTTAAAATGATCGTCATATATTTTGAATGTTATAAAGAAATACAAATTATATTTTTAATAATTTATGCATTAGTAAACTGCAATATTTATGTAAGGATTTGGTATGTCTATAAAAAAAATAAACAGATATTAACGTTTTAAAAAAATATGCAGATGTGGTAAAGGATTTCATGTTGTCTTTAAAGTTGATTATAAAATTTTTAATAATGATAATTTAGAAATAGTGGGTGATATTTGTATTATGACTTTGGAACGCATTGCAATATCAAAGGCCCTTGATTAGGTTCATTCCATTAATAATAAAAAGTACTTTTATGTACCGATAGTAGAAGCGCACTTCAACATATAGTTCGATGCGCCTCTGGTTTCAAAGGTGTTTCGTAGCATATGCTGTGCTAAATACGATTAATGCACTGAACAATAACGGCGGAAGTTTGATAATACAATGGGTGCCTTCACACATAGGATTAATAGGTTATTAATATATTAATAGGAATAGGAAGGCTGAAATTTTTGCAAATGGTAGGACAAACGGTAAAAACCACGAGTAAAGTCAAACTTTTTGAGATTTTACCTAAATACAAACGCATATGTCTTAAAAAGTTGAAAGAATATTTTAATCAGTTGTCTTTAAAAAAGGGAATATTGTACAGGGTACTTCAATGTGAGCCTCCTCATGTACCTCCTCATGTACCAGAAAATATGTTGTATTAGCACACAGACTTATATCGGGACCTGTTCCTAGGAATAAGTTTTGTAATACCATGCGAAAAAGGGCTTCAGCCTACTGTGATGAGGTGAACCACTTTTTGGATGAGTGTGCTCAGCACAAACCGGCTAGACAAGCATTTATTACAACCTTCGGTTTAATCAGAACAAATTTGAAGATATTGCATAATATTTTGGCACACTCGAACTCCGAAGAAGAGTATAATTTATTTAGATTAACTTTATAATAGTTGATTAATATATTTGTATATCTTTATAATATTTTAAAGATTATATTATAAATTATATAATTTATGTTTTAGTTTTAAGTTTTTTGTTAATTTAACAATTAACAATTAACTTATATAACTATAAGGTACAATAGGGCTGACATATACATTTTAGTGTAAAAGTCCTTACAAAAAAAAAAAAACAAAAGAAATGTCTATAAAAATAGTAACGAGTTTATGTATAGTTTTTTAAACCCAATAGGTCACCACCAGTTCGTTGTATTATTGTATTTTCATCAGTTTGTTGCTTTATTTTAAGCTCCAAGTACTAAAACATTGCATCAATTTACCATCAATTTTCCTAATAGCTACTACATATTTTAAAACCTCACATCATATATTTTTTTTCACAAGTGCTTTACATTATAAATAATTTTCAATTGCTCATGATTTGTAGGTATAAAATGTCTATGTAAAGCTGGGCTCAAAATAAGTGCCTATTGTATCGTAACATAATATAAAAAATGTTATAACAAACTTTAGGAGCTGAAACAAAAGGTAGATAAAGATTAGATTATTTGACATATGTTTTGTATACTCTTACAAAGAGGTTTGGGTTGTAATTATTTACTTCAGTGTTAGATTACTACCTATACAATGAATTACCATACCTAACATGATATCACGCCAAGTGAATATGCTTTTTATAGATTATTATTATGTGGACTTTTTTGTTAAGGATTAATGAACCGTCATTGTTTTTTATAGGCTTTTTTTTATAGACAATATTTTGAAATTGGCAGCTTTATTGTTGCAAAAGCCAAAAATCTAGGTCGTAAAAAATAAAAAAAATGTTCCAGGGCGTAAATAAATAAAATTAAGCAGTATACTGTAATGATAGGGAACAAAAATCAAATGCTAATGAGTTACCGTTCGATTTTAATTTGCAAATCTGTGAAATCACTCCTTATATTTTTTGTTAATCATTATAAAAATGATAGCATTCATCACACTAATCATAACCATGTCCTATAGCCTGAATGACTTGGAAACGATATTTAAACCTAATTAGGATGTATTTTTTTTAAATTACTAGGATTTTTCTTAATTAGTATCAATAAACAAACAAACAGCATCAAATAAAAACCTTCTTTTTTTTGGTTTAATTATAAATAAAAAGAAAGGTAGAGAATACAATTTAATATTTTGTTTATAAAAACAAAGGTTGTTCAAATACTACTATTTACATTCATGTTTAGGGTTATAAAAAATGATAGCTCCTTTATATTTTTAACCGACTTCTTCAAGAAGGAGGAGGTTCTCAATTTGGCCGGTATTTTTTTTACAATATGTATATTTGTTATTTGTTTTTAATATTAAGTTTTACACAAACACACACATACAGTATACTCGACCTCTCTTGTCAATCTCACAACCCGTTATGTGTGAAATCATCCGTATTAAAGCTTGAAGAGTTCTGATTCCAGTCTAATAAACAACTGAATACAACGAACACTTGGACAAATACAGATTATCTTTATTCTAAACCTATTTTTGTAAATAGCTTTTACAGTTTCCAGTATATTTACAGGGAAATTGTTTACAAATGCAATGTCTAACTTGATCGTCAGATTCTGACGTAACGTATACGAAACCGGATTATTGTATTAAGCGTAATATAATAATTTAAGAATGCATATTATATTTGGCTAAAGGATTATGAGATTTTTGGTTCATTTTCTAGATTTTTACGCACGTATCCATTAAGATAAAATTGTACTAACTATATATATTATAATAACAAACACATCAAATATATATTTAGTACTCTTTCTTAATGGCATAGTCATGTTCCTTTAACTTATGCGTGGGTAAATGGAGCTCTAGTTAATTGAGTTAAAGTTTGAAATATTTGTACAAACTCAGAATACAAATACCTACTTTAATTAATTTGTTTGAAGAATAAAATCATAATTGAATATCAACGAATTCAAATAGACATATTATAATATATATAGTAATAGTTTGTAAACTAAATTTGTAAATATTTTACAGTCGTCGGTTTGTGGTTTTAGTTTCAGCTCCAATTATTGAATCATTGAATGAATTGCATGCATTAGATTATTTGTGATTCCTTTTATAAATTTAAATATATTTATACGTGACATTCCATTTTCTATGTTAGTCACAAGTGCGTCACATCACAAGTATAAATCATTATAGAATACCAACATCGCTATACGTGAATGCCTTCTGTATCGAAACCGGTTTCGGATTCTTAAGTTTCGTTACAAACTTCAGGATCTGAAGCAGAAGGAAAGTCACTGAAGTATTTGAAAGCTAGATGTATGCTTACGTTTGGTTCATTTATTAGTTATTTTACCCTACGTAGAATAGGGTTGTACTTTACAAAATATTTAAAAAATTTACTTTCGCTTAGCAGCTGTTACCGAAATTTGCAAAGCGAATAGGGTCTTAAAAATGTATTATTGTATTATTTGTTTTGTGCAAGGTAAAGAAGTTCTTGTAGAATATTTAATTAGAAAATAAAATAGTGACTCAACTACTTAGAGTTAAACACTTATCGTTGTTTGCGAAATATATTCCTACCTAATATGACGTCTAGACTAAAGAGGTTCTAGACCAGCTTAATTAGAAATTGTTTAATTTTTTTTATTTTACAAGAAAGCTTGACTTGTTACTCTTTTTTTTTAGATTTTATAATTTACAGAATAATTTTAGGAGTTCGTGTTTAGAATGATCCTGTTTTTTAAAAAAGTTTTCAATTATTATTCTTTGTATTAGGAAGTATTGACAATTTTTACAAAACAAATATTTTTTTATCATACATCTCCATAGATGTTATCGGCCCAAATACTAAGAGAATTATATCGTGGACAAACATAGATCTAGTTTCAGGGAAGGCGTATTGAATGAAATTATATAATAAGCAGAAAAAAATACATATATGCATTAACATACTTACAACTTATTAAAGTTACAGTTCAGTTGCAAGTCGTTTTAATAATTCCTTTATATAAGCAAGAGAACAAATGGTTTTTCATTTCGTTTTTTCGTCTGTATGTCTGTAAGTTTGTGCACACTAATCTCAGAAACGTATTAAATGATTTGGATGCAGTTTTCGGTAATATGTTGTAATGAGCTTCACTTAACATTTTGTTTTTTTTAATAATCTGGTAACAAATAAAGAAATCAATCTCTTTTTTTCGTGTAATAGCTACTTACCAGCGATTAAACATAAAAAATATACATAAATAATCTAAAAATACTAATACTACCTACTTAATTGAAATGGATGAAACTTTGAAGGTTTATAGTTTTTACATACTTTGGTATGTATAAAGAGTGCGTTTTATCGAAATCGAAATCTACGCTTACGAAATGGCAGGCCCAGCTAGTAAATAATAATCTTAGTCAAATCAACTACTTTAAACATACAAAAATAGCAACTACTTGAAAATGAACTATTGTAGTTCTACTATATACGGTACTAAATATTGGTTTAGTTATGAAATCTTAATGGTTCTCGCTTTTCTAGTTTATTCAATTATTTACTAATTAAACAAATGACCCCTCGCATAAATAATAATGTTAGTCAAATAATCTACCTTAATCATAAAAAAGTAACAATTACTTGACATAACAATTCTAAATATCACTACTTAAGTTAATAAAACAATGATTAAAATAATTAGTCCTAGAGTTAAATCAATAATTCATTAATTTATATGAATCAATATGGTGACCATCAACATATTGAAACGAATCAAAACATTGCGAATTAATATTAACTCATTTCGTTAATTTAACATTTTATATATTATTATTTTCATCAGGACGGAGAGGCAATAAGTAATATAATATATGTACTACTGCATATATGTACTACTATAATATATATATAACTATAAAATATAATATCATACTGGCGTTTCCTATTGGAAATGAAATTTCTGAAATATCTTTTATACAGAAAGCTACATTTGTGGACATTAACTTTGACACTGCATAATGAGTTCAACCACTCGTTAAAACAAGGAAAAGGTTTCAAATGAGGCACTTAAATTAACTGCTTTACTGTTACTCCTGTACGTCTTGGCATAATAACATATTTTTCCTTGAGTTTTCCTTGATTTTACCACTCATTCAGGTAATTTTCTGTAAATAAGTAATGGGTTCTTAGTGTTTGGTAATTAGTTATAAGTAGTAAAGAATACATATAAGTTAGGTAATATGTATATATATATATATACAGAGTTATTTGTAATTTCTTGCAGGCAGCCTCTCTACATCAATTCCAACAACATTTGTTCTAGTACGTACTTTTTGCTAATCTTGATAAACATCACTATAAACTATATCATTATTTTAATCTATTTTTGATCAGTTTTGTCCGTATGATTTCTTGTTAATATACATAATTTTGTTGGTTATGAATCTACGCTAAGCACCAACACAGACCTACATACATACATACATACATACACAGACAGTAATAATTCAATCAAACCAGTTTACACTCCAAAGTCAAGCCAATTTCCATGAGTTCTAACTAGTAACACTCGTGACATTTAATATAATTTGTCTTCTCTAAATCAAGATAATCTAATATTATGAATCACCACATAAATTTTTAGCGTCTTATTTATGTCAAATATTATCCAGTTTTTTTTAAATAATAATAAGTACACTATCTTTAATTGTGGGAACGCTATTATATTAGGTCGGGGAAAAGTCTTTTCGTATATCGTATGTATGAACTTGTAATAAAGAATTCTTTAGGTGTACTATTTGTATCTGGCTGGTTTTAATGAAATTAAAATGGTGATATTTAAAATAGTAAAGAATTAAGTAAAACGTTGCTTCTCGCCATTTTTCATTTGTATCTTTCTGTCAAAATGAATGAATCTAACGAAGAAATTCGATATAATCGTTTATGAAACTCACGCCAATTCAATCAGAATCAAAGTCAAAAATGAACTTCGCTCTGGTCGCCCTGTTATAACTAAAATAGACTCATTTATTAAAAAGTAGACCAAGATGCCGATCTTTCTTTTTGCCGATTTCAAAAGTAAAGACGTAGCTGACCAACTGGAGATGGACCACAAAATAGTTTTGACCCATTTGAA
Organism: Napeogenes sylphis; assembly: GCA_959347405.1. NCBI lineage: Eukaryota > Metazoa > Arthropoda > Insecta > Lepidoptera > Nymphalidae > Napeogenes > Napeogenes sylphis. The sequence continues at coordinate 19,475,663 of OY365776.1, read as the reverse complement.
AAAAAACTGGGTACACAGTACAAAGTTCGATGGTAGGGTGTCATATGAGCTCACTGAAAAGAACCTAATGATTAAGGCTTGTAATAATTTTGGATTCATGAGACATAATGAAACCGACCCGTTTTAGAAGAGATCTTTATTGCCAACAGCTGATGAGATTAAAGCTGTAAGGAATGTTATAATTAAAGGAGTTGAAAGAAAGCAGCTTGAATTGATCAATAGAAATGCTGTGGGTGGGTCTTTCATAACTATAACGCTAGATCGCATACATCTTTAGCCACTCAGCAAAAATTAAGAGGGTTTATCTGAGAGATATTAACGAATTTGCCTTAAAGCCCTGAACTAGCCCTAGCCTAGCCTAGCCTCGATCTTCAGATTTCTATCTATTTCAGTCTTTACAGAATTGTTTAGTCTCTGTCGGGTTTACGTCAAGAGAGGACCTCCAAAACTACTTGTCTCGTTTTTGATCAAAGGCCGAAAATTTATATAGCAATGTGTTACTACCTACGAGATGACAAAAAGTTCTTCAATAAAATAATACATATATATTATAAATAAATGTAAATAAACATTGAAAAAAAAACGTCTGGACTTTTAATATAAATTGCGATATGAAATTTTCATCACCCTTTACTAATGCTTCGTTTCCGACACAATAGTATAATAAATGATATGCATCCAGCAACCTAAACTTTGTTCTATTTATATACATATACTAAGTTTCTTTATCGTATATGCAAATTTATTGTACTCGAAAATTTATGACCTGTCGTGGAATATTAATGACATAGACATTAATATTTGTAAATGTGTTGTTAATACTTTTAGTATTACCTTTAAACAAGCAATAGATATTTAAATCAATAATCTGATTCAGTCAGAATGGCAGTCAATCTATAGTTTAATTTAGTTGATGTAATACTGACGTTTAAACTTTTACAAAACGAATTTGAATATAGGTATAGTTATTGTGTACCTATGCTTATTTGTTTGTTTTTATAATAGTAATATTTATACAGAACTATTAATTTTGTAACATTGATACTCCTAGTAAAGTCAACTATATGATGAATCAGTACCTTGATTTGAGTTAGGCATTTATAGCTAGCTATTCCCAGCAGTAGCTGGCATATAGGTATACCTTTTCTTTCAATAAAATTAATTAATTTTTGTGTATTTGTTCCGTTTTAAAGAGTTTTATTAGGAAAACTTATTCCTCATGTGGTGAATAAGACAAATACAGTACTGTATTCTACTTGTGTTTTCCAATAATATTCACTTCACGTCAGCAATATCGTTTACGAGCGAGTATCGGTGGCGGCATCCTAATGTCACTCGTCCAAACGATCAAGTGATTTAGGGTTTATGTTTTTGCCAAAACTGATTCAATTTAAAAAGCGCAATTCAAAATGTTACCAGATTAAGAGAAACATCTGAATAAATTTTAATTATTCATGTGCATCAAACGAAGGCCATATATCGATAAGAGTAATAACAAAACAGGCCCTTCAGACCCTTCTATTTGAAAATTTCTATTTCCACAAATGATCGGTTTGTATATTTAAATCTAAAACTAAATCAAGGTTGCTTATAAGTTCAATAAGTGCATATATTTATTTAGGTCTGCACGTGGCAATATAGCTCCCAAACGAAATGGTTCTAAAACAGTTTTTTAAATTTAAATCTAGAGCGTTGCCTTTTAAAATACTTTTAAATTATTTTTGATGAGAATAAATTAACTTAAATATTCAGCTTTGGAACTAATGATACGATCTCAGATAATATTGTCAGAGGTAATCAATTTAAAATAATTTATTTCAATACTATTTCATTTTCAAAATAGTTAATTTAAGGGCATTCATTCAATTCTTATTACGTTTCTTCTTCTTTTAAAACTTTTTATAAATAAGTGATGTACTAATGACACTTTACAGCTCCCTACACTTTTAGCTGCTAAAGAATTATGATAAGATAGTAGTTTAACAAGATATTTCTTTGCTACTGTAAACCTATAGTACACTTTGCGTTTAATATTTAGATAATTAAAACTCGTGGGGTTTCAAACACCAAACCTATAAATGTGAAAATCTTATGGGATTCAAACCTCTATAAGTAGTTGTACTTGTGAAGACTCTTTTAATCAATATTCCAATACCAAAAACTAATTTTTAAAACCTTCGTAGAAGTTCTAAAAAAATAAGAGACTAAAGATTCTAAAGAATTAGGGAGAATAAAAGTTGATTCTTTTGTTACTCCTCCGCCTAAAATATTATATTCAAAGATTATACCTATTACCTATGTGTCAGCCCAATGTGGTTTTTGACTGATAAAATACCGAGGGCCAAGGTTTGAAGTCATACAATAATCGTCATTAGCCTTTTCATATCCAACAAGGTGAGGTTCTTACGGAAATCATGGCAACACACGCGAAGTCCACATTTACTATATTTTATCTCAAAACCGTTTTATAGAAATTAAATATTTCCAATTTAAACTTTAAAGTTATGTTTCTACATAAAAAAGTCTTATATCGCCTTGCCGAATTATATTTTATTTTTAATATTATTTTTATAATAATGTTGCACACTTATTTAAATTAATGTAGATAAGAATGACAAAGCCAAAGTCAATTTTTTTTTTTTTATAAAGTAAGGTAAAGCCTTTTTTATCTATTTTTTACTCTTATTTCTCGATTCCTAAAGTCTTTTAAATTATTTTTCTCGGAGAAATTTATGTTCATTAGAAGAAAGGACAAAACTGTACAAAAATTTATTGTTTTTTATTTGTTCTATAATTTTTTATCGCAAATATTTTTCATTAGTGTTTGCCTTGTTTCCCTAATTAATAAATTGTCGTGCATTATACAGAATATATGTCAGATACAGTCGTTAGTACGGACGCTAAATGGAACGCGGCACGAATCACGTGAGATGGCTAACTTCATCATTAGGCTAACTTCGTGCTACCACAAAGTCTAAATCATGGACTGAGACGCCAGACACTTATCTTGTGTAAGATGTAAGTCGTGCAATTCGGTCTCCTGGCAAGAAACTGTGACTGTTTCTCTTTTGCTCGAATACCCTATCTAGCCTAGATATATAAATGTTGTATTTAAATAAAAACCATGAATGATCCTAGAATATTTAAGAACGCTCCGGTAACCACTCTTCTAACGAAGTCGTCAAAAACGATTTATGTATAAATAAATAATTAGTCACTCATTATGTCGCTGTATCGACCGCAACAGTGTTTTATTATAAAATCTTTAAAATGGTGATTTTCCTTTTTATTTATATCGTCTTATACATACTCACTCTGAAGCATAATTATAAATTTATAAGATACCGATAACATTCTATTTAAAAATCGACTATCCCCTTCTTTCTTTCTTTTTAGTTTCCTTTTAGTTTGCACATAAATTATGTATTTTGTACATAAATAGATATAAGTTATGCGTTTTGATAGATTGTAATTTGTAAATTGTTTGCCAGTAATTAATGAAAGCAAATAGATTCTGGGATCAGGATGACAGACCTTCATAATTTAAAGTTTGTGAGTGACTTGCCATTCATGATGCCTTTGTAAATTGTGATGACCCAATATTTTGAAATGCTTAAATATACGCGGCTCCCTTAGTTAATTACCAGTCTATTATTTGCTTATTATTCCGGAAATTATTTTGCTCTGTCTAAGATGTACATACACGACTTATTACGAACTTGCAAAGTCACAATTTTTTTTTTTTTTTTTAAATACTTAAACTGAAACTCGTAAAGCTATGTTCACGTTATATTTATTAGGTTCGATGTGTTATGCTTACGATTTCACCGTATCGTGTAGGTCGTTTAAAAGATGACCATTTACATTAGATTTTAATAACCAAGTTTGTTGCTTATTGTTAGCCAAGCTTGTTTGATAGGACATTAACATCCCCATGTTTGACTCCTTGATTTTGAACATGGTAATTCCCCGTATGTTTTATTTTTCTATTTATATATTTGTTTTGTATAATCATTTTTGCTTTCTCTATTCTATTTGACAAGTTTTCTTATCCGATACAGCATTTATAATAATTTTTCCCTAATATGTAATGTAAAAAAAACAAATGTATGTATTTGTATGTGGTAAAACCACTTTCTTACCACATGCAACTATTATTCTGTTTTTTTTTTTTATTTATGTATTTATTTGCATAGAAAATGCATGTACATTCATATAGCATAATGTTACAAGCACATTTAACAAATTCACTAATAATAATGTAACTCTAGCGCCTTTGCCAAGTTGACAAGACAGAATGTATTAAAGGCGCTAAAAATAAATATGATTATTAATAAAACTGTATTGGATTATTTCGCCACGCATTAATAAAAGTTCATAAACCAATAGCTTTATTACAATGTAAAATAAACAGTTTGTTTAATATTTCTAGGTTAGATAATGATCAACTCTACCAAGTTTGTCGATGCCTTGAGTGAGTAGCAAACCATATCTAAATGGAATTTCGATGTGTAAAAACTTTTCTATTCAGAAAACGAAAGGGTTAAAATGGTTTCGAGTGTTTTTTAAGTCTTACAGTTATTTCTTTTGCGTGGTTTTATCTTAGACCCACTAATGGATATAGGTACATTTCCCGTGTCTTCTCGTAGCTAGAGCGTGTAGGTTAGTGATCTCAAGAAGTTTAAAAAGGGCGTCTACCGCTAAAAACACTTTGGTTTGATTGTTTTCTAGAGGATTCAGCCTTCTTCTTTCAGCAGGATAGGTAGGGTGAGAACTCCACATTCTACTATGCCAGCCAATAAGGGAGCGTGTTTCTTGCTGTGGATTGGCCTCTTCGTGGTTCAATAAGCAAGCGGTCCCGTGGAGTCATTTGCTCATTAAACATCTTCATGGAACATCTAATTTTGTGGGTTCCATATAAAGTGCCCTCTTTTCCAAAAATAAAGTGATGTTTTTATAGGGTACTGCAATGTTCGTCCAATAGTTTAACCAACAGTTTAACTGCTGACATACCAGCATAGACAGACCAATATGTTTAACCTACTTACATACTTATTACATAGGTGTTTAGGTTTTTAAGAATATATTAAAGGTAAAGATTTTACTATCAGATAGGTTGCGAAAATATGTTAGCATTTGTTATGTCAGCATTTTACGTCATTCACGAAAACCATTAACCTTGTTTCACATAAGAGTAACATTTATTTTTTAATGTCTTCTGAACTTCATATGACAAGAGCAATATTGGCAAACATTGACTACAGAAAAAATTGCTGAATGTTTACTATTGTGTCTTAATTTCATTTCATGAGTACTAATGTCCCCTATGAAAGTCCTATATTAAGATGAACAAGTCCCGAATTCAATATACCCGGCCTGGTTTTGCTTTTTTTTTAATAAGTAATAAATTATCTCAGTTCTATGTTTTAATGTTATTAGAATATAATCCTGATTGGCTTATCGCAGTTCTAGTTGATATCACATTTTGTTAACAATACGTTATAAAGCAATGATCGAATAGACCTCGCTCAATAGTAAACAAATGTTTATGGGTTCTATTAAATTCTAATGAATTATCCTTACTACTCTTACATTTAATTAGAAAGAACACTCTCAGTTAGTAGCAGCAGTACTTAATTAAATAACTAAGTACTCAGAGAATAACAATTTAGTCGGTTGTCCGAAGCTGATTCTATTTTAAATCTAACTTTGACAAAACGAGCCTTTTAAGTGATTTATGATCTCTTAAAAAAAAATATTTGTGTATATATATTTTTTTATTTATTTCAGTTTTATCTTCTAGTAATTCCACATCGCACCATAATTATGACTTATAAAATCTTTTAGTAACATGATATTATTTGAATAACATTTTATTTCATTCCAAATTGTAAAGCTAGAGTTGTTAGGCGTGTTATTCTTATTAAATAATTATTATTTCTTCAACCTTAATTAGATTGAAAAGAAAAAAAAATGATCTATCTCTCTTAAAAAGATCTCTAGAACATAATTTCAATATTATAAATATATGTAAGATATGTGTAAGCCCTTAAGATTAAAAAAAAATACTAGTTCCTTTATATCTTACAAAATATATATTTTATAAGTAAAGTTTGGAAATATCTATAAACATGTATAGCCATATTAAGCTTATTTAAATTTATATAAATATATAAGTACCTAGGTGATATTTGTGACCATTTTAAATTTTATGCATATTCCGTATTCCTTCAATAATTAGTCGAAAGGAACTTCGTTCCCTTGTTCCCTCTTAGTTTTTTTTATTACTTTGTCATTTTTGAAACGTCAAAATAAAAACAACTAAAATATCTAATAAATATATATATTTTTTGGACCCTTAAAATGTACTATTTTGTATTATAATTGTTTTTGTGGTCCATAAAGCATGCTCTTATAAACGATCCTTTTGTAACATGGCCATATAAACGGATTTTCTCATTTCGAAAGACGTGTCTGAATTCGAAATAGGTTCAGAATAGATTTGACATCTTGGTATCGCTCGTACGGTGTTGCGGCCGAATTTCGTATAGACGGTGTGTGTCTGTGTGTTGTGTTGTGTCATTTATGCCTACGCGTACACGTTATTACCTACTGTGAACGCGTCGTCGGGGTCAACGACTACCGACTTGGGTCTTCTTTTTCTGACTAAAGTAGTCTTACGTGGTCTAACTTTGGAACGCGGCCTAGAAATGTCGCTAGCGTAAATGGAGTAGAGAATGGGCGAGATAACTGAACCCTACGGAACACCCACCCTAATGGGGCGGGGGTTGACAACAGTCCTTCAACTCAACAACTTCAAGCGGAAAAAGTATTATAACATTATTAGTGATAGTATCGGGACCTGGCGATTTCTTGACGTCTAACTATGGACGTCACTTCGTCGAGGTTCTTTCTTTGATTTACGAACCGACCGGCAGCTGAAAACACATTATATTTACCGATTGGTCGATATTTCGATATGATCGCAGTCAACCGATTGCGAAGACAGTCGGCATTGGCTCTCTAAATTGTCGGCTAGACACTCAACTTTGTAAGAGTCGTCAAACTCGAAAGCGTTCTATCCCAGCCGCTATCTGTAAAGGTTTCGAGAGCTTATCTCCTGAGACAGCGTAGCTTCTCTCGATGGTCGTTCGTCAGATATCGTTCATGGGCTTTAATCGTCACTAATATGCAACTAATATTGTACTTGTTAAAGTAAGTATGTTTTGTTTGTTCTTATTTCATGCTACGAAAGATCAACGGAAGACTATTAGATATATCATAAAAAAACCGATTGATAAAAATAATAAAATTGCAGATGCTTTGCCGCTATCAAATATAATTATGTATAGCTCCCAATAACATATATACACATGTATATGTTTTAATGTTTTATAAGACATTCCTCATTAATCCACACTTAATAAATATTCAATTGAAAACCTTGCCTAAAAGTTTAAAATACTGTTAATATTAACATTATAAAATATAATGTCAGTAGTGCTTATAGGGAGTTTGGAATGACGAAAAATAAAACTATTTTTGTAAATACTTTAAAAAAGAAAATAATACATATTTTAATCTATTTATTAATTTAAATATTTCTGTGAATATAATGTATTGTGATAGTAGTAATCACATTATTATTATTTACTAAATCTATATATTAAATATATATACAACAAGTATTAGGTCTTATACAATTTGGTTATTTATGTGGTTTACGACTATCATTCAACTTGAAATAAAATCTATGATTTTCAATCGGACATTTTTGACATTCAATCAAACATATTTTCATTTCCTAGTAAATTGTAAGAGTTCTTACAAAAATAAGGGGCCTATATCAGAAGTGCGTTGATTTGTCAGCCAATCAGTTAGGATTTCTCCTTTTACGGGTTTGATATCCGATTAGAACTTGACAGAGTATAAGAAGATTTATTAAATAAAAAGAGGGTTGGTGCTGGACAATATAGATTTACTTTTTTGGAAGTTTAAAGTTATATTAATGGTTTAAGACAAGATTAATGTTGAGTTGAGTTGAATTTTTTAAATACTGCGTGATGAACTCCTAAGTAAATTTAGTAAGTTTAAATTAATCTTTCTTCAGAGAAACAATCTTCATCACAGTTAAAGTGCTAAAAACGCAATATAAAAGGAAGAAACAAACGAAAGAAATATAAGGTTAGTTCCAAGTTGAAAGAGATAAAGTAAAAACTATTAATCTAGAGGAGTAGCAGTTGGGGAAATTACGTAATTTCAGGTTAAAGTATTTACAGAAACTGTGACGCGGTTTTATTTATTCTATTATTTATCTTAACAGTATCGCTTTGATTTTATTTATTTTTTTAATTTGGAGCGCTCATTAATAACAAAAAATATTTAAATGGTTTTTAGGTTGTTTATTTTTAATATTTATTTTAATTGTTATTTTCAATGACAATATGTATTTTTAAAAATATTTTTTTTCCAGCATATGTCACTAATATTATTCAAAATTTCTTACATCGATCCTCAGGGTAAGTATACATTATAACTTAGTCGACCGAGGCAAGTCGATTTGCCCAAGAGACGAATGTCCTTCTTTTCTGCTTGAATTGATACGCTTGGTTACTTCTAAGATGACAACCCTTTAGATCCTGACCTTCAATATTTTTTTTTATATGCCAATAAATAAAACTCAACAACCTAGCCTGCCCATGGAATTACTTACTTTTTAACTTTAGTTATTTTTCTTTAATGATTTTTCGCAAATATTTTTTTTACGGAATTCATTATCGATATTCTATTAACATAGATAATAAGAAAATACTTAACTTAAATGTACTTGAAGCATGAGATCATAAAATCAGCACTAATTTTATACCTCTTTATATTCAACCAAGTTAGAATACCCACTCTCTAATCAGCAAGGTACGAGTCATAAAGTTCAGTAAATCACGTTGTTAATATGACAATGTTATGTAGTTTATGAATCACTATGCTTTAACAGCGTTCATTTAATGGTAAGGGTCCAAGTTCACAGTCTGCTACTAATAGCAATTCTTCATAAAAGCTACTGTCAGCATTAATTTACTTTGGTAAAATTATTTTAAAACAAATATAACTATAACTTGAATAAATAAATGAAAATCCAGGCTGGAATTATTTTCTTAGTAAGAAACTCAGACTCAGCTACGACTTTATTATATATACATATGAAACCAGATTGCCAAACTTTAAATTCTTTGCATTAATTTTTATCACACTTACACTTTAGCTTTCGGTATCAAACAAAATGTATTACTCTATAAATATATTATCATAATCTATGTAATTTTGACACTGTGTACCAAATATTATTTTTAACTAAGTTGATTTTCAGCCTATACTAAGTGTACTCTACACTTATTAAAGTTGGATTTTTTGTGAAGCAGGAAAAGATTGTAATTTTGAAGAAGAGTTGTAATAATAAAATAGTAAAATCATTTTACTTATATTAATACAAAAACGATATTGATATATTTGTTGAACTACATAATATATAAAACTATATATTTTAATGTCAAAGAGATTTTAGAATTAAAATAATATTATTCAATTAAACTAATCTTCTCTTTAATAATGATAAAAGCTCCAGAACTTATAAAGAACGAGAGGACTCAGTGGTACATTAAAAATATAAAAGCTCTCCCATCTAACGATGCTATGAACGTTTACGGTCAATATAAATAAGGTTCCTTTGCTAGGAATAGAACTAACTAGAGTATGTTTTAATTCATTTATTCTGATTCATTCCAGTTTAGATATAATTCCATCTTATAATGGAATGAAATAAAAGTAAGACACTAAGAAGCGCTGTCGAGTATGGATCAGATTGTCACAAAGATGATAAATGAAATTGCATGTCACAGAGATAAGTTACGAGGAACGAGTCAAGTCATAAGAGTGAACAAAATAGGAATGGATATGTAATAGAAAGTACTAAAGTTCTGTTTTTTAAAAGTTTGATGGACATTGTCACAAAACGTGATGTAAAGGATTGAAAAACGGATTTATAAGAAGTGAAAGATAATTTTATGTGGCTGGGTGTTTAAGACAAGATTAATGTTGAGTTGAGTTGAATTTTTTAAATACTGCGTGATGAACTCCTAAGTAAATTTAGTAAGTTTAAATTAATCTTTCTTCAGAGAAACAATCTTCATCACAGTTAAAGTGCTAAAAACGCAATATAAATGGAAGAAACAAACGAAAGAAATATAATATTTTCGCAAATATTTTTTTTACGGAATTCATTATCGATATTCTCGATATTTTTATTTCATTATCGATATTTTTGTCCTCATTCCGAAAAACGACAATGTCAACAATCCCAAGGATACTAGACCGATAGCCCTAACAAATACAATTTCTAAAATATTTTTCTCTTTTTTACAAACTAAAATGACGCAATTCATGATTAACAATAGATATTTCAGGCCTAATCACCAGAAAGGGTTTTTGCCCGGAATTTCTGGATGCCTGGAACATAATACGTTAATATCGGAAAGCCTTAAAGATGCTAGAACTAGCGAGAGACAAATTACGGTTTGTTGGATAGACTTAGAAAACGCCTTTGGGTCGGTACGACATGAACTAATGATGTTCGCGCTTAAATGGTATAACTTTCCTACGGTAGTTCGCGACATTATTGCATCATATTATTCAAAATTAAAATTCTCTATAATTTTTAATGAAAACCATTCAAAACCACTTAATTATAACGTTGGTTTATTTCAGGGCTGTTGTATTTCTCCTATTATATTTAATATAGTTATTAATATTTTAATTGACAAATTAATTAGAAATGAAAAAAAGTGGGGCTACCGGTTTAAGTTCAACAACAAATACACAGAATCCATACTAGCTTTTGCAGATGATCTCGCGATACTGACACGTAATCCGAAACAATGTCAGGTACTTTTAAATGTAGTTGAGGATTTCTGTACGTGGACCGGCGGATTGAGGACAAAACCAAGTAAATGTTTTAGTCTGTGTCTGGGTAGACGGAATACCAAATATACCTCTTACGATCCAGGTCTTATAATAGGCGGTCAGTGCGTTAGTACGGTTACGGAAGCAGCTCCGTTTAAATTTTTGGGTAAAAAAATCGATTACCAAGGCCGTACTCCATCGTTGGATGTAATAGTCGATAGCTTTTTAAACGATCTCAAAAAGGTAGACAACCAACCAATAAGTAACGTCAAAAAAGCTTGGATTTACGATAATTATTTAACATCACGTCTGAATTGGCCTTTCCTCGTGTATGATATAAATAAAACCCTTTTGTCAAAGTTAGATGCAAGCGTCATAAAGACATTGAAGTTATGGCTCGGGTTAGCGCACTCAGCGGACTCTTCAACCTTATTTAGAGACCGAAACAACTTTGGATTAAAATTAAAGAAACCATCGGAGCTCTACAAACATCTAAGAGTTACCAAAAGACATATCATCGGAAAATCTAAAGATGATACTGTAACTTCTCTCCCAAAAGACAAAGTTGCCTCAGAGCTCGAGTCACGACTTCAATTCCATAAAAAATTTATGATAGGTGCTCAAACAAACAAAGTAGGGCTAGGATCAAGTAGGAAAGTTCAAGACATAGACATAACAAAATCTTTTATTCGACAAGACGAAAACGATAATTACCGACTCCACGCGATGAGCCTAGAAATTCAAAACGAATGGGTGACCATAGGAGATTTTTGTATTCCACTAGCCTTGAAGTGGCGCACCTTAATTTATGATTGGTCCCCAGCATTATTAAAATTCTATCTTAATGCATTCCAAATGACTCTCCCAGATCAAAGTAATTTAGTAAGATGGGGCAAAGCCACCGAAAAGTCTTGCAACATCTGTGGGGAGGCAATAGGAACCGCGAAACACCTATTAGTAGGGTGTAGGGTACTTCTAGATAAAGGTCAATACTCGCGTCGCCACGACAAGGTATTAGAAATCATACGGGAAGCGGTTAGTCTTTCAGTAGCAAGAGCGCGGAAGGGTATAACAACCACCAAACGATCTATAGAATTCGTAAAAGAAGGCTCCTCCAAAAAATCAAAAGCGAAGCCTTATTCAATATTAGGCGCGGCTCCTGATTGGATTCTCATGATGGACACGTATGAAAAGCATTACAAAATCCCTGGGGATGTTGGTGTTTCGTCATCCAGACCGGACTTATTCCTGTATTCGAAACATCTGAGGCGCGTGATACTTGTGGAGCTTACTGTTCCTTGGGAAACAAACATCCCAAGGGATCACACATTCAAGCTCAATAAGTATTACGAACTAACCAACGAACTGATCAGGAATAAATTTATAGTTAGTTTGTACGCGGTAGAAGTGGGAGCGAGAGGTATAACAGCAAAATCTCTCTATAGCCTACTTAAAGATCTTGGCCTTTCTAGAACAAGCATCGGTTCATTTCTAGAACGTACTTCAAAGGCGGCATTAGTAGGTTCTTTCCAAATTTGGTTAGGTAGGGAGAGGAGTGTGGAGGGTGAAGGTGAGCGTTTCTGCGCATAATAAAGGGGCCCCTTAAACCTACTCCTGGGTCGCAAGTCCCAGGCACTGCTTGCACTCCTCTTCTTGCAACGCGATGGGCCCGGCACCCGCACGGTGAATCCATGGATTGCTAAGAAGCTTCGTCTAACATAGATAATAAGAAAATACTTAACTTAAATGTACTTGAAGCATGAGATCATAAAATCAGCACTAATTTTATACCTCTTTATATTCAACCAAGTTAGAATACCCACTCTCTAATCAGCAAGGTACGAGTCATAAAGTTCAGTAAATCACGTTGTTAATATGACAATGTTATGTAGTTTATGAATCACTATGCTTTAACAGCGTTCATTTAATGGTAAGGGTCCAAGTTCACAGTCTGCTACTAATAGCAATTCTTCATAAAAGCTACTGTCAGCATTAATTTACTTTGGTAAAATTATTTTAAAACAAATATAACTATAACTTGAATAAATAAATGAAAATCCAGGCTGGAATTATTTTCTTAGTAAGAAACTCAGACTCAGCTACGACTTTATTATATATACATATGAAACCAGATTGCCAAACTTTAAATTCTTTGCATTAATTTTTATCACAGTTACACTTTAGCTTTCGGTATCAAACAAAATGTATTACTCTATAAATATATTATCATAATCTATGTAATTTTGACACTGTGTACCAAATATTATTTTTAACTAAGTTGATTTTCAGCCTATACTAAGTGTACTCTACACTTATTAAAGTTGGATTTTTTGTGAAGCAGGAAAAGATTGTAATTTTGAAGAAGAGTTGTAATAATAAAATAGTAAAATCATTTTACTTATATTAATACAAAAACGATATTGATATATTTGTTGAACTACATAATATATAAAACTATATATTTTAATGTCAAAGAGATTTTAGAATTAAAATAATATTATTCAATTAAACTAATCTTCTCTTTAATAATGATAAAAGCTCCAGAACTTATAAAGAACGAGAGGACTCAGTGGTACATTAAAAATATAAAAGCTCTCCCATCTAACGATGCTATGAACGTTTACGGTCAATATAAATAAGGTTCCTTTGCTAGGAATAGAACTAACTAGAGTATGTTTTAATTCATTTATTCTGATTCATTCCAGTTTAGATATAATTCCATCTTATAATGGAATGAAATAAAAGTAAGACACTAAGAAGCGCTGTCGAGTATGGATCAGATTGTCACAAAGATGATAAATGAAATTGCATGTCACAGAGATAAGTTACGAGGAACGAGTCAAGTCATAAGAGTGAATAAAATAGGAATGGATATGTAATAGAAAGTACTAAAGTTCTGTTTTTTAAAAGTTTGATGGACATTGTCACAAAACGTGATGTAAAGGATTGAAAAACGGATTTATAAGAAGTGAAAGATAATTTTATGTGGCTGGGTGTTTAAGACAAGATTAATGTTGAGTTGAGTTGAATTTTTTAAATACTGCGTGATGAACTCCTAAGTAAATTTAGTAAGTTTAAATTAATCTTTCTTCAGAGAAACAATCTTCATCACAGTTAAAGTGCTAAAAACGCAATATAAAAGGAAGAAACAAACGAAAGAAATATAAGGTTAGTTCCAAGTTGAAAGAGATAAAGTAAAAACTATTAATCTAGAGGAGTAGCAGTTGGGGAAATTACGTAATTTCAGGTTAAAGTATTTACAGAAACTGTGACGCGGTTTTATTTATTCTATTATTTATCTTAACAGTATCGCTTTGATTTTATTTATTTTTTTAATTTGGAGCGCTCATTAATAACAAAAAATATTTAAATGGTTTTTAGGTTGTTTATTTTTAATATTTATTTTAATTGTTATTTTCAATGACAATATGTATTTTTAAAAATATTTTTTTTCCAGCATATGTCACTAATATTATTCAAAATTTCTTACATCGATCCTCAGGGTAAGTATACATTATAACTTAGTCGACCGAGGCAAGTCGATTTGCCCAAGAGACGAATGTCCTTCTTTTCTGCTTGAATTGATACGCTTGGTTACTTCTAAGATGACAACCCTTTAGATCCTGACCTTCAATATTTTTTTTTATATGCCAATAAATAAAACTCAACAACCTAGCCTGCCCATGGAATTACTTACTTTTTAACTTTAGTTATTTTTCTTTAATGATTTTTCGCAAATATTTTTTTTACGGAATTCATTATCGATATTCTATTAACATAGATAATAAGAAAATACTTAACTTAAATGTACTTGAAGCATGAGATCATAAAATCAGCACTAATTTTATACCTCTTTATATTCAACCAAGTTAGAATACCCACTCTCTAATCAGCAAGGTACGAGTCATAAAGTTCAGTAAATCACGTTGTTAATATGACAATGTTATGTAGTTTATGAATCACTATGCTTTAACAGCGTTCATTTAATGGTAAGGGTCCAAGTTCACAGTCTGCTACTAATAGCAATTCTTCATAAAAGCTACTGTCAGCATTAATTTACTTTGGTAAAATTATTTTAAAACAAATATAACTATAACTTGAATAAATAAATGAAAATCCAGGCTGGAATTATTTTCTTAGTAAGAAACTCAGACACAGCTACGACTTTATTATATATACATATGAAACCAGATTGCCAAACTTTAAATTCTTTGCATTAATTTTTATCACACTTACACTTTAGCTTTCGGTATCAAACAAAATGTATTACTCTATAAATATATTATCATAATCTATGTAATTTTGACACTGTGTACCAAATATTATTTTTAACTAAGTTGATTTTCAGCCTATACTAAGTGTACTCTACACTTATTAAAGTTGGATTTTTTGTGAAGCAGGAAAAGATTGTAATTTTGAAGAAGAGTTGTAATAATAAAATAGTAAAATCATTTTACTTATATTAATACAAAAACGATATTGATATATTTGTTGAACTACATAATATATAAAACTATATATTTTAATGTCAAAGAGATTTTAGAATTAAAATAATATTATTCAATTAAACTAATCTTCTCTTTAATAATGATAAAAGCTCCAGAACTTATAAAGAACGAGAGGACTCAGTGGTACATTAAAAATATAAAAGCTCTCCCATCTAACGATGCTATGAACGTTTACGGTCAATATAAATAAGGTTCCTTTGCTAGGAATAGAACTAACTAGAGTATGTTTTAATTCATTTATTCTGATTCATTCCAGTTTAGATATAATTCCATCTTATAATGGAATGAAATAAAAGTAAGACACTAAGAAGCGCTGTCGAGTATGGATCAGATTGTCACAAAGATGATAAATGAAATTGCATGTCACAGAGATAAGTTACGAGGAACGAGTCAAGTCATAAGAGTGAACAAAATAGGAATGGATATGTAATAGAAAGTACTAAAGTTCTGTTTTTTAAAAGTTTGATGGACATTGTCACAAAACGTGATGTAAAGGATTGAAAAACGGATTTATAAGAAGTGAAAGATAATTTTATGTGGCTGGGTGTTTAAGACAAGATTAATGTTGAGTTGAGTTGAATTTTTTAAATACTGCGTGATGAACTCCTAAGTAAATTTAGTAAGTTTAAATTAATCTTTCTTCAGAGAAACAATCTTCATCACAGTTAAAGTGCTAAAAACGCAATATAAATGGAAGAAACAAACGAAAGAAATATAATATTTTCGCAAATATTTTTTTTACGGAATTCATTATCGATATTCTCGATATTTTTATTTCATTATCGATATTTTTGTCCTCATTCCGAAAAACGACAATGTCAACAATCCCAAGGATACTAGACCGATAGCCCTAACAAATACAATTTCTAAAATATTTTTCTCTTTTTTACAAACTAAAATGACGCAATTCATGATTAACAATAGATATTTCAGGCCTAATCACCAGAAAGGGTTTTTGCCCGGAATTTCTGGATGCCTGGAACATAATACGTTAATATCGGAAAGCCTTAAAGATGCTAGAACTAGCGAGAGACAAATTACGGTTTGTTGGATAGACTTAGAAAACGCCTTTGGGTCGGTACGACATGAACTAATGATGTTCGCGCTTAAATGGTATAACTTTCCTACGGTAGTTCGCGACATTATTGCATCATATTATTCAAAATTAAAATTCTCTATAATTTTTAATGAAAACCATTCAAAACCACTTAATTATAACGTTGGTTTATTTCAGGGCTGTTGTATTTCTCCTATTATATTTAATATAGTTATTAATATTTTAATTGACAAATTAATTAGAAATGAAAAAAAGTGGGGCTACCGGTTTAAGTTCAACAACAAATACACAGAATCCATACTAGCTTTTGCAGATGATCTCGCGATACTGACACGTAATCCGAAACAATGTCAGGTACTTTTAAATGTAGTTGAGGATTTCTGTACGTGGACCGGCGGATTGAGGACAAAACCAAGTAAATGTTTTAGTCTGTGTCTGGGTAGACGGAATACCAAATATACCTCTTACGATCCAGGTCTTATAATAGGCGGTCAGTGCGTTAGTACGGTTACGGAAGCAGCTCCGTTTAAATTTTTGGGTAAAAAAATCGATTACCAAGGCCGTACTCCATCGTTGGATGTAATAGTCGATAGCTTTTTAAACGATCTCAAAAAGGTAGACAACCAACCAATAAGTAACGTCAAAAAAGCTTGGATTTACGATAATTATTTAACATCACGTCTGAATTGGCCTTTCCTCGTGTATGATATAAATAAAACCCTTTTGTCAAAGTTAGATGCAAGCGTCATAAAGACATTGAAGTTATGGCTCGGGTTAGCGCACTCAGCGGACTCTTCAACCTTATTTAGAGACCGAAACAACTTTGGATTAAAATTAAAGAAACCATCGGAGCTCTACAAACATCTAAGAGTTACCAAAAGACATATCATCGGAAAATCTAAAGATGATACTGTAACTTCTCTCCCAAAAGACAAAGTTGCCTCAGAGCTCGAGTCACGACTTCAATTCCATAAAAAATTTATGATAGGTGCTCAAACAAACAAAGTAGGGCTAGGATCAAGTAGGAAAGTTCAAGACATAGACATAACAAAATCTTTTATTCGACAAGACGAAAACGATAATTACCGACTCCACGCGATGAGCCTAGAAATTCAAAACGAATGGGTGACCATAGGAGATTTTTGTATTCCACTAGCCTTGAAGTGGCGCACCTTAATTTATGATTGGTCCCCAGCATTATTAAAATTCTATCTTAATGCATTCCAAATGACTCTCCCAGATCAAAGTAATTTAGTAAGATGGGGCAAAGCCACCGAAAAGTCTTGCAACATCTGTGGGGAGGCAATAGGAACCGCGAAACACCTATTAGTAGGGTGTAGGGTACTTCTAGATAAAGGTCAATACTCGCGTCGCCACGACAAGGTATTAGAAATCATACGGGAAGCGGTTAGTCTTTCAGTAGCAAGAGCGCGGAAGGGTATAACAACCACCAAACGATCTATAGAATTCGTAAAAGAAGGCTCCTCCAAAAAATCAAAAGCGAAGCCTTATTCAATATTAGGCGCGGCTCCTGATTGGATTCTCATGATGGACACGTATGAAAAGCATTACAAAATCCCTGGGGATGTTGGTGTTTCGTCATCCAGACCGGACTTATTCCTGTATTCGAAACATCTGAGGCGCGTGATACTTGTGGAGCTTACTGTTCCTTGGGAAACAAACATCCCAAGGGATCACACATTCAAGCTCAATAAGTATTACGAACTAACCAACGAACTGATCAGGAATAAATTTATAGTTAGTTTGTACGCGGTAGAAGTGGGAGCGAGAGGTATAACAGCAAAATCTCTCTATAGCCTACTTAAAGATCTTGGCCTTTCTAGAACAAGCATCGGTTCATTTCTAGAACGTACTTCAAAGGCGGCATTAGTAGGTTCTTTCCAAATTTGGTTAGGTAGGGAGAGGAGTGTGGAGGGTGAAGGTGAGCGTTTCTGCGCATAATAAAGGGGCCCCTTAAACCTACTCCTGGGTCGCAAGTCCCAGGCACTGCTTGCACTCCTCTTCTTGCAACGCGATGGGCCCGGCACCCGCACGGTGAATCCATGGATTGCTAAGAAGCTTCGTCTAACATAGATAATAAGAAAATACTTAACTTAAATGTACTTGAAGCATGAGATCATAAAATCAGCACTAATTTTATACCTCTTTATATTCAACCAAGTTAGAATACCCACTCTCTAATCAGCAAGGTACGAGTCATAAAGTTCAGTAAATCACGTTGTTAATATGACAATGTTATGTAGTTTATGAATCACTATGCTTTAACAGCGTTCATTTAATGGTAAGGGTCCAAGTTCACAGTCTGCTACTAATAGCAATTCTTCATAAAAGCTACTGTCAGCATTAATTTACTTTGGTAAAATTATTTTAAAACAAATATAACTATAACTTGAATAAATAAATGAAAATCCAGGCTGGAATTATTTTCTTAGTAAGAAACTCAGACTCAGCTACGACTTTATTATATATACATATGAAACCAGATTGCCAAACTTTAAATTCTTTGCATTAATTTTTATCACACTTACACTTTAGCTTTCGGTATCAAACAAAATGTATTACTCTATAAATATATTATCATAATCTATGTAATTTTGACACTGTGTACCAAATATTATTTTTAACTAAGTTGATTTTCAGCCTATACTAAGTGTACTCTACACTTATTAAAGTTGGATTTTTTGTGAAGCAGGAAAAGATTGTAATTTTGAAGAAGAGTTGTAATAATAAAATAGTAAAATCATTTTACTTATATTAATACAAAAACGATATTGATATATTTGTTGAACTACATAATATATAAAACTATATATTTTAATGTCAAAGAGATTTTAGAATTAAAATAATATTATTCAATTAAACTAATCTTCTCTTTAATAATGATAAAAGCTCCAGAACTTATAAAGAACGAGAGGACTCAGTGGTACATTAAAAATATAAAAGCTCTCCCATCTAACGATGCTATGAACGTTTACGGTCAATATAAATAAGGTTCCTTTGCTAGGAATAGAACTAACTAGAGTATGTTTTAATTCATTTATTCTGATTCATTCCAGTTTAGATATAATTCCATCTTATAATGGAATGAAATAAAAGTAAGACACTAAGAAGCGCTGTCGAGTATGGATCAGATTGTCACAAAGATGATAAATGAAATTGCATGTCACAGAGATAAGTTACGAGGAACGAGTCAAGTCATAAGAGTGAATAAAATAGGAATGGATATGTAATAGAAAGTACTAAAGTTCTGTTTTTTAAAAGTTTGATGGACATTGTCACAAAACGTGATGTAAAGGATTGAAAAACGGATTTATAAGAAGTGAAAGATAATTTTATGTGGCTGGGTGTTTAAGACAAGATTAATGTTGAGTTGAGTTGAATTTTTTAAATACTGCGTGATGAACTCCTAAGTAAATTTAGTAAGTTTAAATTAATCTTTCTTCAGAGAAACAATCTTCATCACAGTTAAAGTGCTAAAAACGCAATATAAAAGGAAGAAACAAACGAAAGAAATATAAGGTTAGTTCCAAGTTGAAAGAGATAAAGTAAAAACTATTAATCTAGAGGAGTAGCAGTTGGGGAAATTACGTAATTTCAGGTTAAAGTATTTACAGAAACTGTGACGCGGTTTTATTTATTCTATTATTTATCTTAACAGTATCGCTTTGATTTTATTTATTTTTTTAATTTGGAGCGCTCATTAATAACAAAAAATATTTAAATGGTTTTTAGGTTGTTTATTTTTAATATTTATTTTAATTGTTATTTTCAATGACAATATGTATTTTTAAAAATATTTTTTTTCCAGCATATGTCACTAATATTATTCAAAATTTCTTACATCGATCCTCAGGGTAAGTATACATTATAACTTAGTCGACCGAGGCAAGTCGATTTGCCCAAGAGACGAATGTCCTTCTTTTCTGCTTGAATTGATACGCTTGGTTACTTCTAAGATGACAACCCTTTAGATCCTGACCTTCAATATTTTTTTTTATATGCCAATAAATAAAACTCAACAACCTAGCCTGCCCATGGAATTACTTACTTTTTAACTTTAGTTATTTTTCTTTAATGATTTTTCGCAAATATTTTTTTTACGGAATTCATTATCGATATTCTATTAACATAGATAATAAGAAAATACTTAACTTAAATGTACTTGAAGCATGAGATCATAAAATCAGCACTAATTTTATACCTCTTTATATTCAACCAAGTTAGAATACCCACTCTCTAATCAGCAAGGTACGAGTCATAAAGTTCAGTAAATCACGTTGTTAATATGACAATGTTATGTAGTTTATGAATCACTATGCTTTAACAGCGTTCATTTAATGGTAAGGGTCCAAGTTCACAGTCTGCTACTAATAGCAATTCTTCATAAAAGCTACTGTCAGCATTAATTTACTTTGGTAAAATTATTTTAAAACAAATATAACTATAACTTGAATAAATAAATGAAAATCCAGGCTGGAATTATTTTCTTAGTAAGAAACTCAGACTCAGCTACGACTTTATTATATATACATATGAAACCAGATTGCCAAACTTTAAATTCTTTGCATTAATTTTTATCACACTTACACTTTAGCTTTCGGTATCAAACAAAATGTATTACTCTATAAATATATTATCATAATCTATGTAATTTTGACACTGTGTACCAAATATTATTTTTAACTAAGTTGATTTTCAGCCTATACTAAGTGTACTCTACACTTATTAAAGTTGGATTTTTTGTGAAGCAGGAAAAGATTGTAATTTTGAAGAAGAGTTGTAATAATAAAATAGTAAAATCATTTTACTTATATTAATACAAAAACGATATTGATATATTTGTTGAACTACATAATATATAAAACTATATATTTTAATGTCAAAGAGATTTTAGAATTAAAATAATATTATTCAATTAAACTAATCTTCTCTTTAATAATGATAAAAGCTCCAGAACTTATAAAGAACGAGAGGACTCAGTGGTACATTAAAAATATAAAAGCTCTCCCATCTAACGACGCTATGAACGTTTACGGTCAATATAAATAAGGTTCCTTTGCTAGGAATAGAACTAACTAGAGTATGTTTTAATTCATTTATTCTGATTCATTCCAGTTTAGATATAATTCCATCTTATAATGGAATGAAATAAAAGTAAGACACTAAGAAGCGCTGTCGAGTATGGATCAGATTGTCACAAAGATGATAAATGAAATTGCATGTCACAGAGATAAGTTACGAGGAACGAGTCAAGTCATAAGAGTGAATAAAATAGGAATGGATATGTAATAGAAAGTACTAAAGTTCTGTTTTTTAAAAGTTTGATGGACATTGTCACAAAACGTGATGTAAAGGATTGAAAAACGGATTATAGGAAGTGAAAGATAATATAATGTGGCTGGGTGTTAGTACTGACGTAGCAGTTGACAGAATACAACATAGTTTTATTGTAATTGTGTTAATTTATGAAAAAAAATACAATTATAATATATATGCCTTATGACTCGAAGCTAAAAGATTTCCAGCGAAATTCCATAAGCTATTAACGGTTTCTATTTTAACTAAACAAGATAATGCATATATTTGAGAAAAGCAACAATGACTTATTTATGTTAGTAAAAAAATCCTTGAACACTCATCTTTAGAGAGTATCTTGAGAGCTTATTTTAACTAGAATATTAAAAAAGATTTATGTTCATATAATTGGCGATATTCCAGAAGAGATCATATTAATAATCAAAATTGACGATTATAAAATGTCTATTTCAGTAGAGTTTGATAACATCAACAATAATTTAAGAAAATCTTTCACAAAATATTTTTATTAATTGGTATCATAGTTTTAATTACTACTAGCTGTGCCTGCGACTTCGCATGCGTAGATTTCGATTGTGATAAAACGTACCCTTTGTACCTACCAATGTATGTAAAAACTATAAACCTTCAAACTGATAAGCAGAAATCGTACGACAATAAGAGATTATTAACTTGTTTATATGTTAACCGATTGTTAAAAAAATTATAAAGTGAATTCCATGACAATATATTCCCGAAAACTGCATCCAAATTGGTTAAGCGGTTTCTGAGATAAGTTTGCACAAACATACAGACATACATACATACAGACAAACTGACAAACCATTGTTTTGGGTTCTCTTGCTCTTATAAAGGCCCACTATGATGTTTTTTTTAAATATTTTCCATGTACAGAAATGGATCAGTGACGATTTTATTATATGTATAGATTAGGTTACCAAAAGAACATGTACATAAGTGTGATAAAAGCACACATGGATGATGAGATTTAACTACGGTTATGTGTAATGTAATTTTTTTTATTTATACCATTACCTGTTCATACATATCCAGCGCAGTAGTTCAATTAATTAAATGACCACTTTTATTGATGATTTAACTATAATTTAATTTTAAAAAGATTTAAATATAACTAAAAACATGTAATAATGTTCTCCTTTAAGACGTTTAAATCCTAGCCTTCATGATTCACTGCCATTTTTAACTCTGTGTTAAAAATGGTAGTAAATCATGGAGGCTTTTTTTTGTATTTATCTATGTACCAAAAATATACATATATACACACATTTATTTTTTTAAAGTTGTGTCACGTTATAGTAGTCATGAAGAAAGCAAAAATAACATAATTTGAATATATGTATCATTCAATTTGGGACCACACTAACTCACCTTGAAAACTTGTCAAATAGAATAGTGATAACAAATTATGGCTACATCGAATATAAACGGAGAATTACCAAATTTCAAACATGGGGGTTGTTAATGTCTATCAAACTAGCTTTGTAAACAACTTAAACTTACTTGACTCTTTTATTAAAATCGAATGTAAATGGTCGTCGTTTGTACGGCCTTCGCGACACAGAAGTCGTAAACGTAAAACATCGAACCTAATAAGCACAATGTGATAAAGATGGATATAGCTTTAGGGCTTTCGGTTTAGGTACGTCATGTACAAATTAGGGGAATTAAAACAATATGTATATGGTTACTAATATATACTTGTGATAGTTTATTAGCTAATACATAACTCTAGTAATTAGGGAGTTATTATATTATTATGACCAGAAATTAGGGCGCCGCGTATGTTTTAACAACTCAAAAAATTGGGTCAGCACCATTTTCAAAGGCTTCATAAATGTCAGTTCATTTACAAACTCTTAATTATGTAGGACTGTCATCCTGATCCCAGAACTTATATCATTGGGAAACTGATTACAAATTACTTACAATCTATTAAGTGTTCGATAGTCATTTTTTTAAATAGACTAATATTGATCGATATATCAGAATGAAAACATCATTATTATACATCAGAAAACTTCAATATAATACTTAAAATTTTGTATAAAACGCCATGAATCAAATAAGAATTACCATTTTTAATGTGTTTTTATATTTACCGCCCCGTTAGTCGAGTGGTTAGCGCAAACGCCTATCGTATAGAGGCGCAACGAGGCTCGGGTTCGATTCCCGACAGGGACAGGGATGTATGGTGATGCGCGTAGATGTCCTTATTTCTGGTTTTATCGTTTATTAAATATATTCTCAGAATTTATAATGTGTATTTCTATGTATTTGTATTGTTGTCTAACACCTTAACACAAGAAAATAATTAGCTTACTTAGGGGTTAAATCAATTTGGGTAATTTGTCCTGAAATATTATAATATTATAATACAACAAGTGAGTAATTATTTATCTCAAATATATATCTAATAAGACAGTAAAAATCCAGTGTCTGTACATTAAATATTTTTCAAGGAACTGATAGCTGGCGACTAAACACGAGTAACAGAAACCAAAAAAACAATTTTTGGAATTTTTGTCTGTTTTTCTGTCTGTCTGGTACGTTATAACGTCCAAACTACTTAACAGATTTGAACGTAGTTTTCAAAGATGGATTATATATAATCTGGAGCGTTTGTTTCGTCAAAATCGGTAAAAGGAAAAAGAAGTTATGATCAATTGAAAATTTACTTCAAGCACTGTTTCAAAACTTTTAAACAGAATTGAATGCGGTTTACATAAACGTATTTATCCCCATTTTAAATTTCGTTACATAAAATATCATTAGGTTAGGTTTTTGACCCTACGGTAAATGTGACCTCTCGTGTGTTGCTATGATTTTCGTATAGACCTCGCCTTGTCAGATGTGGAAAGACCAATGACGATTATTGTATCGCTTCAGACTTGGCCTTGGGTGGTTCATCGGTCAAAAGCCACTTTGAGTTGACACATAGGTAATAGGTATATATTTTAATATTATATTATAGCCGATGGAGTAACAAGAGAATAATTTTAAGTAAGTTTATTCTCAATAATCATTTATTATTAATTTTTAATATCAGGCGCTCGCATAGTTACTTTCAACCAAATGCTGAAACTAATATGTTGATCAAATGCACTTCGGATGCTTAACTCCTTAGCGTACGTTGAAATCCATGTAATACAGACTTATAGTTGTGGTGTTTAGGATCTACGGTTGTTATAGTTTTTCTTTTCTTTTCGCGTCTATGCTGTTAGCCCTCTTGGCTACGACAGCTTCGCCGGGGGTGAGTTTTTATTGTCTATATTATATATAACCAAGTGTAAGATATATGATAGCATAGAGTATATGATATCATTACAGCAGCATTGAAATATCTTGTTAAGCTCTTATTTAATCATAATTATTTAACTTCTGGAGAACTCTATAAAATGTCATTATTACAATCACTTATAAGTAAAGTATTATTTTTTTCTACATTAATTACCACGGAAAATATTGTCCGAGATCCTCGCTCTAGTTAAGCTTCTAAATACTTTTATTTTAGCAAAAATAGTAAAAAACTATTTTGACATACATAAAGTTTAGATAAAAAAACTGCTACCTAAGGGTTCATTCATTTGAAAGCTATGTTATCGCAGCCAGGCATGAATAACCAATATACACTTATTAAACTTACAATCCCCTTGATTTGGTTCTAGGGTTAAAAGATGTATAGTTGGGTTATTTATTTATTTATTTTTCATATTTAATCAATACCAGAAATAATTTGTGTACTTCAAATGGAAGGATCAATAGGGCCTATTTTGATATCAATCTTATCGAAATAAGCCCTCCCGTAAATTTCGTTGGATACACATCAATAAAATTTTATTTAAATTAAATTAAATATTCCTTTTATGTTACCAATCTGGTAACATAAAAGGAATATTTAATATTGGATTATACTTTTGAAATTGGATAAGTTTTGTAAACATAAATCGTAAATCACTTTATCGTTTGGACGGTTCATGTGGTATTAGGACTCCGACACCGACTCACTCTCCTAAAATATATTGTGGACGTGGAGTACACTACACGGAAATTATTATTGGAAACAAATTATAATTTGAATATATGTAACGTTAAATCAAGACATTACGTCTCATTTCTTTTATATGTTCATCAAGTAATAAGGGATGTTCTAAAAAAATGTGCAACCTCTTAAATGTACTAAGTGTTTTCATCTGTATCGTGTATTTATTTAATTATCAAATTTATTGTACTCGAAAATTGATGACCTGTTGTGAAATATCAATGATACAGACACGATTTTTCTTGTAAATATATTGTTAATACTTTTAGTATTACCTCTAAATATAGAATAGGTATTTAAATGGATATAATTATTCTTGCTAATCTTATCACGTCTGTTAATGTTTCGCTGGATGCCATTTTCAGAGAAATAACAAATTGCTAACTTAATTTACGTGCTTACAATATTATTGCTATCGAATATTATTTTTGTCGGTAAGATTGATTTAGTATTCTCTTTTAAACATATAAAAAAAACAATATAACCAAAGTTATATACATTTTTTATGCATGCCAACCACCTACAGAGGTTAGGTTATTTACTTATAACTCTCTTATATATTCTATTATTATAGTCATCGAACTTCTTTGTAATTACTGAAACGATTTAATTTAATTTTAATTTTCATTGATTATAGTTATAGTGCTTAAAAGAAAAAAATCAGTGTTAGATCTTGTCCTTAAGGAATAATCATTGAGTTAAGCTGTCGCTTGCTTTTTTGTTTACATTAGTCGAGGAGTAAGCTTGATTAGAAAGTGAAACTCTTTTCAATTTTTTTATGTAACAGTTTCAAATTGGGTCATTTCATTTCTGAGCTCACTCGCTTGACAATCAGTCAGAATGGCTGTCAACCTAGTATATAATGTAGTCAGTGTAATACTGACGTTTAAACTTTTACAAAACAAATTTCGATGTTGTACCTATGCTTATTTGTTTATACATATAGTACTTGCATAATTATGCAGAACTAATTAATTAATCTCATGAATACTATTAGTGAAGTCGACTAGATGATGAGTGTAGTAGCCTGGTTTGACTTCCAATAAGATTAATTAATTTTTTGATTGTTTTGTTTTAAATAGTTTCATTTTGATTAATTACTCCTTATGTGGTGATTAAGATAAATACGGTACTGTATTCTAATTGTGTTGCCCAATAATATTCACTCCACGCAACAATATCTTTTACGAGCTTGAATCTGTAGCATTAAATTACATTTAAAGCCTTGCCTTTCAAGATAGTTTTTCAAACTTTTTTTGTTGAGAATAAGAACATTTATAACCTAAGCATTTAGCTTTGGAATTAATGACACAATCTCAGACGATATTGTCAGAGGTAATAAATTTAAAATATATTTTTTTCATTACTATTATTATTAAAATAAAAAGGGGTGCACCCGAAAATTTTTTTCATCAACATTCTAATACCAAATACTAGTTTTCAAAATCTTCGTAGAAGTTCTAAAAAAATAATGACACTGAGGATTCCAAAGAACTAATGAGAATAAACTTACTTAAAGTATGTTTATTCTTCTGTTACTCCTCCGGATAAAATATTATATTAAAAAATTGTACCTATTACATATGTGTCACCTCAATGTGGTTTTTGACAGATGAACCACCCAAGGCCAAGGTTTAAAGCGATACAATAATCGTCATTGCCCTTTCCATATCCGACAAGGCGAGGTCTTTACGGAAATCATTGCAACACATGCGAAGTCCATATTTCACTACTCCATTAGTCCTTAGTCATTATTAGTCCTTAGTCCATAGTCATACTCATTAGTCATTAGTAGTCATTATTAGTTTTGTATAATTTAAATGTCTTCAATGAAAACATTTAAAATAACTTTCCAAGGGAAAAGTAATCTACCTTCGTGTTGAATTATATTTTATTTTGAAGGTATTATAATGTTGCATAGTAATTTATATTAATTTATAGATAAAAATGTCAAAAACAAAGTCATTTAAAAATAGATTATTTATAAAGTAAGGTGAAACCTTTTATTTATACAAATACGTAGGTACAATTATATCGTTATTTATTTTTTTACCCTTATTTTTTGTGTCCTACTTAACTCTTTTAAATTATTTATTTCAGAGAAATTTATGTTCATTAGGAAAAAGGACAAAACCGTTTACCGTTTCTTTGATAATTTTTTTTATCGCAAATTTTTTTATTGGCGTTTGCTCTTGTTTTTCTAATTAATAATTTGTTGTGCATTAAACATAATATGTGTCGGAGACAGTCATTAGTACGGACGCAAAACGAAATGCAATATGGCTATCTTCGTGCTACGACAGAATCTAAATCGGGGAGCGGGGCTGAGACTCCAGAAACTTATCTTGTGTAATACGTAAGTCGCGCAGTTCGTTCTCCTGCCAAGAAACTATCTCCTTTGGTATGAATTTAATTGTCTGCTTAAAGTTACTTTTGTGTTGTAAGATATTACCTTATAAGAGTGATGACATTGTATTCGCTGTTTCTCTTCTGCTATCTAGCCTATAAGATGTCTGACAATGATGCTGGCTATTTTCTCGAATCTGACATATACGTATTGTGTTTAAATCTCAGACCACTAACTAAAGCATAGAAATAGACCAAATTTGAAGACTTAATTGTGCGTAACAGTTGTCCTCTTTTTTCATACTGTGAAAACATAAAGATGAAAGAAACAAATATAAAGTTGTTAGATCAGCAAAATGTACACTTATAAATAACATAATGGTATCATTTATATCACCATGATGATAATAAATTAGAAAGTATAATTCATATTTGACTTATTGGGTATGGACAAAGTTTCCACATTTTGGTTGTGTTTGATGTCGGCTGTCAGTGGTGTGTTCTTGATTAGTTTTATTTATGAATTCATATAGTTATTTAATTATTTTTTTTCGTTTCTTTAAGAGAAAATATAACCTAATAGCATGAGAAATATCTTACATTATGAAGGGACGTAAATCCCATTCTTCCCGGAAAGAAAATTAAGTTCAAAAATAACCTTCCATCGGTAAGTGATCTAACATGGTATTTTTTTAAGTCTTTCTTCGTTACAATACAACTATTTTTGCTTTTTTAACTAAAATACAAATTTTAAAGAGAAAATTGTCCTATGGCACAATGATAAGACTGCTATATGCAATATTTAATACGATATTTGTTTTTTTTTTAAGTTTTCTATATATTTTTGCCATAGTGTTGTAAAAAGCACAGTTATCGTTAATTCAATCCAGTGTTATTTTAATAAATTCTGCAATAATTATGTGATATATAAACGGATTATTATTCTAGATTTCCCACGGACGTAAACTAACGACAGGAATGTATAGACACGATTGCACAGACAAAAATGGTAATGGAAACATTTTAAAATTAGTTTAGAAAAGTATGGCTGTAGTTTTATTGTAATTTATTTGTAATTTCTTTTATAAGAGGTTCTCGAAGTGGTGAATAAAAATAAAAAGATATATTTATCTGACCATATTTTTTTTTAATTTACTTTGAATAAATGTTTTCGATTTTGTATTTTTAGTTAATTTGTCGCATCTATTATTTTAAATACTACCTAAATTATTTTCTAGAACGCAATACAACTAAACGTTATCACACATGGCAAAATCCGCGAAGTGATAGCACTTTTAGATGTATCTCGGTCTAGCAAGTGATGGAAAGCACCTAAACAGCCTTTTAAAAACGGTAGGTACGACCATAGAGATAAAAATCACTATCGACATCGCGGATAAGCTTACACAATGTCACATCACTAGAAAAAAATCTGTTGTCTACGATAGTGTACGCTTTATAAATATGACGCTCCTTCTATGCTCCTTCTATACGCTAACTAAAGCAGTTATTATTCTGAGGTTTAAACAATAATCATGGATGATACCAGAATATTTTCGAACGATTCGTTAACCTCGGCTTTAGCGAAGTCATCAAAAACGATTTATGATTAAAAAAATGATTAGTCACTCGTTATGTCGCTGTATCGACCGCAACAGTGTTGTATTGCTTTTTTACTATTTTATTATCAGATATATTCATATTTTTCGAAAATATTAGCATTTGTTATATCAGCATTTTACGAAATTCAGAAAACCATTACACTAATAAATATGTATAAGTAACATTTCTTTTTTAATACCTCCTCAAATTCATATGAACTGTAATTTTAGAAAAAATTTACCTCTGAAAAGATTGCTAAATGTTTACTACTGTTACTTAATTTCATTTCATGAGTACCAATGTTCCATATGAAAGCTTCCAATCCAATACCAGAACAAACGGGTATATTTAAGTCCCGAATTAAATATACCCATTTGTTCTGGTATTGTTTCTGTAGGAACCTTAGTAATAATTAATAAACTTAATAATAAATATATTAGAATTACCATGTACTTATAAATTATATATTTTGTAAGATATAAAGGAACTAGTATATTTTTATAAACGTAAGGGTTTACTTTTGTACATATATCTTCAACATTGAAGTTATGTTCTGGACTTCCTTTTAAAAGGAAGGAGATAAATCAAAATTTTGTTCCATTCATGTCGAACGTTTATTGATACTAAATAAAGTAATTTAGATTGCAGAAATAATAATTACTTAATAAGAATAACACGCCTAACAACTCTTGCTCAAACAATTTGGAATAAAATATATAATTATTACTGAAAGATTTTATAATGACTTATTTACTTACTTACGGCTATTCGATGTCGGTGACTAAATGATGACATCATCATCGTCCACTGCTGGACATGAGCCTCCCGAATGCGTCTCTAATACGGACGGTTTTGAGCGTACTGCGTCCAACGGCACCCTGTGACCTTTACTAGGTCCTCTGTCTATGTGCCCCGCCCATTGCCACTTCAACTTGCTAACCCGCTGGGCTATGTCGGTGACTTCTGTTCTTCTACGGATCTCCTCATTTCTGATTCAATCATGTAGACACAATACAATGTACAACTATTGTAGAGAAACACTTAGCATAGCCCTCTCTATAGCTCCTCGAGTGACCTTGAACTTTTTTATGAGGGCCATAGAGGCCATAAGAGGCCATAAGAGGTCACGTTTCAGTCCCATAAGTCATCACTGGTAACACGCACTGGTTGAAGAGTTTTGTCTTCAGGCACTGAGGAACTTTGGACAAGAAGATGTGACGAAGTTTCCCGAACGCTGCCCGCCTGCTGCCTACTTGAATTTTATAATTAGCGAGTCATAATTATGGTGTGATGTAGATTTATTTAAATGAAAATAAATAAAAAATATATATAAATACACAAATTCAGAATAACTTTTTCGAGAGATCATAAATATTTTTTTAATGCTCGTCTAATCAGATAAATCTTAAATTTAAAGTCATACGACACTATTGGATAACCGACTAAATTATTTTACTTAATGTACTTAGTTATTTAATTAAGTACTGCTGCTACTGACTTTCCTTTCTAATGAGATGCAAGAGTAGTGGCGAAAATTCATTAGAATTTAATAGAACCCATAAACATTTGTTTACTATTGAGGTAGCTCTATACACACACACACACATACACACATAGTATACTTTTCTTTATTCTCGCTTGGCGCTATGATACGATAGGATACGATGAACATATGGACAGATACATATTATCTTTTTTTCAACACACAAATATATATATTTTTAAGACAATACATTTGTTAACAACATTTGCGAGCACTTACACTTACGTACAAATGAACAACCTCTCAAATTTATAAGCTTGGGATGGGAGTGTTTAAAACGGACGATCCCGAGGAGTCGCTTGCTCATTCAACGTTATCATGGAACATCTGTTTTTGTCAATAATAGATGTAATACAATTTTCGTAATTTGAAATTTATCATTTATCAATTCATTTATTTATTCAAAATTTATCATATTTACAGAAACGTCTACAATATCTATAACGTCTACCTTGATAGTCTGATTCTGACAACTTATACAGAATGTATGACTAAAGGTTAACGTAATATTAAAAGATATTTATATGGCTTATATAATATATTATATACACTAAAATATTTGTTAACTTAGAACATGAAAAATCTTTAAACGGTTAGTTTCTTGTTTCAAGTTTTCTTTAAAATTATGAGGGTTCCATATAAAGTGCTACGCCTATTAGCTCGTCGCCACATCCATTAAATAATGGTTGGGTAAAATGGAGCTCTACAAACATAGCTTGCCAACTTAGCTTAACTTACGATCACATTATCTTAGGTTATCTGGATCATCCATGTTAGTATAAATAGGAATGTACCATACACATTGTAGATAGCTCTCTACTGAAAATTGAAATTAAATTATTTAAAAAATGTTATTTTGAAACATAAAGGTAAAAATAATCAATCGATATGCGGTAAAAATCATGAACAAACAAAACATATTTCATTAAATAACAGTTTGGAATACTT
Source organism: Napeogenes sylphis (assembly GCA_959347405.1). NCBI lineage: Eukaryota > Metazoa > Arthropoda > Insecta > Lepidoptera > Nymphalidae > Napeogenes > Napeogenes sylphis. The sequence continues at coordinate 19,443,309 of OY365776.1, read as the reverse complement.
GTGCAAAATACTAATACCGTTTGCTTTCAATAATTAGTCATTTCTTAAATTTGAATCAGAATAGAAATAAAATAAATCATCATTGAATAACAATTATTATAATGAATTGATAAATTTGTTCCGATAGTCGTTGGTTGCCGGCGCTCGAAATATTGTGGTTTGATTTTCAGCTCCAATTAGAAAATCATTGCAGGTAAGTTAATTTAGACCTAAAATTGTACTATCAGATATCTAGATACATGAATACTTTACTCCAATTTCTATTACATTAAAAGTATAAACTATTTTCGAATATCTTCATCATTGACTGAAAATTCATAATTATATAACGAACGCTTGGCTTAATATAGTGAGTTAGTGAGTTTTGTTCGTAGTTGAGTAAAAGTTAGGTCAGAGAAATATTTTATAGCTCGAATATTTAATTACTTTTTTAATATATTCTTAACTCCACAGCGATAAAAGTTAGTTTTACAAAGAGTTATTTAATTTAATTAACTGCTTAGTGCTGTGTTATGCTCGTGAACGGGTGCTGCTTGCGGTGACTGGTTGTGTGGCAGGCCGAAGATTTATATATATATATATATATATATATATATATATATATATATATATATATATATATATATATATATATATATATATATATATATATATATATATATATTTACTGTTATTATTATTTAATTTTCGTTGCCTGAAATCATTGGGCTTCTTTTCCGATTGATTGCGACGGTTCTAGTTGTTCCAAAATTGCATTTAAGTTTATAAAATAAATAAAATTGACTCATTCTCATTTGCAGGGTTGATGTTATAATTTATAAGTCAAACATTGTTAAATTTTATTTAAAAAGAGCAACTGTTGAGTTTCTGGCCAGCTCTTCTCAGCAGAACAGCATTCCGAGCTGGTGGTAGCTTACTCACAGACTGACTATACTGACCAATTTAATGTAATTGACGATTCAAAAGTGCGTGTAAATGCCTACTTGAATAAAGATATTTTGAATTTGAATTTGAATTTGAATTACCATATAATACGATCCATGATACCAAGACCTAAGAGAATATTATGCTGTTTATAAATTGTTATTATGGTTTGCATTTTTGCATTGGTCATTATTTTGTGGAAGTTTAACAACTTCATGATCAATTTTCGTCCAGAAAAATAGTAGAGCAGCTGAACTACTCAGAATTAAGCACTTATTGTTTTCTGGCAAATATATTTCAAGATGATAGGACAGTCACACCTTAAAGGTTCTACACCAGTTCAAACGATGATGTTTAAATCTTCCGTCTGTCCATTTAAAATTTGACCAAAAACTTAACTTCTCTCTCCGTATATGGATATTTACTAACATCAAAAATAACCAATGGAGTTTAGAAAAATGCACATTTTTTTATTAACCAGAAGTTATTTAATATATTTTTACAATACACATACATTTTAATATTCATAAATAGATAGTCAGTTTTGAAGTACGAAGAAAAAGAAAAATTTCCAGAGCGTAAATAATTAGAATTAGTTATAAGAGATCTCTCATTAATAAATATTCAATTCAAAACCTTGCCTAAAAGTCTAAAATACTGTTAATATATATTTTATAATGTCATTATTGGTTTTACAGGGAGCTTGGAATAACAAACAAAGAAACTATTTTTGTAAAATATTATAAAAAAGGAAATAATGTATATTTTAATTTATTTATTAATTTAAATATTTTTCTTTAAATGTTATGTATATAAATATTAGTAAACACTTTATTATTATTTACTAAATGTATATATTTAAACAAAAATAGGTCTTATACAATTTATGTCTATTACGAAATTAATAAAGTTGATATAAAATCCGTGCCTCTATGATTCTCAGATGGAGATTTTATTTTACTAGTAAATTGTAAGAGTTCTAAATCCGATTTTCAGGTGGAGATTTTATTTTACTAGTAAATTGTAAGAGTTCTTACAAAAATAAAGACCCATATCAGAAGTGCGTTGATTTGTCAGTCAATCAGTCAGGATTTCTCCTTTTACTTGTTTGATATCCGATTGGAACCTGACGGAGTATAAGAAGATTTAATAAATAAATAGAAGGTTGCTGTTGGACAATATACATTTACTTTTTCGGAAGTATACAGTTATATTCATGGTTTAAGATATGATTTAATGTTGAGTTGAGTTCAGTTTTTAAGTACTGCGTGATGAACTCCTTAGTAAATCTAGTCAAATTAAATTAATCTTCCCTCAGAAAAACAATCTCCTTGCTAAAGTGCTAAAAACGCAATATAAAAGGAAGAAATAAACGAAAGAAATATAAGGTTAGTTCCAAGTTTAAAGAGATAAAGTATACTATTAATCTAGAGGAGTAGCAGTTGGGGAAATTACGTAATTTCACGTTAAAGTATTTACAGAAACTGTGACGGGGTTTTATTTATTATATTATTTAGCTTAACAGTATAACTTTATTTTTATTTATTTTTTATTTAAAGCGCTCATTAATAAAATATATCTTTTAATTTATTTTAGGTTGGATTTTTCACCGACACTATGTATTTTTAAAAAATATATTATTCCCGGCATAGGATATATCACTAATATTATTTTGAATTTCTAACGTCGGTCCTCAGAGTAAGTATACATTATAATTAAGTCGACCGAGGTAAGGCGATTTACCCAAGAGACGAGCGTCCTTATTTTCTTAAATTGATACGATTGCTTACTTCTAAGATAACAACCCTTTAAATCCTGACCTTATTTTTTTTTATATGACAATGGCCATTGAATTACTAACTCTTTTATGTAAACTTTAGTTTTTTCTTTAATAAATTTTGGCAAATATTTTTTTTTACAGAATTTAAAACCATTCATTTATTAATATTCAAGTAATTGATCTACTATATTCTATTAACATAGGTTAAAATACTAATCCTAAATCTACTTGGGGTATGAGATCACAAAATCAGCATTAATTTTATACCCCTCAATATTCATTCTCTTGGAGGCATACCCAATTTCTAATCAGTAAGGTACGAGTCATAAAGTTCAGTAAATCACGTTGTTAATATGATAATGTTATGTAGTTTATGAATCACTATGCTTTAACAGCGTTCATTTAATAGTCCAAGTTCACAGTTACTTATTCTTTATAAAAGCTACTTCACAATAGTAAATTAATTGTAATTAATTATTTTAAATGAAATATAACTTTAACTTGAAAAAATAAATGAAAATCCAGGCTGAAGTTATTTTCTCAGTAAGAAATTATAAAATGGAAATAAAATTTATAGTTACGACTTTCATTACATACACAGCTGAAAGTAGATTGTCAAACTTAAAATTATTAATTTTGAAAACCCTATGATTTCCGGTATGAAATATATAATTTTGTCACTGTGTACCGAATATCATTTTTAACTTCGTCGATTTCCAGTCAATGAGAATCCACTTATTCAAAATTTCATTTTGTATGGAGAAAGAAAAGATAATAAAAAGATGCCAGTACCGAAATTTAAGTTTGAAAATGTCTAAAAACATATATAGCCATGTTAAGCTTTTGAATGTTTATATATAATGCAAAGTTAGAAACATTGGTGAGGATTTTCGAAAGAAGCCTAATTGATGTCACCACCGTCCCGATAAAGACGATCACATATAGAATGCTTAATTCAGCGAGGCGCAAACCGATACGGAAGCTCAATTGGTTGAGCAACGGGAAGGTTTCCCAGAGGTCGCGAATCCCTGCTTTTATCGGTTTATTTTTAATTTTTTATTCATATAAATTTGAATAAGCTTTACATGGCTGTATATGTTTATAGACCTTACAAACATTCAAATAATATTTTTCAACTAAACTTGTCTTCTGTTTAATAACGGTAAAAGCTCCAGACTTATAAAGAACGAGAGGACTCAGTGGCATATTAAAAATATAAAAGCTCTCCCATTCAAAAGATGCTATGAACGTTTACGGTCAATATAAATAAGGTTCCTTTGCTAGGAATAGAACTAACTAGAGTATATTTCAATTCATTTATTTTGATTTATTTCATTTTATATAAAATAATAAAATGAATGTAAGACAATAAGACGCGCTGTCGTGTATGGATCAGAGTGCCACACAGATTATAAATAAAATTGAAAGTCATAGAGATCAGTAAAGAGGAAAGAGTCAAGTCACAAGAATGAATAAAATAGTATCCTATTATATATATAAGAGAAATAATGATAGTTCTATAACATTAAAGTCAGATGAAATATGAAATTGTCACAGTACAGATTATAGGAAGTGAAAGATAATATAATGTAGCTGGGTGTCAGTACTGTCATACGCTGGAAGGTCAAAAAATTCGCGGAATGGAAGGGTTGGTGGGGTTAGGTTTACTCGCCTAGATAGATAGATATTCACGGTTGAACATCTCATAAATAGTATTTGATGATGGAATGCCTGCCTAGATATTTGTATAGAAGACCACCAAAATGAAAGTTTTAAGTAATATTAGCGAGATATAACATTGTTATTGTAACCTCCAAAGTTTCAATGGATAAAATGTTTAGTATAGCAGTGTTAATTTATATTTATGATATGAAAACAAACAATTATATATGCTCAAAGCTAAAAGATTTGCAGCGCTGTAAAATATTAATACATTACTATTTTAACTACTTAGTCTGGCCATAAATATTGTTATAATTAAAAATAAAAAAATATTACCTTTGAATTTGAAATCTATAATTTTTAACGATTGTTCATTGTGTTTTCTTATTTTGGCGCCAATACATTGTACAATTGTTTGCGATATTAAATTGGAGTGGGGTGATAAGGAACAGAATTGCTGTGATTGCATTACACATAGTAAGTATGGAGCCAAATGCATTTTTAAAACTCTCCATACACTTGGTATTAGCCAAATGTTTGTGTACCGGGCTTAGATAGGTACAATGGGACTTCCTTTGTTCATGACAGAGAAAGATCTGGCTGTCCACGTAGTGTTCGTACAAAAAAGGTGGTCAAAGCAGTAAGGGAAAGAGTTCCAAGAAATCCTGTCCGAAAGCAAAAAATTTTATCTCGGGAAATGAAGATAGCACCTAGAACCATGTCGCGTATTTTAAAAGTTGACTTGCAGCCTATAAAAGACGCACTGGTCATTTCTTAACTGATAAATTAAAAATGAGTAGAGTGATAAAATCGAAACAACTACTGACGCAGTACGCAAAGTGAGGTCACAGAAAAAAATTGTTTACGGATGAGAAAATGTTTACATTTGAGTCACATTCTAACAAACAAAATGACTGTATTTATGCTCAAAGCTCTAAGGAAGCTTTCCAATTAATTGAAAGAGTACAACGTGGGCATTATCCGACTTCATTGATAGTTGATATGATAGATATGAAGGAGTGACTGAGCCATATTTTTGTGAAAAAGTAATCAAAACATCGGCAAAAGTCTATCAAGATACCATTCTTGAGAAGGTAGTTAAGCTCCTTAATAACACCATTTTCAATAACCAAGTATGGTCCTTCCAGCAAGACTCGGCACCGGGTCTTGCTGGAAGGACCTTCTGAAGAAGCTGCACACTGGCCGTCGTCTAGTCCCGATCTTAATCCGCTGGATTATGATTTATGGTCAGTTTTAGAGAGTACAGCTTGCTCTAAATGCCATGATAATTTGGAGTCCCTAAAACAGTCAACACAATTGGCAGTGAAGAATTTTACCATGGAAAGAGCGCATCCTTCGATTGATAACTGGCCTCAATGTTTAAAGAACTGTATTGCAGCCAATGGACATCACTTCGAATAAGCTTTTTATATTTTTAATTCTCTTATATTTGTGTATTAAACTAAGACACTGTAAAAGTAATAAACGTTATTAGCAATTTTTTTTTCTTTGTTACAATATTTATGGCAAGATGTATTTTTTTTGGGAAAAAATCAATGATTTTTTTAATTTCATAAAAAATCCTTGAATACTCATCTTTAGAGAGTATCTTGAGAGCTTAATTTAACTAGAATATTAAAAGATAATTATGTTCATATAATTGGCGACATTCAGAAGAGATCATATTAATAATCAAAATTGACGACTATAAAAGATTAAAATGTCTATTTCATTACAGTTTGATCATATTAACAATAGTATAAGCAATTTGTCTCTTCAAGTAAGGATTCAATTCTAATATCTTTGACAATATTCTTATTATTATTTGGTATCATATTTTTAATTAGTATTGGGTCACCAAAAAAAAAATTGGAATAAAAACACGTGGATGACAATTTCTAACTGTGGTACTGTAATGCAATTTTTTTTTAATGTCTAATACCTTTCAATACATATCCAGTGCAATACTTTTAGTTTGCATTTAATTAAGTAATATCTGAATAAATTTAAAATAAGATTTTAATGATATGCATCAAATGAAGGCCTAGGCCTAGGGCTTATTTCAATAATAGTGATACCAAAACACAAATGATTTCTGGTATTGATTAAAACTGGAAAACATATAAATAAATAAATAGGTTTGTATATTTTAAAAACTCGAACAAAATCGAAGAGGGTTATAAGTTTAATAAGGATATATGTTTATTTATGTCGTTTATTTTATTTTATTATTGACACAACCACACATAAATAAACGAAACCTGTTCACGTTTGAGAGCAGTTACTGAAATCGAAATCTTTGCTTTTCAAGACCTAGGCTTTAAACTATTTTTGGTTAGAATAAAAATATTTGTAACCTGACCAGATTTCTTTGTCCGAGATAAATAATTTGAAATAATTTATTTTAAAGATAGTATTTTTATTTTAGGACATTAATTCAATTTACTTCTAGTTTCCCAGATGCTAAAGAATTATGATTAAATAGTAGTTTAACAAGACATTTCCTTGGTGCTCTAAACTTATAGTACACTTTACGTTTAATAATTAGACAAAAAAAATTCGTGGTTTCCAAACACCACACCTATAAATGTGTATCTTATGTAATTCAAACCTCGTTAAATAGTTGTGCATCCGAAGAGTCTTGTCATCAATATTCTAATACCAAATACTAGTTTTAGAAACTTTCGTAGACGTTCTAAAAAATGAAGAGAATAAAGAACTAATGAAAATAAAAGTTTATTATTTTGTTACTTTTGTTACTATTATTTCTCACATCCTACTTAGGCTTACGTTCTTTCAAAATATATTTCTCAGGGAAATATATATATGTTCTTTAGGAAAAAGGACAAAACTGTAGGTACATTAATCTGTTGGTTACCGTTTCATTGATATTTCTTTTTCGCAAATATTGTTTATTTGCGTTAAATCTTGTTTCCCTAATTAATAATTTGTCGTGCATTATACACACATAATGCATAATATATGTGGGAGATAGTCCTTAGTACGGACGCTAAACGAAACGCGCCACGAATCACGTGGGATGTCAATCGGCTAACTATAACAGAACTAATCGTGCTATAACAGAGTCTAAATCATAGAGTATTAAAAGTATAAGGATATAGAGACCCCTCTTCGACGATTTTAACCCATTGAAGGATATAAATTTACTAGAAAATGTTTATATTTATTTCATTTATTTATAAAAACCTTTATGCAAAAAAAACATACAATAAAAATACGAAAAACAACAACAACGCATTATGATATATCTACCTTTTATTTTCATGGTAATTTATATTGTTAATATTCTTATTCAGATGCCCGTTCCAGTTTACCACCAACAAAACAGACAAGCCATGATTTGCTTAAGAAATTTTAGGATTTTTAATAAGATGCGTAGGGACCCCTAAAAAATATATTGAAAGTGTAATTTCTTATATTAAATTCATTCAGATTATATTATTATGTTAATTCGTCGTAATGTAGTGAAAATGATATAATACAAGTAATATTTTGAACTAAGTATAAGTAATCTAGAGGTTAAAATAATGCACTTACGTCTTACTACTGGGAGAACATCCAAATGAGCACAACTTAGACGTAATCGAGTAAAATAGTTTAAATATAAACAAAACAAAAATTACGTCTTTTCGGTATATTGTAATTAACCTTTTGTATACTACAATACACCAGTTCAAATATAGTAAAGAGGAGAAGAAAAAGAAGATCGATTCGAGCACTTGCTTCCTAAGTTTTACAGCTAAAATAGAAATTTAAAAAAGGAAAGATCTAGAATTCTGTTGTGATGTTTAGTCAGCAGACATCTGTCGAGTAATAACAAGAATTACAATAATAATATTTCAAGATTCAAGATTTTTTTAAAGTACAGATAGCGACTTTAATTTGAAGAATTCCTTGTACTAGGTGACTGTCTCCATCCTGGTTTAAATCAAGGTTTGAGACGTAAGACACTTATCTTGTGAAAACGTAAGTCATGCAGTTCTGCCTCCTGGCAAGAAACTGGAATTTATTTCGTTAGAGTTTAGTTGTCTGTCTAATGTTACTTTTGTATTGTAAGATATTGCCTAATAAAAGTAATTACATTGTATTCGTTGTTTCTCTTCTGCTCGATTACCCTAACTAGCTTACAAGATGTCTGATAATGATGCTGGCCATTATTTAGAATCCGATATATACGTATTTAAATAATATAACCTTGAATAATACTTGAATATTTAACAACGTTTCGAGAACCTCTCCTGTAACGAAGTCATCAAAAACTATTTATGCATAAATAAATTACCTATTAGTCACTCGTTATGTCGCTGTATCGACTACAATAGTGTTGCATCATAACGTCTTTAAAATGGTAATTCTCATTTTTATTTAAAGCGTTTTATACATAAGTACTCACTCTAATGCATAATAATCATTATGAGATCATCATTTTGAGATATCGATAAAATTCTATTTAAAAGTTGACAATGCCCTTCTTTCTGTCGTTTTAGTTGCCTTTTAGTTTGTACATAAATTATTTGATTGTATATCTTTATGAGTTACGTGCTTTGAGAGATTTTAATTGCTAAATTGTTTCTCAGTAATTAATGTATAGATTCTGGGATCAGGATGACAGACCTTCATAGTTTAGAGTTTGTGAATAAATTGACATTCATGATGCCTTTGTAAATTGTGCTTACCCAATATTTTGAATTGTTTAAACATATGCGGCACCCTAAGTTAGTAACCAGTCAAGTATTTACTAATCATCTCGGCATTTACTCGCTGTGTGTAAGAGGTACGCGACTTATAAAGCACAAGTGCAAAATCGCCAAAAAAAATATTCGTTTTTAAATTTTTAAACACCTCAACTAAAACGCTTAAAGCTATGTTCACATTAAGCTTAATATGTTCAGATTTCACCGTATCGCGAAGGTCATTTAAAAGACGACCATTTACATTCGTTTTTAATACGATAACCAACTTTTTTGTTTCTTGTTTGCAAAGTTTGTTTGATACGACATTAACATCCGGATCTTTGACTCCTTGATTCAACTTCCAGTGGTATTGAGTAAATAAAATTTTGGTCTTAGTAATTCCCCGTATGGATTACCTGTGAATTTATATATTTGTTTTGTGTTGTCATTTTTATTGCCACTAATATGTTTGACAATTTTGTTTTTCCGATATTACATTAATAATAACTAGGATCTACCACTTTGCGCTGCGGGAGTTGAACTGAGCCCCCTCCTTTTTTTAGGCTACTAAATTTAGCATTTTATTAAGCTATTGCATAGCTTTTATCGCGGGCCTTGAGCGTTGAAACCGAATCCAGAAATTCCGTAACGAAAATAACCTAACACCCCCACTCCGTATACTACGAAGCTCAGACGAGTATTACGAGCGTAAGCGCCAGGTTGTGAATATGTATTATGAACTTATTGCTTACGGGTTGAGGGTGAATTTAGGATAAATGTTTTACTTTTACAAATATATAAAGACTTTCTGTTATCGTGTTACAAAAGACCCTAACTTACTTAACAATAGTAAATGAACCATATTTGTGAGGTATAAGGTTGAAACTATTTGTAGCTGTTGATATTGTTAACGTTTTTATATTTAATGTTGATATTATACCTGTTATTAACCTGTGATATTATATACCTGTTATGTTAATATCAACAGGTATATAATATCACAGGTTTATAACAGGTATAATAAAATGAAAATGAGAAAGGTATATAATATCAACATTAAATATAAAAAGGTATATATATATATATATATATATATATATATATATATATATATAGCTTTTTATATTTAATGTTGCAATGATAACTTTTCATGTTAAATAGGACTGTTGATAAAATATCAATGTATATCTATATTATTACTAAGAAATATCGAAATTAATTGTAATACATTTTAGAACGATGTATCTATAGTTTGATATTGAAATGCAAATATCGTGGTCGATATCTATTTCAAATAAGTTTTCGTTTTTTTTACAATGTAAATTATTTTATCTATTCAAAATCGACAATCGTAAACTTAGTTTTTTACTGTACATTTACATTAGTTAGTTTTTTACTGTACTGTACTGTACTTAGTTTTTTACTGTACTGTACATTTACTGTACACTTTTTACATTTCTCTTTGTTTTTTCTCCATTCCTAGTTTACTTCTCATCTTAAAATGAAATATATTTTTGTATAGATATACCTTTAAAGTGTAAGGTATAAAAATATAGTACTTACTTTATAGGAGTGGGTAATATCGTCTTTGTCACCTTAAAAAATAAAAAAACATCTTGCATGTCTAGACAATCATTTTTTTGATGACTTAAAACAATTATTTTGAATAAAGCCGATATATCGAAATATCGATATATTTCTTTAAATATCAAACCCCCATATTGATACGTTACATAATAATTAACTATACCAAGTTTATCGATGCCGTGAGTGAGTTGGGAACGATATCTAAATGGAATTTCGATGTATAAAAACTTTTTATACAGAAAACGAAAGGGTTGAAATGGTTTCGAGTGTTTTTTTAAGTTTTACCTTTATTTCTTTTGAATTTCGGTTTTAGAGTTTGTGAAAGCTCGTTGTTATAAGTAGTTCCTATACCGTATATATATTTTAAATTACACTTTGTTACAAAAATAATAAATAGAAGTGGGTTAGGGTTTAAATTAAATTTTATTGGTTAATAATACACATAATACATTAAACCTTATAATTGATAAATTAATACAGATAAGGAGAATGTCTTAAATAATGACATAATGCCAAAAAAAGAATGCCAGCTAGACTCAGCGGTGGGTTACTTGAGATAATACTTTATTTTAAATTATATATATATATTCATTACTAAAATATAAATCCTAGGCGCCACTGACAAATAACAAGCGAAGACATATATATGATCCTCCTGCTTGTCAGTACTGGAGAACCACAGTCAAACACTTGTTCTTTATAAAACTTTCAAAAATGGAAGTGTTGATTATTGATATAAATAAATTTTGTACATCACCATAATATCGGGATTACAATAAAGACGAGCTCCTTAAAGTCAGCTAGTCAGGAAGCAGGATACAGGTCAAAAAGGACGACGCTCCGAAGATTCACGTCTACCCCCGCGAATCAATTATAAATTTACCCGTTTCTTCTAGGGTACAAACTAAAAAAACCTCCTGTAATGATTAAATTACAGGTTAAAACTACATAATAACACTAATCTCACTTTGATCTATTCAAATATTAATAATTTATAATACCTTATGGAGGAAAAAGGCCTCGCAAGCACTAATATTAGCCTATGTCGACTCCGAGGGTCGAATCAGGACAAATACTGGAATATTACCACGTAATAAGATTAAATAAAGTCTCAGAACCTATGAAACATCTCCTAATTTAGAGTAAAGATTCAAAGTACTTACGAAATATTGTTCCAACAAACTTTGAAACAGCCCGGGAAGTGCCGGCAATAGGAATTATAATTACTCCATATTAAATTATTAGCCCTGCAATTAAACACGCTAATGAATTTAAGAAATAACGCTTCACATGCGTTAATAAGAGCACAAATAACTAAAACACTCACCGAAGGCTAATAAGATATTCAATTCGGAAGTGCTTCCGAAAGAAAAGACTCTAAAGGTCACGGCATTGAATTTTATAGTCAAAATATGCATAATAATCAAACAATGTGGCTATGCGCAGCTGCGTTACACGAAATGTGGGTAAAATTGATATTAATCGGAAGAAGACCAATATTTAAATTATTTAAGAACAATGCACTACTTATCTCAAGAAAGAAACGAGTGTAATAAATTTATAACAAATTGTTGTACTAATAAATATAACAATAAAACAACGTTGGCTGCTATTAAACTTCTGAAACAATATGACAGCTACTTTTAAATAAATATCTAGCGATATGCTATCCTTAATAATGATTCATAAATGAAATTTAGAATAGTAATTATAAATAAAATGTTTATATTTTCAATAACATTTCGGGGACTATAAAGTTAGCTTAAGCTGGCAACATTCAATATTTCAAACAAAAAGAAATGTCACAGACTAATTAAGAAATTGTAATTAGCTGTCAACAGATAAATAATTTACCTTGTCTAGAATTTGACAGATAATAAGAAATCGATAATATTAAAATTATAAATATTTTAATTATGTACAGAAATGAAATTTCTATGTAACAGTACCTCCCTTCCCGGAAGAATTTTACGCGATATAAGAGGAAAATTCGAGCTGGCCCTCCAGCTCATAAGCTCTCATACCTAATTGTGAAAAATATATTAAATAAAACCTAAACAAAAGAAAGGTATAAACTTAATTAATAAAAATAATTAAGTAGGTACCTACTACTAAATAGTAGACATAACATAAACAGTTTTGCAGAAATAAAAAAATACAAAAACTTATCATGAATAATAATAAGTGCTGCAAAACCAAAAACTCTCAATTAGAGTAACACCGAACCCACAACTCAACATATGTGTGCTGCTACCAAATACAGATCACACCCATAACACCACCTAATCATCAATAACATAATATGAGATTGATAAACCGAAACAAGGTACTACCTTGTCTCAGGTACAAAATGATTCCATAAAAGGATAATAGCTATCAAAGCAACCACCTTATACAACAAGAACAAATAAAGTCCAAGTACATATAATAAATGTTCAACCTTATACCTGTTATTAACCTGTGATATTATATACCTGTTATGTTAATATCAACAGGTATATAATATCACAGGTTAATAACAGGTATAATAAAATGAAAATGAGAAAGGTATATAATATCAACATTAAATATAAAAAGGTATATATATATATATATATATATATATATATATATATATATATATATATATATATATATATATATATAGCTTTTTATATTTAATGTTGCAATGATAACTTTTCATGTTAAATAGGACTGTTGATAAAATATCAATGTATATCTATATTATTACTAAGAAATATCGAAATTAATTCTAATACATTTTAGAACGATGTATCTATAGTTTGATATTGAAATGCAAATATCGTGGTCGATATCTATTTCAAATAAGTTTTCGTTTTTTTTACAATGTAAATTATTTTATCTATTCAAAATCGACAATCGTAAACTTAGTTTTTTACTGTACATTTACATTAGTTAGTTTTTTACTGTACTGTACTGTACTTAGTTTTTTACTGTACTGTACATTTACTGTACACTTTTTACATTTCTCTTTGTTTTTTCTCCATTCCTAGTTTACTTCTCATCTTAAAATGAAATATATTTTTGTATAGATATACCTTTAAAGTGTAAGGTATAAAAATATAGTACTTACTTTATAGGAGTGGGTAATATCGTCTTTGTCACCTTAAAAAATAAAAAAACATCTTGCATGTCTAGACAATCATTTTTTTGATGACTTAAAACAATTATTTTGAATAAAGCCGATATATCGAAATATCGATATATTTCTTTAAATATCAAACCCCCATATTGATACGTTACATAATAATTAACTATACCAAGTTTATCGATGCCGTGAGTGAGTTGGGAACGATATCTAAATGGAATTTCGATGTATAAAAACTTTTTATACAGAAAACGAAAGGGTTGAAATGGTTTCGAGTGTTTTTTTAAGTTTTACCTTTATTTCTTTTGAATTTCGGTTTTAGAGTTTGTGAAAGCTCGTTGTTATAAGTAGTTCCTATACCGTATATATATTTTAAATTACACTTTGTTACAAAAATAATAAATAGAAGTGGGTTAGGGTTTAAATTAAATTTTATTGGTTAATAATACACATAATACATTAAACCTTATAATTGATAAATTAATACAGATAAGGAGAATGTCTTAAATAATGACATAATGCCAAAAAAAGAATGCCAGCTAGACTCAGCGGTGGGTTACTTGAGATAATACTTTATTTTAAATTATATATATATATTCATTACTAAAATATAAATCCTAGGCGCCACTGACAAATAACAAGCGAAGACATATATATGATCCTCCTGCTTGTCAGTACTGGAGAACCACAGTCAAACACTTGTTCTTTATAAAACTTTCAAAAATGGAAGTGTTGATTATTGATATAAATAAATTTTGTACATCACCATAATATCGGGATTACAATAAAGACGAGCTCCTTAAAGTCAGCTAGCCAGGAAGCAGGATACAGGTCAAAAAGGACGACGCTCCGAAGATTCACGTCTACCCCCGCGAATCAATTATAAATTTACCCGTTTCTTCTAGGGTACAAACTAAAAAAACCTCCTGTAATGATTAAATTACAGGTTAAAACTACATAATAACACTAATCTCACTTTGATCTATTCAAATATTAATAATTTATAATACCTTATGGAGGAAAAAGGCCTCGCAAGCACTAATATTAGCCTATGTCGACTCCGAGGGTCGAATCAGGACAAATACTGGAATATTACCACGTAATAAGATTAAATAAAGTCTCAGAACCTATGAAACATCTCCTAATTTAGAGTAAAGATTCAAAGTACTTACGAAATATTGTTCCAACAAACTTTGAAACAGCCCGGGAAGTGCCGGCAATAGGAATTATAATTACTCCATATTAAATTATTAGCCCTGCAATTAAACACGCTAATGAATTTAAGAAATAACGCTTCACATGCGTTAATAAGAGCACAAATAACTAAAACACTCACCGAAGGCTAATAAGATATTCAATTCGGAAGTGCTTCCGAAAGAAAAGACTCTAAAGGTCACGGCATTGAATTTTATAGTCAAAATATGCATAATAATCAAACAATGTGGCTATGCGCAGCTGCGTTACACGAAATGTGGGTAAAATTGATATTAATCGGAAGAAGACCAATATTTAAATTATTTAAGAACAATGCACTACTTATCTCAAGAAAGAAACGAGTGTAATAAATTTATAACAAATTGTTGTACTAATAAATATAACAATAAAACAACGTTGGCTGCTATTAAACTTCTGAAACAATATGACAGCTACTTTTAAATAAATATCTAGCGATATGCTATCCTTAATAATGATTCATAAATGAAATTTAGAATAGTAATTATAAATAAAATGTTTATATTTTCAATAACATTTCGGGGACTATAAAGTTAGCTTAAGCTGGCAACATTCAATATTTCAAACAAAAAGAAATGTCACAGACTAATTAAGAAATTGTAATTAGCTGTCAACAGATAAATAATTTACCTTGTCTACGAATTTGACAGATAATAAGAAATCGATAATATTAAAATTATAAATATTTTAATTATGTACAGAAATGAAATTTCTATGTAACAACTTGTATTAAATATAGAAAATACTAAAGACTAATTCTAGTTGCTTAAAGTTGCTATTGGATAAATTATTGTCATTTAAATTAATCGAGTACTTTTTTAAAGTTTTCTATCGCTTTAGACCCGCTATTGGATCCAAGTACAAATTCCGTGCCTTCTAGCGGGTAGAGCGTGTAGGTCAGTGATCCCAAGAAGTTTAAAAAAGGCGTCCGCCGTTCTAAGGACATTTTGGTTGAATTGTTCTCTGAATGATTCGGATTACTTCTTTTAGCAGACTAAATTAGGAGGATAAGAACTCCACATTCTATTATGCCAGCGAATAAGGGAACGTGTTTCTTGATGCAGGTTGGCCTCTTCGTGGTTGAATGAGCAAGCGATCCCGTGAAGTCATTAAACGTATTCCCGGAACATCTAATTTTGCGGGTTCCACATAATCGCCCCTTTTCCAAAAAAAAAATGGTTTTTCTATATATAGCGTACTTCAAAGTCCGTCCAATCGTATTTCATGCGCGAAGAAATAAACAGGCAAACTGTTGACATATCAGCAGAGACAGAACAATTGTTTAACCTACTTAAATACTTATTACATACGACTCTTTTGTTCTTTAAGAATATATTAAATGTACTGATTTTACTATCAGATGTGTTCATATATTTCGAAAATATGTTAGCATTTTTTATGTCAGTATTATACGTCATTCAAGAAAACCATTACACTAATAAACAATTGTTATAATACCTCTTTTAATACCTCCTGAAAAACATATGATTTACATTTTATCAGAAATGTACCACTGAAAAGGTTACTGATTATTTGCTATACTTACTGAATTTCATTTCATGAATACCCATGTTTACTATGAAAGCTTTATTGATAGATGTCCCGACAAGTTCCGAATACAATATATCCGGCTTTGTTTTGCTCTTGTTTTTGTAGGTAAGTAATAATTAATCTGAGCTCTATAATTTAATGTTATTAGAGCATAATCCTGATTGGCTTATTGTAGTTCTAGATGATATCACATTTTGTTTACAATACGTTATAAAACAAGGATCGAATGGAGCTCGCTCAATAGAAAAAAAAATGGTTGAGTTCTATTGAGTTTTTGCCAATACTTTTACATCACATTAGAAAAGACACACTCGATTAGTAGCAGCAGTACTTAATTAAATAACTATTTACTCAAAGGGTAAAATTTAGTCGGTTGTCCGATTCTGTTGTATGATTTTAAATCTAAATTTGATAAAACGAGTCTTTGAAATTATTTATGATGTCTTAAAAGAGTAATTTGTGTATATATTTTTTTTATTTATTTCAGTTTTATCTTCTACTAAATCCACATCACACCATAATTATGACTCACTAATTATACAATGTTACAGTATTTTAATATGAGAGTATTTTAAATACCATTTTGTTTCATTCCAAATTGTAAAGCTAGAGTCGTTAAGCGTGTTATTTTTTTTTAATAATTATTATTTCTGTAACCTTAATGACTTTATTTATTCAAACAATAAACTTTCGACATCAAATAAACAAACTTGGATTTATCTCCTACCTTCCTTAAATAATACAGAATATAATTTCAATATTATAGTTATATGTATAAAAAATAAGCCCTTAGGTTTATAAAAAAATACTAGTAATTTTATATGTTTCAAAATAAATAATTATGTAAGTAGGTGATAGTCCAAAAAATTTAATTATTAGGTTCTACACACATACACGAATACTCACACACACACACATACTAGGTACACTTGACCTTTATTCTCGCTTGTCGCTGTGTGAAGTCATCGGCAACCGGATACGATGAACATATGGACAGATACATATCTTTGTTTCTGAACTCAAATATATAGTTCGAACTCAATAATACATATAATATATATGTATTTAATACAATTAATTTCGAGGAATCCAAGTAAAGTGTTACGCCTGGCACTATTAGCTCGTCTACGTATCCATGAAATAATGTTTGGGTAAAATGGAGCTCTACAAACATAGATCGCCAACTTAGCTTAACTTACGATCACTTTATCTTAGGCTATCTAATGCATACATGCTATTATAATGTACCGTACACATTGTAGATAGCCCTCTACTAAAAACTAAAATTAAATTGTATATCTCGGAGATACATTAATACTTTACTCTATTTTCCATTACTAAATAATTTTCGAATATTATCGTCATTTACTAAGAAATCATAATTATATAACGAACGCTTGGCTTAATATAGTGAGGTAATGAGTTTTGTTCCATAACATCATGTCAAAGTTCTCATAACAAACTTCATGAGTTCAGGAGTTGAGCAAAAGGTAGGTCACACAAATATTAGAGAGCTCGAATATTTGATTACTTTTTAAATCTATTCGTAACTCTACACCGATAATAGTTTTGCTTTACAAAGAGGTATTTAAAGTAATTAACTGCTTACTGCTGTATTACTATATAATTAGAGTCATGATCCCAAGACAAGGAAATATCCTTTTTGTAACTTACTATTATATGCATAATTTTGAAAAGGCTCATTAATAATAATAATTATAGTGTTAGGACAAATTACACAAATTGATCTAACCCCTAAGTAAGCAAATTATTTGCTTGTTTTAAAATTATGTTAAGGATGTTAGACAACAATACCAATACATATAAATAAATATTATAAATACAAAGAATATATTTAAAAAACCACCAAACCCAAACACAAATATTTATGTTCATCCCATGCATGTCTGTCCCTGTCGGGAATTGAACCCGAGTCTCGTTGCGCCGCTATACGTTACACATCTGCACTAACTATTCGACTAGCGCGGCGTGCAAGTCTAAAAGTTCATGAATAATTTTCGTTCAAAAAAGAAAAAGAGCAGCTGAACTACTCAGAACTAAGCACTTATCGGTTTCTGCTAAGTATATTCCGATATGATAGGACAGTCAGACTGAAAAGGTTGTAGACCAGTTCAAAGGGGTGATGTTTAAATCGTAATCCATTTAAAATTTGACAAAGAAACTTAACTTGTTCCACTGTTCAAGAATATTAAATAACATGAAGAATAATCAATGGAGCTTATCATTAAATAATACAGATACACAAAATATAACTTTTATTTTTTATTGAATCAGAAATTATTTAATATATATTTACATTAAAAATATATTGTAGTATACATAAATAGATAGACAATTTGAAGTACCAAGAGAAAAACAAACTGCCGAGGCGCAAATAAATAGAAAAAATAATGAGTGAATCTACTAGATGACATTGATAACACAAAAATCTAATGCAAATCAAAGACAGTTCATTTGTAACTCTGTGTAATTATCATTAATATATTTTATTAATCATTGCAGTACCAATATACCGCCTCTATTTTCATGATTAATGACTAGAGTCGATTGGTTAGAACTTGTTGCTTCACTATTTGAACGATTATTGTTTGCTGACTGAAGCAATTAATGGTTATTCTGACCTCGAAACGAATCCATATGAAGCGTTTAATAATGTTCGACGAGTATCAATCAATATAAAATTTTCGTACTATTTGATAATAATATATATTGTTGATAATAATATAAATACATTATTATTATTTAATAATTGCATATATTTTAAACAACAAATAGGTCTTATATAGTTTATGTTTATTACGAAATCCATAAACTTGAAATAAAATCCGTATCTCCATGATTCTCAGATGGATATTTTTGATCAAACGTGTTTTCTTTTCCTAGTAAATGATAAGAGTTCCTACAAAAATAAGGGCCCTTATCAGAAGTGCGTTGATTTGTCAGTCAATCAGTCAGGATTTCTACTTTTACTTGTTTGATATCCGATTGGAACCTGACGGAGTATAAGAAGATTTATTAAATAAATAGAGGGTTGGTATTGGACAATACAGATTTACTTTTTTGGAAGTATAAAGTTATATTAATGGTTTAAGACAAGATTAATGTTGAGTTGAGTTGAGTTTTTAAATACTGCGTGATGAACTCCTAAGTAAATCTAGTCAAATTAAATTAATCTTCCCTCAGAAAAACAATCTTCTTCACTGCTAAGGTGAAACGCAATATTAAAGGAAGAAATAAACGAAAGAAATATACGGTTAGTTCCAAGTTTAAAGAGATAAAGTATAAACTATTAATCTAGAGGAGTAGCAGTTGGGGAAATTACGTAATTTCACGTTAAAGTATTGGTACTGTGACGGGGTTTTATTTACTCTATTATTTATCTTCTAACACTATCACTTCATTTTTATTTTTTTTTTAATTTGAAGCATTCATTAATAAAAAAAATAGATCTTTAAATGGAGTATAGGTTGTTTTTTTATAGTCGAAAAATGTATTAAAAAAAATATCCGGCATTGTATATTACTAATATTATTTAGAATTTCGATCCTCAGGAAAAGTATACATTATAATTTAGTCGATCGGGGCAAGGCGATTTGCCCAAGAGACGAGCCCTCTTTTCTGCTTGGTTGGTTCTAAGATGAGAAATAACCCTTTAGATCGTGACTTCTAATAAGTTGTTTAAAAAACCCAACATATAACCTAGCCATTAAATTACTTAATTTTTTTATGCAAACTTTAGATTTTTCATTAATGAATTTTCGCATATTTTTTTTACGGAATTAAAAAACATTCATTATCAACATTCAATCAACATAGGTACTAATCCTAAATATACTTGGGGCATGAGATCACAAAATCAGCAGTAATTTTATACCCCTCAATATTCATTATCGTTTGGGCATACCCAATATTTAATCAGTAAGGTACGAGTCATAAAGTTCAGTAAATCACGTTGTTAATATGACAATGTTATGTAGTTTATGAATCACTATGCTTTAACAGCGTTCATTTAAAGGTCGGGATCCAAGTTCATAGTCAGCAACTAATAGCAATGCTTCATAAAAGCTACTGTCAGCATTTTATTAATTTTGTTACAATTATTTAAAAAAATAAATATACACTATCTAGTTTAGCCATAAGTTCTGTTGCAAAGTAATGCATGTGATTATGTAGAGTGAAAAAGATGTGTTTACGTACTAAACTAGTTATTCAAAGTGTTCACCCTTAGCTTTAGCGCACGCTTTTAAATGGTCGGGCCTTTCGTCGATGGATTTACGAACGGTTTCTATTGGAAACTTGGTCACTGCTGCCTCTAAAGATTTCTTAAGTGACTCAATATTTAGGTGACGCTTAGAGCACGCCATGTCCTCTAGCACTGACTACAATTTATAGTCCAAAAGGTTTAAGTCCGGACTAGCTGAAGGCTAATCACCAGCCTTTATGAAGTCTGTAACATTTTGCTAAAGTCAAATTTGGGAAGTGCGCGCCTTATGACCTGGTGTTGAATCCTGTTAGAATATCCACATTCCGTTTTTAAATAAGGTGTTATTGAGAGGTCTAACTACCGCTTTTAACACAGTATATTGATATTCTTTGGCTGAAGTTTTCACTCCTTTTTCTCAAAAATGGAGTTTTGTTACCCCTTGGTTCCGTTTCGTTACTCACCAAACCATGACGTATACTGGATGGCCTCGCTGAACTTTTGCCACTACCTAGGAAGCTTCTGTAGAGCTGTGTACATATATTCGATCATTTTGTTAGTTGTAATGCTTTGTTGATTGTAATAAAAAAATCATCGGTAAATATTTTTTCTGTGTTTTTCATCCGTCTATCGAAGTAATAGCATCAGCAACAGCGAAGTAACAACATTTGATCTTTCGATTCTCTATTATTTTTGGTGAATTAGGTATACCTTATAAGGTATGTCCTGTGTATTTCCGCTAAGCCCCTTGACCTAAAACTTGTTTGATAATCCCACCGAGGACAAATTGTCCTCGGTGGGAATCTCATTTCCCTTATAAGGATTTTCTGATTCCTTATGAGATTTCGACGAATTCTGATCTTAACTGCATGAACGGCCTTGGTTTGTTCGAATAGACTGCGGTTGGCCGGATCTATCACAGTCATCAACAGACATGGTTTCAGTGTACCTTTGGATGGTACGATAGACAAAAATTCGGCTAATCTCTAGCTTTTTCAATGTATCAAAAATGTCAGCTACCTTTTTACCTACTTTGTATAGTGCAATTACTGCAATCTTAATCTTTTTAGTGCCCCACTTTTTTTTATTAAATGGAAAAATAATTTCTAAGCAAGCAATAATGGCAGAAAACGTTTTTTTAATTTAAGAACAGCCACTAACAGAATTTATAGTCAGACTAGTTACAACTTGAAAAATAAATGAAAATCCAGGCTGAAATTATTCTCTCAGTACGAAACTCATAAAATGGAGATAAAGTTTTAAGTTACGACTTTCATTGCATATACAGATGAAACCAGATTGTCAAACTTAAATTCTTGGCATTCATTTTTATAACACTTTAGGTTTCCGGTATAAAATATAATGTCTGGATATTACGCGTAATCTATATGATCTTGACACTGTACCAAATATCATTTTTAACTTTGTCAATTTCTAGTCAATGAGAATCCACTTATTAAAGTTGCATTTTTGTGGAGCAGGAAAAAACATTTTTACATAGAATGTAATATAAAACAATATTAAAATATTCATAGAACTACAGAAAACATTAAATAAATTATTTTAATTTCAATGGCATTAAAATAATATTTTTCAACTCAACTTATCTTCTGATTCTTAATAATGATAAACGCTCCACACTTATAAAGACACACTTATAAAGAACAAGAGGACTCAGTTTCACATTAAAAATATAAAAGCTCTCCCATCTAACGGTGCTGTGAACGTTTACAGTCAATATAAGATTCTTATGCTAGAAATAGAAAACTCGATTCATTTATTCTGATTCATTCCATTTTATATAATAGAATGAAATAAAAATAAGACAATAAGACGCGCTGTCGTGTATGGATCTGAATGTCACAAAGATGATAAATGAAATTGCATGTCACAGAGACAAGTTAAGAAGGAACGAGTCAAGTCCCAAGAAGGAATAAAATAGGATATGGATATGAATAAAATAGGATGTGGATATGGAAGTATGAAAGTTCTGTGACATTAAAGTTAGATGGAAATTGTCACGTGATGTAAAGAAATGAGAAATTATAGGAAGTGAAAGATAATATTATGTGGCTGGGTGTTAGTACTGACATAGCAGTTGACAGATTGTTTAATAAGACGGTACTGCGCGGTGAGCACATGTAATAAATAAATATGATGATTACAAAAGATAATGGTAATTTCTTTACTTGTTAAGCCGTAAACCGGCGGAATGCATGCTGGATATATGTATATAAGACCACCAAAATAAACGTTACGAGATATAATTACAACGTAATTGCAACGTCTTATGTTTTATTAATATTGGAATAATCTAAATATAATGGTGATAATTTATATTTATGATATGCAAAGAAGCAATTATATACACCTTATGGCTCAAAGTAAAAACCTTTCCAGCGATTTATATAGAATTATTAGTTTTCTATTTTGACTACATAATGTGATGATTTTTTTGACAAAAAGTTACAATGACTTAATTATTTTAATAAAAAAAAATGTTCACTCATCCTTACACAGTATCTTGAAAGCCAAATTTGACTAGAATATTAAAAGAGAGTTATGTTTATATAATTGGCGGTATTCCAGAAAAGATCATACTAATAATCAAAACTGACGACTATAAATGAGTAAAATGTCTATTCCAGTACAATTTGAGCATATTAACATTCGTATAAGCAATTTATCTCCTCAAGTAAGAATTTAGTTCTAATCTTTGACAAATCTTTTTTTTTATTATTTGGTATCATAGTTATAATTACTATTAGGTTACAAAATAAACAGAAATAATAGGGATGGAAGCATGTGAAACATGAGATTTATCTACTGTTATGTGTGATGGCATTTTTTATTTATATTTTTTTTATTTATATCCAGCACAATAGGTTACTTGAAATAAAAGTAACTGCACGCTTTGGTTGGGGCATTAACAATAATTTAACTACAAAAAAATAAATTATAAAACCCCCAACACAAAAAGACGTGTAAAGAGGATAAAAATAAGATTTTTATGTACCATTGACCGTTGTATGTAGTTGACGATGGTGTCTACTACACAAAATTTTAGAGCTAATGAATGAGTACTTACACTATGTACCATTTGATAATGTTATTTCTTTATTTGCCTTGGTAACTTACTTGCGTTTTGATATCTTCCTTTACTAAGCGGTCCCTCGACGCAACGACTTCAATAAGCACCAGATTATTTTTATACTTTTTCGTCGTTTTTATGTATCGGGGGTTTCTAATATTTTTTTTTTATTTTATAAAGGTATATTTAATTTTTTTTTCTGCTTTTTAAAATAATTTTATTTTCTTCTATTTTGTACTAAATAAACTTATGAACATAATAACTTCACTTGTTTAGGTTTTTACTTTCAATATTGTATAAGAATCTTTCACCAGCACCAATAAAATCTCCATTTCTTGGAGACGACTGCTTCTATTTCGAACAAACATAGCTAAGAACCATCTCGACGACCTAAGCTAAAAAAACACGTTCAAATCCGTCTACGCGTTTGGCTGCTACGTTGAAACAAACAGACAGATACACAGGTCAAACTTATAACACCTCTCTTTTTGGGTCGAGGGTTAAAAAAGGATTCAAAGATGTCTAAAAAAACACATAATAATGTTCTCCTTATAGATATTTAATTCCTAAAAATAACATGCTACCTTATTTTGATGACTACAATGATTGATCACAGTAAGTACTATTGTATCTAAGTATTGATTGTATTTAGATATTTATAACATCACGAACTTATAAAAATAATAATATAAAGATATAATTTATAATTATTTAACTAGACAGTATTTCACAATCACATCTATAATGTACAAATAATACGGGGTGTAAATATATCTCTGAAAATGTAACAAGGTAACAAACACAATATGTATGGCGCTAGATGAGGTCAGTCGGGTTGGGGCGAAGTTTACGTACGAAGAGTTAAATCGCTAAGGAGGAGCGCGGCGGCGGCGCACTCGACGACCACACAGAAGTCGTTGGAACGCGTGCCGGAATTCCGGACTAAACACTGTGTATATAACCGGATTTAGAGTTGAATTGAAATAGCCCAGCCACAATGAAAGAGATGTGAGCACCGGACTTACTTCGCAATTACACGTCGGCACTAATATAGCTAACACAAAAAAAGGAAGCCAGCACGCCACAAACGCTCCTGTAATTATTGCTAGTGTCTTAGCCGCTTTTCTCTCCCTCTTTGAATCAGCTGCTTCTTTAGGTTTACGACGAACTAGTGTAGGATAATATGCTGCTGCGACGGCTCCGTAACCCGTTGTTGGCGGATCTGCTTCTAAACCGTTGACGCAGGATTGCTTCTCCGGGCTTGTGTTATTAGACGACACGTTAGTAATTCCCGTTGTAGTTGTTTCGGAAATAGTTGGTAGTGGGCGACCGATAACCGCGACTACAGCGGCAGCTATACCACCGCTTCCCCCTGCAGCGACTAATGCTCCACCTGCCGGCACGGGTGGTGGACCTACCCCTCTCGTAGTTGTACCGTGGCGTCTTCTTATTCTCTTTCTGGCAGTTTGGTATATCCTCCAATACAATATTAAAATAACAAGCACTGGCACGTAAAAAGATGAGGCTGTAGCAAATATTTGGTAGCCAACATCCTGACTTACTACGCACCGCAAATCTTCGGAGACGCGACGATCCCAATCAGGATCTTTCCAGCCCAATAGAGGTGCGATACAGACCAAGAAACTTACGGCCCAGACGCATACTATCATATATCCAACTCGACGAGCAGTTCGCGCATGAATGTAGTCGATGTTAGTCACAGCCCAGTACCTTAAATAAAAAAAATAGAACATCAAGCTAAAAAAAACTATTTTATACTATATACGACTATATACGAATAGTATAAAGTGTAGTATGGAGAAAATTGGGTCGTTGGTATTTGTCATATGATGTTTAACGATGGCATATATAAGTTTTCGTCAAAGAATTATTTTTGTCACGGCTGGTATGAAACCAACGATTCAAAAACGTTCGTTGTTTGTAATGTTTGGCTAACAAAGTTGTAGTTACAATACTAATAAATAACAATAAACAGATGGATCTGGTTTACATCAGTATTGAGTACTTAAATGCTCGTCGCTATTAGCTCAACAAATTATATAAAATTATGACAACCGATGAGAAACAATTTGTAAGACATACATACCGATCAAGCGCAATTGCTACGAGGTGGAGAATTGAAGCAGTGCAGCATAAGACGTCACCAGAAGTCCACATATCACAGAGCTCTGGGCCTAAAGTCCACCGTTGTGCCACCTCGTAAACTGCACCAAGTGGCATTACCAGGCATGCCACTAAAAGGTCCGCCACCGCCAGTGAGAGTATTAGCTGGTTGGCAGCACTGCGAAGGTGTCTTTCTAGCAGTATGGCCGCTATCACGAATACATTGCCTGCGTTCAAAATTAATACTTTTGTTTATGTGAAATACTAAAATATTAAACATATATAAATCAACTTTATACATGTAATTATTTTTCTAAAAATATATTAAGTATGATCTTTTTAATCTTTTTAATAAAAAAAATTGTTACATGATTATGAAAATAATTTTGTATTACGTACAGTACTGTAGTTATCTAAATTTACTCTGTGAACTGTTTACAGATTTATGTAATAGATGTGAAAATATACGGTACAACAGTCGTTTAAACCAGTTCATAAATATTTCCGATACTAATGGGTTTGTTTATTTTCACGTATCCTTCTGCAAGTATTTCAAAAGGAGTTAGTCATTCTAACGTAAATATCCTACCGACTACAGTTGCCAAGATGAGTAAACCCAGTAGTACAGCTTTGGCAGCGGCTCGAAGGAGTGCGGATGCTGAATCGAAGGGCGCGGACTCATCCCACCAGGAGGAGTTAGACAATGATGTGTTCCAAGCACTGGGCACCCACTCTGTGGTGTTCCCAGATGTGTTCTGTATCCGAAATTGATACAGAGCTTCCCAGTCCAACAGCTCATCACTTCCCTCCGCGCCCTCCATACTCTCTCACCGAGACACTTCTTCACTGACTGTGTGAAATACAAAAACAATTAAACCATCCTTTTATTATTATAGTAAATCAATTAGTTTTTATAGTTTTGTATGAAACTACATTAAGAATTAAGAAATATAATAAAGTGTGATAATTACTTACATTCTGTATCGTATATTCGCAGAAGAAAAACCAAAGGTGTGGTCGTCATTGTTACCTTAAACAAAAAAATATAATTTACATTAAAAAAAGAATACTAAAACCTTTATACTCTGTGCATTTTATACATAAGTTTTGATAACTATAATAAATAAATTTTGATAACTTGTAATTTTACCATCAAAGTTGCTTAGTGATGTATATAGAATTTTACAAAAGATTTATTTTTTATATCGATTTGTTTACTTCGAAGCTCATTAGTCAAAACCTATTATTGGACGGATTTTAATGAAATTTGTTGTGGCATTTAGGATACCCATTCGGAAAATGTGAATAATTTTCTCGCAAATTACAGAAGATGTTGGCAATAATTACAAAACAAAAAACTGTAATACTTGAGTAATTATACCTACACCATAGTAAAATGTGTAATTGCATTTACTACTGCAATTGCATTGTTTTTTTATGATAGTTACACGGACAATTTAGTACTAAGCAAATTTATTTTATTCTTTTGTATATTTCAAATTTTATTTTATCATATTACATTATTTACCTTTTAAAGATTTTAAATTGGTATGGATACCTCAATGTGACTGACATTTGTAATAATAGGTACAAAATCTAAATTTTTGTACAAACCTTTCTGCCAAAATGGGGCTCAGTACGTGACAAGGGTACGTGAGTCACCACAGCCCTTAAAAATACGAAATAAAGCAAATACGTTTCGGTTATCTTATTTGCGCAAAATCCAGTAACAATAGAATTAACGTACAAGATAATGTTTAGTTGCTGATGTGAAAAACTAATTAGCCTGCTATTTATTTAACTAAATACTTCTGTTGGACACTATGCTGCTAATTAAAGAAATTATTTGATATAATTTTATTTACAATTTGGAAATTGGGAAGTTGAACTAACTCTGAAAATACTTTAACAGTACTTTTAACTTCACCTTCCATTTGCACCTTCCAGCTTCTTTACCATTTTCTTTGTTTATAATGTAATATAATAGTATATGTGTTATTTTAACCTCTATATGATTCAATCGTTAGAATGTTGTTCGTTCAGCCATAATGTAACGGGCTTAGTTAGCGCTAAAAGTAAAAGATTTATGGTATTGTACAGTGAGTGCTGAGTGCAGTTGAGTAGCTGCCGGAAATAAATTCAGAAAAACCGTACTCTTTACCTTCCCTGTCCATTAGCGAGGGCTGTTCTGTTGCCTTTTATAAACTTAAAGCTCTGAACAGCTATGTTTATTAGCTCTGAATTATTTATACTACAACAAAGTTTTTAAAAGAAAATAAATACCAAATATATATCATAAACCTTAAAGATCATAATGCAAAAGCATTGATACTTATCAATCGCTAAATATCGGCTTAAAATCAGGAAATTCTATTCTATCCTAAAAATATAAAACCATTAAAAAATACCTATTTACTACGAACCCCGTTTTCAAAACAATTATGTAGAATATTTTGGGTTGCTCAATTTAAGGCAAAGTAAGAATAGAAGCATTCGTTATAATATTTATTAAAAAAAATATATAAAAATACCAATTAAAATTCAAATTTATTACCAATTCCTGTATTACTTACGAAACCAATTTGTCACAAGAATTATTAAACTATTTAAATTTGAATTCCGTCTTTGTATTACGAAAAATTGTTTGAATTAAATAGTTGGGTCGAAAAATAAGCATCCGGTAACAACAAAAGCGTTGAATCAATTATGGAGTATCTCCATGTGTCTTTTATTTTTATATAATTTATTTGGCTCGTGGCACACTATACAAAAATGCTATTTTCTTTTCACATATTAAATAGCATTCAGACTCGCCGCTGCGGCATAAATTATGTATTTGTGCATTCAGTTGTGTACTTCTAGGTCGGCTTTGCTGAACCTCTGAGAAAGCAATTTGATAAAATATTTATCATTTAGATAACAATCCATTAATATTAATGCAATAACATAAATAGTATTATTAGATTAATTATAATATAAAGTGATATATAAAATGTTTGTAATTAAACTTTCGTGACCCATGATGATTATTAAATACTTATTTACCTGGCTACATTTACTTAAACAGTAAAACCACCAGCTATTACAAAATTAGAAAAAAAAATAAAAATCGATCGTGATTCTGATTTATTCGTCCATTTGTTGCGCAGATACTTAATGCAAATTCTAAACTTTTATATTTTTCACAAGGACGCTATTGTCGGCACTGGACCAATTAAAATGGAACACAGAAAGCATCAGCTTTCAAATAAAAAAAAAGAATCATCAAAATCGATTCACCCAATCGAAATTTTACGGTACCTGACATAAAAAAATACATTCGAATATAGAACCTCCTTTTTTTAATTTGGTTAAAAATAAAATAAAGATGTTAAAAATACTCCGTCACAAACTGTCAAAGTTGTATCTTAAGGATTTTTTTCTTTTCTTTGCCACTGGCTATCATTTATTTCAAAGAAATGCAGCCTTTGTAGCTTTGTTTTGTGGTCACAATAAATTTCCTTTGAAGAATTAAGTCCATAAACGATATATAATAACAATAGTAAATCATCTCACCGCACAAATAACTTTTAAATGTCTTTGTACTCACTGTTATTTTCTCATTGTAATTTTCAATTATTAATTGTTTATTATTATTCTTTGAAGATAGTGGTTTAACTGAGGTTTGTTATTTACCCTTTAAAGTATAGATGTTTACGTGTTACCATTGCATTGGTAAATCAATTTATCTTGAGTCAGTATTTTGTACTGGTATATTTTAATCAATGTAATAAAATATAATAAATTAAATGGTCAGCTTCCCGCTAACTATATTATTTGAAACTTATATGAATCGTGACTAGATCACAAGAAATTGACCAAAATAACTATTTTACGCTTCTTTAATTACCTTTGGGTTATTTATTTAAGAGTAGCTTTTGCCCGCGGCTTCGCACGCCTTAAATTCGTAGTGAAACAATTCCTCTTTTTTTGTATTAGCTTATCTATTATTTGTTTTAAGTGATACATTCAAAATTACGACATCGGCAGACATTGTCAAAAATCTATTTAAAGTTTTTAATAAGAATACAATATTAGATACTTGAATTTTTTTACATGTAAAAACAAGAGTTTTACTTAAACGTCCATTTAAATACTTTTTAAAAGAGTACTTAATACCCATTCTAACCATATATCACACTTATAGATTTTCATTGAAAATAATTAAAATATGACCATGTAAACTTAAGGAATTCTGAGCTACACAATCGACGTTATTTTGACCATCAACTTGCAGGTCTGGTTTTATTAAAAAAATATATTTTTTTTTAAATGCTAAATAATATGTATTCGACATTCAGTCAGCTATATGCATTAACAAATTTTTCAATACTGAACATTCACAAACGCCATTTTTGAGACGGTTTGCACGGTTCCATACCGTACCTCCGCAAACACGATGTGCCAATATTTTAAATATGTAATATTTTCGAAAATATTCATTTAAATTACACGCTGTAAAGGGGTATATTGTTTCATTTAAATGTAAAATATATTTAAGGTACTTAATTAGATAAGGATGAATGCTATATTGCTTAAAATCGCTTCGTAAATAAGCTCTTATTTCTCCTAAAAAGTAAATGATAAAAATTGGCTATTGTGGGTCATCCCTAAGAGACCAAAATATATACCATCGCGTACTTTCTTGTAGAACTTTTTAAGGTATACAACACTTAGTATATTATTTAATCTATGTCATAGAGTTTAGCCAGCGTTTGCAATTTAAGTGCAAAACAATGTGTTTGTTTGCGAACTCGCATTAGAATTCTGGATATTATCAGTTGCTTCTCTAATATATTAAATATGTTATTATACACATAAACCTTCCTCTTGAATCACTCTATTTATTTAAAAAAAACTGCATCAAAATCCGTTATGTAGTTTTAAAGATCTAAGCATACATACAGACATAGGGACAGACGCGAAAAGCGACTTTGCTTTATTCCACTGTTAAGATTTTAAAGGTGTTCAACGAGGAGACAATCTAAAATCTAAATTATAGTATTTGGCATGCGCTATCAAATGGCGTTCATATTTCTATCATTATAATATTATCTATCTTTATAACAGAAATTAATATTGCTTTAATAATAAGTTAATATGATCCATTGAATGCCAACATTTAACATCCACAAAATGAGTTACAATTAGTGTGTATAGATGTTCAAAAATATTTTCAAAAAACTGTAAATTGAACTATATACTGTCTTTATATTTTCGACTTGGTTGTGATCATCAGATTTTATTTTGGGAACCTATAAACACACCGTATAGGCATTATTGAACGCCCATTGTTTGCGTTCTATTCTTAACAAGTAATAAATACGACCTCTCATTGTTGTAGCCTGTCAGTTCGGCTTGTCAGTAACCTGAATTATTCAAAGAATATGTGTGGTGAGACAGTGTTACGGCCTACCGGCGTATAATATATATGATATTAAATGTATAAACATGAGAACCGTCTTAACTCTAAAGCTTTTATGTATCAAAATATATTGGTAATATAAGTAAAGAAAATTTAATTTGGTTCATCAGTTCTTGGTTAACTAAATTACAAAATGTTAAATCAACTGAGATTAA
The DNA here is from genome assembly GCA_959347405.1 of Napeogenes sylphis. Taxonomy (NCBI): domain Eukaryota; kingdom Metazoa; phylum Arthropoda; class Insecta; order Lepidoptera; family Nymphalidae; genus Napeogenes; species Napeogenes sylphis. The sequence continues at coordinate 19,411,713 of OY365776.1, read as the reverse complement.
ATTCTACGTTTCTGGATTGTGCGCGAAATTGTAAATTAATCTTCTCTGAAAACACATAAATCTTTCAAAAATATATTATACTACAGTTATCTCTAATGGAGAAGCTTATTATAGACTACTAAAATAAATCTCTTTTCACTAACTTTGGTTCTCGAAACCGAACTATTTCGAACTATTTACAATGTCAAGTCCATTTGGAAAACACAACCAAAATAGATTTTTAAAATAATTGGAGAACTAAATAAACAAGGCATAAGCCTGAAACCGATCAAACCTGGTTTACATTTCAAAACCCGGAGCTTTACATCCTTTATATCCCTAAATCGTTGCTCCCCAATACTACTTAAACTACTTCACTCAATACAAAGTCCATACTCTGATCCGATACTTACAGACGTACCTATATTCGGTGAATTCTATACCTAACTATTCCGTATCTAGCCTTGTATTATATAGTCTAGCTTACATTCGTCTTCGTATCGATTTCAACCATCAACGTTTAATCAAACTTCCTCAATACCTTTCTCTTTGTCAAGCGGTCTACAGTGTAATCAATAATATTATTTTAAGCTCACTTCTAAATAAATACAAGTACATTTAATATCAACCAAACACGATAAACAATTTGGGATGTGTGTTATTCAGACATCTAAATGTAGATTGTTTGAGTATTTGGAATGCCTTTCTAATGTTTGGCTGTGATTTTACCGCAAATCTTAACTGTATTGATTGTAAACACAGCTGGTACTAAAGCCAATAAATATAGCGTTCACAATTGAGCGTTCATTACTCATTTACTAAGGTCATTATAGGAATCAATGTTTATTATTTTTTGGGAATAAATTAATGCAATCATAAACAAAATACTCGTTACAATTATTCCAGTAATTTAGTATTTGAATTAAATTTGAAACTTAATATTTTAATGATATAATTATTTTTTACTTTTTTTTTAGGTAAAAATAAAAGCGACTGACATTTTCAATATACATATATCAAGATAATTATTAATAAAAATATCCTGATCTTTTTATTTTAGGTACACAATACAAGCTTTTCAAAAAACTAACTTTATTTTCCGCTTCGATCTTTGTTCGATCGTAGATACCGAATGTAATATTTGTACTTTGATATTGTGGATAAAAGTATGTATAGAAGTACATAATAGTTAGTCAGTAAATTAGTTATGTAGTTAGATATCTACCAGTTCTATATCTCATATCGTAGATACGGGGTGGCTTCACCGCCAATAATACTACCTTCCTCGCAAAGGCAGGAGTTAAATAACTACTATAAGTACATTTCTTACGATGAAAGAGACGGAGCTCTCTCCCTGCCTCTCTCAATCTCCTGCATTTGCATTTTGCCATATTTGCAGAGGTCCATGGTAGACGACAGCACTTACGATCAGGCGGTCGGTGTATATGTTATATGCGTCCCAATAACGTTTATATACATATAAATAAAATGCTGACCCTTCTCATTTAAATGATAAATTGGTTTTGAAACCAACTTTATTCAATTTATTTGAACCGAAAAGACATTTTCATTGAATCGGGGTCGTGACATAAATGAATTGCAAACATTTTATACCGTGGAAATTTAGACCGTTAACTTTAGCAACAATATTAATTGTTCTATATATAACAGTTTGAATATTATTTCATCATTTTGTAATAATGTTTACAATATACTATTTTACAATTTATTTCATTTTCCTATTTCATTTTCGACAATACAATGTGATCTTATCAAATTGTCGAAAACGAAATACGGCATATACCAATTCATATCGGCGCTTTGCAATACTGCAAAACTGTAATAATATAATAATGGTGTATTGATATAGCTGGCAATATTGATTCAGCTTACTTCAGCGATAAAATTCTATTAAAGAAATTAAAACAAAAGAATACCGAATGTATTATGTAAGGTCTTCCAGAGCTGTGTTATCGCGTCGTAACATTTTATTACTAAATGTGCTTTAGGAAAATGTAACCATATTTCGAATTTCTCCATAAAACTTAATATATGCAGTGAATGTTACTCAAGGCAATGTGATTTTCGCATGCACGCAGGCATTTCTCTTAAATATATTTAGTGGAAGATATATAACAAAAAAATAAATAATATCTGTAATCAAAATAAGTCATTGATTAATACGTATGATTTTTTACCTGTATTTGTGTTGTCGATCTGTCTTTCCCATACTTTGTATTTGTTTAAAATATAAAAGCGAAAACGACTGATTGTTTATTATGTCGAATTACACAGCAGCTGAAAAATATATAAAATTTGGCAGGAACACGTGCAACGTTAAAAAAACATGAAAGAAGAAAAGATGTTACAAGATACCAGAAATTGGTATTTGTTGTTTTAGTTAAATATTAAACTCATTAATAAGATAATTTGACTTGTTTTTGAATACATAGACTAATATTTATTATTATAATATTGGTCTAAGGTAAAATAGAGCGAAATAATTTGTGAGTAATAAATATTATCTCATGCAAATGGTCCAGCCATTTCAAGAAACTAGGAAAATAAATATAAATACGATTTAGCAAGTTTCGTGATTTATGTATATTGTCTATAATTTGATTGCTTTTGTAGTGTTCTATTGTATGTTTTCTAGAAATCGCCTTACTTTTGTTTTATAAACTTTTAGTAGGTACTTCTGTATCTAAATAGCGGCCGCCGGCGGCTATGGCAGGGTTATATTAAAAATGTATTCTTTATAAAATTTCTGACGGTATTATTTTACCTGTATTAAAATTTTTAGATTTTGTAACTAACATAGATTATAACTTGAAAATATGAAATAAACTTGAAAAATATGAAGTAAGCTTGAAAAATATGAAGTATGAAAGTATATAAAACTATAATAATAAACAAATATGTGTCCCATATATTAATGGATTTATTAAATATCCTGACTACAATGGCGGTTCTGTTGTACGCACACCCTATTTAACCTCTTTGGAGGTGGAATTTCGCAAAATCGATGCTTCTTAGAAAGCACCAACGCCAAATTTTAGACTCAAAGTCTTCGTACTTTCAGTTATTTTTTGTGAGGCAGTCTTTTTGTTTTTATTTACTTATATTGGTAAAATAATCATATTATTTGATGTTACCATATAATTTACGTCAGTATCTTGACATGTTCTCATCTATTGGAATAAATTTTCATCTCGTATTAAACTTCTAACAATTGGAAATTGGATAATTCATATATTTTAAGCACCAGAAGACTTGATTTAAAAAAACCTTAATTCAATAATGAATTAAGGTTTTTTATAGTTTACTTGATTTCTTCCATATAATAAATGACTTAAACATATTTAATCGATGTTTCACTTTAAATTTAAATATAAAATTACTTTTTTTAAATGACAGTAAGATTTTTTTTCAAATTACTTATGCACATGTTAGCCGTGTTTTAATACATTTAAATCTCGACTCGGAAAAAAAATATCTCGACTCGGATTCGAACCTGTTACCTCCGTTTCTTTACCATCTAAACTATCATTTCGTTAATCGTCTTAATGGAAAAAACATTCTATATACATATAATCGTTTATTATTAATAATTAAAAATATAAACAATTAAATTATTATTACTTCCGTAATAACACTCGATGATTTAAAAGTTTTCACTGTCTATAATTTAAGTATTCTGTATAAATACTCTTAAGCGAAACCTGACTATAGCATTAAAGTTGTAAGATAAAATGTAATTATAAGTTTCAGAATACCGCAGCGAGTTCCAACAGGAATTGCTTTTCTGACGAGGAATGTATTGCAACAGCAACTATCATAGAGATAGATATCAACTGTATTGAATATGAATTAGTGTCGAGAGCAAGTGTCCGGTTTCAGAAATCGTGTTTGCGTAAAAGATTCGTTTCCTGTTTCAAGGGGAGATTGTCTGTGAAACTCAATACATCGTCGATTTGAATCACTCAAAACACTTTATGGCAGTCACATCAAATAAATGAGTTGTTATATGTTATACAGTTGTTAGAATATTACATAGTTTTAGAGCCTATATAAAACAAGCGTTATTTTTTGTATAAAGTAAATCTTATATCCGATGTTTTATTTAATTGACGCATTTCTGCATATAAATAATTTTGTATCTCCATAAATCTCGGGCTTAGAGTGGGTTTGATAGAAATAAATCTCTTTACACATTTGTAGCTTCAGAAATCGATATGATAGTAAAGAAACAACATCTATATATATATAATAATTTATAAGAAGGCCAAATCTGTGTATATATATTAAAATATTTTTTTGTATGTGTGTTTGTTTATTTGTTCGACCATCACACCAAAAGAACTGAAATAATTTCGATTGAAGTCGCTGGCAACGTAAGTATTAAATAATAGCAAAGAAAAAAAAACTTTCAATTAGGGAACGTACCCAAACTACGTGACCTATATTTTTAAATTTTTCGACACCCTCCCCCCCCGGTGACCATCAATAGTATGTGATAAGACCTCCCCCCCCCGTCCCAAATGTTACGTAGTATAGCAAAGGTAAATTTTTATCATCCCAAACGTAGAAAATGAAACAAATAAAAATAATGTTTAATTTTTGTTACTATTGGGACGGCATTTATTGCACAAAAATGTATCACACGAGTTCAAAGAACCCTGAAAAGCAGACTTTATTAAATGTTAGTAGCTTAAATTGCCTTCTCTAGAATTCGACTACGTGACAATAATCTAAACCCCCCCCCCCCCTCGCTTCTGTGACACAGCGTAATATTTTAAGGAACCCTCCCTCCCCCATAAATAGGCCACGTAGTTTGGGTACGTTCCCTTACTTGAAATCGTGGTATTACTATTTATTAATGAAAATAATTAAGTAGAGTAAGATATTTTAATTAATATAATAGAGCATTTACTACTGCAAAATAACTGAGTAGTAAAGGCGCCGCATTATATACCAAAGACAGTTTATTTTATGAAAACATCTCATAAAATAGGCATTAAAATAGTACCGTCTTACGACACTTACAAAGTTTAACGTTACCATTAGCCTAAATTCCACAAGTCACAAGGTGACATATACCTAATATAACTTCCTATGAGAATCTATAACCTCTTAAAACTTTGAAGCAACAATGTGGCAAGGGAAATTAGATAACCCGGGCTCCAGCAGGTGATGAAATTGGTTTACAATTCACAAGAATTTAGGGGAAACAAGCAACACATACTTCTTACAAACGGTTCTAGAAATACATATTACGATAGATACTTATGAATATCAAGACATTAGTTGAGATTTTTGTTCCATCATCACACCATTTTTTTTTTTCAAGTGTGATAAAAGCTTTTTTTGATCTAAGATTTTTGAATATTTGATATTTAGTAAGTTCTATAAAATACCATTCTTTATAAAATATATAAATATCAAATCAAATTTATAATAGGTGATGCAAACCTTGTTGTCAACCGAGTTGCGAAACTCCGCAATATACACATTTTGTATTTCGAGCACTGAAGCGATAAAGAGACTATCTCAATGTGAACTAACAGATGAACTACAGTTTGTAACATTGCACATTGGCATATCTTATTGCTTTGTGCACATGGCATATATTGCTACATCAGACAAAAAGGAAATCTCTATGTAATGAGAATATCAGAATCCAACTACATTATATATTATTAAAAGGCTATATAATGAATATACTGAGACTTATAACTATTTCTAATTTTTGTACAGGTAAATATTGTCATAATTCTATAATCATTTGCAACAGAATATCGATATGTGTGGTAATACATTTTTACACTTCATATATCACGAGTTTCTAGGCCATAAGGAATGAAATTCTAAGAAATTATTGCTATTTCGCCAAAGCTAGAAATGAAATAGTAATAGTTATATTTTCAGTTAGAATAAATATAAACTATAAAACAAAAGTGAATTAAGATGTTGTGTTAAAGTTTAAGATTTTAGAGATACCTACATTACCAACGGTTTTTATAATATAACATATATTTTTTTACATGTAGTAAGTTAAAAACAGTTGTGTATTTTAATATTGATACATTTTGGATTGCCGTGAGAGTAAATAAAAAAACAGTTTTAAGAATGCAATTTTTTTAATATATAATCTAGGGCAAAGCTTGACTACATTCCACCTAATGGCAAGTGGAATGTAGTATTAGGTGGTAAAGCGCATTACCCCAGCAACCTATTCACTCTTTTCTTGAAGACAACCACATTGTATTCGGCCGGAAATACCGACGCAGATAAGCTGTTCCAATCCTTTGCTGTACGAAGTAAAAAAGACGAAGCAAAGCGCTTCGTTCGGACAGGTGGAATGTCCACAATAAAAGGATGGATACCTGCCGTGCGTTGGAACGTCCGGTGATGGAAGGAGGCCGGGGGAATTAGATTGTGTAATTCCTGCGCACAGTCACACTCTCAATTGAGTCCAAAACCGCAAGATGAGTCTTTGCGGCACCAGCAAATACGTGATCACATTACTCCACACACGACCGGATCTGTGCTTTGTATAAAACAAGAAGCTGTGCCGATGTAAAGTACTGCCAGGCCTTCGCAAAAACGGCAAGCTTTGCTGCTGGTGCTTTTGCTCTGGACTCAATAAACTGACCAAAGCCTAGGTTCGAGGAAATCTGTAAGCCTAACAACTGAAGCCGGTCACTGTATTCCAAGGATGCATTCTGGAAAGTAGGAGCCAAGGTGACAGGGCTCCTTTTGGCGGTGAACAGACACGTCTGCATTTTGGTGACGTTGAATTTGACAAGATTGGCATTGCTCCATGCGGAAACTGCTTCAAGTTTGTCAATCAAACGTTGCACCATGGCTTCTCTTTCAGATTGTACTTGATGTCTACTAGCCCGAGTACTAGGCACATATCTTTCTACAACTGTGCTGTCGTCTACATACCCTTAGATACCGGGCTTCAATAGATCGTTAATGTGCAACAAAAAAAGAGTTGCAGAAAGAACGGACCCCTGAGGCACTCCGGCATTTATTGTCAAGGGTTCCGAGGAACATCCGTCGACAACTACTCGGAGAGATCTTTGGCTCAGAAAGTCCGTTACCCAGCCGATCAGACCAGGAGCTATACCGTACGCTGAAAGCTTCGCATGCCAGACCCTGTCAAATGCCCTCGAGACGTGCAGAGAGATGGCGACCGCTTCTCCGTTCTTTTCGATGGCCTCGCCTAAAATGTGTGTAGCATACACTAGGAGGTCCTCAATAGACCTATTACGGCGAAACCCGTACTGTCGGTCACTGAGGAAATCGTTACCTTCTAGGTATCCTAGAAGGCGCGAATTCAATACACCTTCCATAATCTTGCATAGTATGGAGGTGATAGAAATCGGTCTGTAATTGACAGGATCGGCACGACTGCCTGATTTGGGTACGGGTTGCACGTTGGTAAGCTTCCAGGATTTCGGCACTATTCCGGTCTTGAAAGAGAGGCGATACAGACGTGTCAGTACAGGAGACAACTCAGCTGCGCATGTCTTATGCAGAATGGCTGGTATACCATCAGGACCACTAGCTTTATTCACATCTAAACGACACAATGTTCTCCATACCTCTTTGTTAGTGATGCGGCTTTCAGGCGTTGAAATACCGCAGTGAGGAAGATGTGCTGGCAAAGCATTGCCAGTGTCTAGATGCAAATTATCAGCAAACAGAGAAGCAAATACATTCGCTTTCTCTGTTGCTGTGTGGGCCAGGGATCCATAGGGCTTTAGCAGAGCAGGCAGTGAGGGTTGGCAGAAATTCAACTCAATCGCTTTCGCAAGAGACCAGAAAGCTTGACTGCCAGTTGGTCTGACAGAGAGCTTTGCGCCATTCTTAGCGATTCGATAGAGACGAGCCTTCCGCAATGCCTTTTTGTAGGACTTGGCAGCTGGGTTAAAGGCTCTTTGTATTTACATCCGTAGTTTTGTGGCTTGGAGCATCAGACCAAATGAGGTATGGCGAATGTTTTCAGTCTTAGGTCTTTTCGAAGGATAAGACGCAAAAAAGTGCCGCTTCTCATCCCGATCTTCTGACTTGTATTTTCATACTCGCCTAACAATATGTAGTTCGAGAGCTGGTGAGGCATATGTAAACACAGATTTCACCAGACAGTGATCGGAGGTTCCCAAGGGGAAGGTGACCTCTACACGATACCTGTCCGGATCAGTTGTCAGCAGAAGGTCCAGGCAATTGGCTGTATGGTCTACCACATCTGGTACCCTTGTCGCTTGCTTCACCAACTGAAAGAGGTCCAATGACAACGCAAAGTTCCGCGCTTTTCTTCCAGCATGGTCGGTTTTCTGGTACGGGAAAAGCCAGTCCTGATGACAGGCATTAAAATCCCCCAGAAAGACGAGCTGCGCTGAAGGGAACTGATGCAGAACCATATCAGCAGCCTCGCCGAGATACTCAAATAATCTAGTTGTCTCCTGGTCACCGCTGTGGGAACGGTAAACACAGGAATATAGGATTTTTTCGTTTCCTGTGTCTACTAAAACCCATAAAGAAGAAAAAGTGGGGTCTTCAAGGTGACGGAGACGCTGGATACAGAGGTCGTTCCGCGCGTACACGAAGACTCCGGCACGTGAGCGAAAGTTGTGCTCTAACGTGTATCCGGGATAATTCAGGTGCACAGCGCTCAAAGGACATTGTATCTGTGTCTCCGTCAAAAAGAAGAGGTGTGGCTGCTCTGTCTCTAGGTGGTGATGGACAGCTAAGATATTAGAGTGCAATATTAGTGAGGTGCAGTTTAAATAAGGAGGAGTGCAACCGCTGTGAAAACATTTTCTTCTTTTTGACTTTCTTCATAAAAAAAATAAATAAAATTGAATAGGGATGGGAAATGGCAGTTGAACGAGGTGGTACGTATCGAACCTGACGTTGAAATTGGTGATGTCTTGCCACTGGGAGGCTAGTCTGGAGACTGCGGGACGCTCGAACCCCCCCAGAGATCGCTATCGGGCCTCCTCGTCTGGTTGCCAACCAGCACGATGGAGCCACCCTGGGATTTTTCGCAGCTGGCGGGTCAGCCTTTCGTGGGTGACTAACCCACTAATTGGGCTACCAACTATCTGCGGGCGGCCTGCGAAAAGCCGTCGCTTCGGATCAAACTCAAGATCAAACAAATCAAACACCAACTCGACGTCAAACCGGTTTGCCAACACACCGCAGCTGTTCAGACCCATTTCCCATAAACGGTTTAATCAATCAACGTGCCGGATCACGACTAGATCGCTTTGCGGCACAACTTTGCCCGATGGGTGGTAGCTTTGCCGGCCGACCCGATGTTATAGTCTACCACCTAGATAGTGCAATTATGTTTGACAACAAGCTTTATGTTTGTTAAATATTAAATTGATTGCCCGTGACTTCGTCCCCGTAGACTGTAAGAATATTATTTTCTTGGCTAGGAACATAAGCCATAAAAATATTATTTTCGATTATTTTTGACGTGTCTATCTCTCTCACGTATGGGGTATTTACCGATGCCTCATACGTCAAAATCTCTACGTTTAGACTATAGCAGGGAACATAAAAATAGCATAATTGGCCATATTTCTATTAACATACGTATGTTTGAATAACATAACACTCCTTCTAAAGTCGTCAGGTAATAAGAAGGATTTTCACAAATAATTATGTAAAATTCAGTGAACCAAAATAATATTAAAAACAGGATCTCAGGATCCCGTGGCAATTAGTTATCGCGCTACAATCTATGTTATTTCACAGACCAAACCAAAAGTTAGTATTTCTATAACCTATGTGTTATTTTGGTACATAAGCTATAACACTGTTAAGTTTCATCAAAATCCGATCTGTAGTTTTGGCGTAGTTGAGTAACAAACATCACAGACAAAACCACGTGCCAAGTTAGTATTTCTATAGAATATGTGTTATTCTGGTACATTAGCTGCAACATTGCTAAATTTTATCAAAGTCCGTTTAGTAGTTTTAGCGAGATTGAGTAACAAACATTCATGCATCCAAACATCTAAACTATCGCACTTATATATTAATCAGATAGTAACGAGCAAAATCGGTACCTCCATTTAATATTTTGTTAATAACGTTTTTTTTACTTAGAAACACTCTACATGAGATAGCTCCAAACATTTTTTTGTCTATTTGGTTTTTGGTTGGTATTGTGTTATACTCTTAGATATTAAAAATTATTTAGCAAATTTTGTTAAAATTTAGTGTGGTCATCTATAAATTTCAAGTGATAATAATTAGATTTAGGACAAAGGGGAAATAGCAAAATCGCTGGTAATTTGTAATACACAATCATAAGATTATATTTAGGTAAGCTAAAAAATAATTATAAAAACTGATCATATTATTAAAAAGTTAACATTTACGAATTTTGTTAAAACACTTAACTTTTAGGTAATGAAATAAAGCTGGGACAATCCTATCTCGTCTTTAATTTCATTAATACTCTAGTAAAGGAAATATTCATGAAAGGCGATATTGTATTAAACGTTTTTGATTTATAGAATAAGCTGTTTTCCATCAAAGAAACGTGGACCATAAATTTAATGATTTCAGAAATTACTCCGTTAATTCTTTATGTAAAGAAATTCCTCTTTATTTATTAACTAGTTTTTGGGTTTCAATAATTAAATGCTTTTATAAAGTTGTAAAACATTCATGTACACAAAATGTCTGTGGATTTCATTTTAAATTAAATTACATTATATAATCTCATTAATATTTTCTTGATGAAGTTTCTTTTTACGTATTGTCATAAAAATATTGTTTTTTATTTCATATTTTTTTCATTATAATCATCAGATAATCATCATTTGACTGTATGAGCAGTTGTTTCAAATTTGAACAATATCCGCAGTAAAAAGTATCATGCGTGCTGACATAAACAAGAAACAACTTCTAACCAAATTGCATGAAACCCAAGCATTAATTTTAGCCCCACACTAAATTTTAAACAAAATCCAAAAATTAATCCAAAAACAACAAAATCCAAAAATAAATTTTATTGTCTATTTATAAGATCCACAATAAATAATACAATTACTTTAAAAAAAACACGGATTTTTCATTCTTATTTGACAATTGACATTCCCCAAATAACTGAAATCTTGAACAAATTTGACGGATAATTTAATACTCGGAATCACTGTTCAGTGAACTTTCTTCAAAGCGATATTAATACATCATAAATGTGTCAGATGTTAAGATGTGATACTAGAAACTGTCCATCTTTATTTAACTTTTCAGCTTTATCATCGATATTATACTGCTATATTAATTTTAGACAGTTCATATCCTTATTTAATATAAATATTATATAAAATTTCAAATTTTAATATAAGAATAGATAGTAGTGTGATAAAAATTGTGCCTTCAATATTTCCTTATACACACATAAATAGAAACACAGATCGTATATTACTTTTACCTGTTTATCCGTTTGTTTATTAGATAATCACCTAAAATTTACTTACTACACGAATTTTGATTACGTTTCGGAAACCAAAACTGATTGCGCCTATAATTACAATACAACCAAAAAAGTACGTGATCACTAAAAATTGTATGTGTCATGTCTCATTAGGCAAGCCGGGACAAGAGGCAGCAGACAAAGTTGCTTGCAGCTAGTACTAAGAAAAAGGTCCATTTACATTTAAGCTATATCTCTTTATTAAAAATATGGTAATGTAGTTAAAATGGTCAGAAATTCTAGATAGGTTTGTATTTTTTACGAGACGAAACAGAAGTGCACTGTATAATTTTGTCGCTTAAATAATTGAAGTTTGACTTGCCCAGCTATAGCCATACAAAAAAGACTCTTCTCTCTAGACCAGTAAGTACTATTGTACCAGAATATTTCTCTAGCGAATCGTAACTTCTTAACCGGATCTCATCACGGCTTTTATTCTCATTGTATTTGTTCACAATTAACAGGATTCTTTTTTCATGATTAGTAATTAGTTGTTTTGTGTTGTTAACGGATTTCCATTTATTTTCTTTTTTGTTACTTGCTCCTGTTAAATCTTCCGTTTTAGTTTTTCTATACAATACAATTAAAGCATCCCTGTGAATGTAAATGTTAGCCTTAATTTCCTGTTAAACTTGAAAAATTTTGTCGCAAATAATCTCTGTCGATCTAGAATAAGTTTGTGCACGTAATATTGTAGTTATTCTTATAACTTCTAAATATTCGACTTTCTATTTTAAATATAATATGAATGAGAGCTCAGGTTCACATTCTAAATTTAACGCGTAAATTTAAAACAAACCCATACAAATATTTCATTTCAGTACCCTAAATCATTTTGAAAGAGCCGTATTTTACAAGAATGTAACTTAATACGCTATTTGATAACATAATTAAATATGCTGAAAATATGTCAACAGTAAAGATTTATCTCTTAATATTTAAGCCTTCAACGAAGAAATCTTTAGACATTTACAAGAATAAAATGACGAATGTTCCTCCATTATGAAAGTATGTCAATTTAGAGACTTGAATGAAAACAAACCGAATCTACATTATTTATCTTTATATCAAAATTAACAGACATACTATATGTTATGTAATAAAAATCCTTTCATGAGATTTCTGCAAATAGTTAACTCTACACCGTTTGGTGCAATTTTCAAACTCACTTACTAAGACTAAGACTTGATTGGCAAATGGTATATTTTTATGGCCAAATATTTTTTCAAGTTCGTTAAATATTAAGTTATATTAATATAAAATAGAACCACAAAGATCTATTAAACTCATTGATTTATAACCAAAAATGGGTGAAAAATAAGTATTTTTTGTCGATTATATCCAAAAACTTCTAAACATCGAAAACTCATAACAGGGTGTCAGAGCTAATATTATTTTAAATAGAACAACTAACCGTACAATTAGCTCTGCGAAGGTCTTTGGAACAAAATTACCTTGACCCTCGTCACCGCCTTACAACTTATAAGTCTACAAACCCGTATCAATATTGTAACTTTAATATCTTAGATTTGTATTTTAATACAAAGTTTGAGTAAAAAATAACCTGTAAAATTTCGTGTTAATATAAGTATTATCATATAGGTAGCTATATTTACACGAGCGAGAGTAGTCTCGCTCGTGTAAATATAATGACATTGCAGCAGCAAAAGCTAGCGCAGATATTTTTACATTATGCAGAAAAATGATATTACTTAGGTTTGTACGTTCTAGCTAATATAAGCGATTTGATTTTTAATAAAACCTCAAGTATCACGTTAGATTCAAAGTCAAAAGATGCAGAAATTATTTCTCGCCAAGGTGTGATTAAAGTTTAGTAAAATTTATTAAAAATGTATCTTCAAACTTTCAATTGAATGTTAAAAATAAAAATTCTCTGATACGGAACAAAATGTATCGGATGTCAACGTCCAGTCACTTTGATTGAGTTGAGGTCATAGCTGTAAGGGAAACCAATATTTGTATTTAAAATGAATTGAAATTTTTAATTAAATTGGAAATTGGGTTGTCAAAAGAGCTTCTAATAAATAGCAAAAGGGTGTCGATATAGTTGTAAAAAAAATCTCGAAAGAGCAAAGTAAATCTAAAAATGAATAAGAAGAGATCGTATGAATCAATTTTGAAACTATAGTATATCATTTTTTTAAAGAATATAGATTGAAAAATGAACAGATACGGACAGATCGAAAACAGAATCAGATTTTTTTTCTTTATATAACAGTTACCTGACCTCAATAAGCATATGGAACAAGTAGATCGTCCATATCTAAATCAATAAACCTAAAAAGATGTATTTAATAACTTTATTTGTTTGGAAATTGTTGCAATTGTCAAAAAAAAGGAAAAAATCCTTTCTGTTATATATATGTTGACTTGAATAATAATTCTCTTAAAAATTATATTATGGATATAATAGTGCCGTCATCAGAATTTAGTCCATTTTCGTGATTTTAATGAATCTAGGTAATTTAAGTTAGTTAAAATGTTTTTTGAAAATTTTGATTGTTTCCCTTTTTTTTAATTTTAGTTGTTTATTATCCATATTTATTTATTTTTCAACTGAAAACAAAAAAAAATCATGTTGCCAACTACATTTTTAATCAGTGTTTTTTTCCGACGGGAATTATTAATTGACAATCAAAAATATAGACCTGTATTTACAAAACTATTGTATTTATCTGTGAATATAATTGAATAAATATTAATTTTGTACGATATACAGCCATTCATTTGATGATATAATCCATTTATTTTAAATAACTTTACTGTTACGATCGAACTGCAGCTTCCATTCTGTAATGAAAAGTATTTTTTTTACTGTATAGTATTTTTATTGACAATAGCCATAGAAAATTAATAACACCTTAGATTTTTATTAACCGACGTTATGTTATATTAAGTAAGCTTGGCGTAATGTTTTTATTACCATGGTTATAAAATTGTTAATAACTTCAGACGTAATTGAAATTAAATAACAATGTTTAGAATTCAGAAACAATACAAAATGGCTATATTTCGTTATAAGAATATAAGTAAATTATAAAATATAATAAGTTGTAAAATAAAAATAATACTTGTCCATTAGACAAATACAGGGTTATTTGTAATGAATTGCCCACCTCTTGCAGCCAGACTCTCAACATCAATCCTAACAACTTTTGTTCTACGACTTTATATAAATCTTGATATTCAACACAAAAAAACGAAACAGAAATGTTTTTGGTACCTCTTTTTCTTATTAGTCTGTATTTTGTAAGAAGTATTAAAAAAGGTCAACGCCATACCATACCTACGCTTAGAGTCGATGCCAACAGATACATTTTGTATGCGAAAACTTAAATTTTAAAAAGTAATCGTGGCCAATTAATTGCAAATGAACCTGTATATACAAATAAAACATGGATGAGAAAAAATACACTATTATAACTCAATATTATTTAAACGGCTTCATATTTTTGTCATTACAAAATAATTTTTCCTCATTAAAAACATTGAAAGATTTTTTTTAGGAACCGAGTTTTTAAATCTGCCGCCTATTGTCCAAATTTAATAAATCTGATTACTTTTTAAACTTATTTAATATTTATAAAAACTTAATTTTTATCAAGTTCTTGTTTTATAGAACAATTTTTATAGAGCTTTTGTACCAGTAAGCTCTAATAATGATGTAATTTAATATATCGCAGCACAATAGGTAAGGATTGGATATATCATTTATTGAATTAAAAGCGACTTCGTTTCCTCCTCTTTAATTAGCTATATTTATCTACTATATTTACATTACTAGTTTATATTTATAACAGCCGACACCTTTTTATGTACAACTACTATTTGATATTATCAAACACCCATATTTCTTTAAATAGAAATTTAAAGAAAATATTTACTTAGCATAGAGCAACTACTAATTTAAAAATATATTTAATGTTTTTTTTTCATAATTTACGATCACGGTAGTCAAATAAACTTTTATTTCATTTTCAAATAAACTTTAAATAAATTTGAGTAATATTTTTTACTTTATATTTATGAGTCATGGTGGCTAAAGAGCAAAAGGTCCTCCTGATGATAGAATAATCCATGGACATTTGCAGAAGTCCATGGAAAAATGCCTAGAAACTCTTAAGCAAAATGGAAGAACTGAGGAGAGTCTTGATTATTAAGAAATTGAGGATAGGGAAGGGAAGTGTGGATATTTAGTCTTTCGGCTCTCTCGTGTGAGAGAGAGAGAGAGTATACAAATGAATGCAATAATATATACTTTAAAAGTATTTCCATGGGTGGTACTAGCCTAATTAAATACATTTAAACTACCACCTACCAAACTAAAATTTCTTTATAAGAAATACCGGTCCAGTGTCAAAAAGAGGTAAACTAAAGTTTTTAATATGCTATACTTACTTGAAAACCAACTGAATATTTTTAATTACTACCATTTTACAAATATTTGTCTTTTACAAAACGTGTAGCAACGGAGCAATAAGATTCTCGCAAGAAAACGAGCGCCTACGATCATAAATCATGTTCCCCTCGCCGACGTTATTAGAATCGGTTCTTTCTCGGATTAATTAACATTGTTATGAGAAAGTAAAATAATACTTATAACTTAATTTAGAAATTTGATTTTTTAATTCATTAATATAGCCTTTGTTTCATCTTCCAAAATTGTGATGGATCACGGTAATAATTATCTCGTTTACTTTATACCGCTTATATGACACTTTTAGTAATAAATCATAACTTGATCGTGGAAATAAATAATACATTTATGAATTAATTTCAGTATTGACGTTACAAAGAAAAAAATATATTATAAATTAAGAGTAACAAGATTTTACATATTATATTTGAAAAATAATAACACGCTTTAAAATATGGTCTATGATATGAATACACTTTTGAGGTTCTTTACTTTTTAATGTTTAGGATAGGAAAAGATATTAATTTTCTACGTATAAATACTTAAGTATCATTGTCCCAAAGAAAAAATAATTCCATTTTTGGTCTTCCAATCTCATATCTCAAAACTAATTTGGAAAGTTTAGTAAGTTTATATACATCTGCTAAAAACAAAACTTAGAAACACATAACCTTGCTAGAAAGTCGTTAAAAAACGTTTATCAGCAAAAAGCAATAATGTAAATAGTAAAGCATATTTAACTGGATTTCGTTGACAGGATCATCGGAGCGAAGCTCGTGTGACATAGAAAAATATTATTTTATAATATCTACTATATTTTACTTCAGCGAAAATAAACATCTGGCTTTTATCTTGAAATAAAATATAAATTCAAAGAACCTTTTGAAAGTTTAGGAAAATAAACAGAAGATTCATGTGATAATAAGTGAAAGCAATCGTAATCTTAAAATTTTTGCTTGGATCTTCAGCTCAGTTTTCCTAACCTGGTATATATATAAATGGACAGTACTATTAGATATCATCGTATGGTGTACTTTTTGAGGTAGCAAAGTTGTTGAAACAGTCAGCCAGTACGATTTAGTAGTAATATGAATATATTTTATTCGATCCTTGTAAACGGACAAGCTTTTATGCCAAATATGTAAATTAATAAAAGATCAGTAATTTTATTAGAGAAATACTAAATATTGTATGTCTTACTTTGCAGACTTAAAAATAACAACTTTTTTGACGTCAACTAAATAAAAGACTTCAGTAAAGGTTTTAAATAAAAGAAAAAGTAAATCTCCATCAACATAATTGCAAGGGATAAATATAAATTTGATAACTATATTTAGGTACCCACTAAGATTATTTTTGAATGTCAACTAAAATATTGGATTATTCATTAAGTAGAGTGTATCGATTATCATCAGACGTCGGAGATGAAGAGAGCTACGTGCTCTCGGGAAATTCTCAGAGGTGCTGAAACCTGAAAGAATGTCATATTAAGTATATGTTGTACACATATATTTTTCTTACAAAATATTGTTTAAATACTTTTTACTTAATGTAATAATTGTTAAAATTATATTGTAAGAGAACTGAAGTAACTGGTATCATTTACAAATTGATTTTTTTTTTTCTAATATTCGACCTCATTCCACATGTGACACGTCTTGATATCAGAATAATAATGTCATTTATTTTGTAATAAAATAGGTAAGTTTCTATAGTATATTTAAAAGTCGGCTAGATGTTTTGATTTGAGTTATCATTATAGTTCATTAGAAACAACAACAACAAACTAACATCTGGAAATTATTACTTCATTGTAATTGCGGTAATAGATAAAATTTATTTTACTTATCGGTTCTGTAATAGTTGTAAATATGTTAATCTCCTATACCACAGCTGAGTCGAGAAATTATTGTCATATTGCCAATAGTCGGCAACATGCCAATTCTAAATATTTAAAGTCATACCAGTTTAACTCATGATACTAATTTGTATAGTTATACAAGTATTGATTTTTATATTGCCGCGAGATAATATCCACCAGTACTCACTGACAAAGACCACAGCTAAACAAAAACCAATAAAATTTTATTGTTTAATACTGTAATACTAACTAGTATTATTACTTTTTAAATTCTATTAGTTACCTTTTTCAAAAAAGCATTTTATTCCTACAATACAAGAAGGACAATTTGCATTTTTTTTTCTAGCAATACGATAGAATGTTGCGTTTGTAATAATAGTACAAAACTATTGATCGAACTCTGCAAGAAAACAAAGTTATCTGTATGTCATATTTTTGTAGACCGTACATCCAATGTTGATATATATTTTTAAAAGACACTTTTTTATATTGGTTTAGGGATCGAGGTAGGAAAACAAATGTTATATATGTGTGCCGTAAGTAAATAAATGTGAATTTTTCTAAAAATGCTTGGTGTTTCTTTTCCGACTCAAGCGCGATCCAGCAAAAATAATATTTCGTTAGAATATTTATAGATAAAGGTTCAAGGACACCATTATTAGTACCCATTTACACTTTGGTAAGTGTTTAATATATAATTAGTGCGGTAAATATTAAATAATCCCCCTTTTTAATAGGTGTTGCAAGTAAGTAAAAAGATAAAAGTGTGTTGCTCTCGCTAGTGTTACGTTCTAATACGCTTACGCTAAGCTAAATTAAAATTCATGTTAATTAAAAGTTTATTATATGTAGAGTAATAGTGCAACCTATTTTATTTTTACTCAGCTCTGGAATAATATTATATTTTAGATTATATCTTTACCTACTTGTAATTAGATTTATATTATTCACAAAAAGTAGCAACATTTAATTATTCAAACGATGAACGGATTTGTTTCATGACAGGTGTCAAATTGCATGTAATTCTATTAGCTGATGTTAGATCGTATATCCGACAATATAAATGAATGAAGTGTTCATATATGGATGGAAACGATATAAATATTAATCCAATATCAATTAGTCACCCGTTATTGAATATCTGTCGTCATAGAGTAGTGCTGCCAAGAACTGGTCGTTGGAATCATTTAGTCTATCAATTAATTATGTGAGATCTTTATCATTCATTATCTTAAATTAACATCAAAGAATATTGTACTTAGAAACGAAACGATCTGCCACATAATTTTCAACATTAGATATAACTTTTACAGAAAGGAGTCTACACCGAGAGTTTAATATTTTCCCATGCAAAACCGAAAAAAAAAAAGTTTTTTTATGTTCTAAATAAATATGAACATTATATTTCTTGACCTTTCCCATTCATGGAAAAAGTAATGACTTTTTATATTATACCAGATAAAATTGGATGTCATTTAGAGGATCTTTAAAAATAAAGGTTTGTTTGACCGCTTCTCAATCTTAAGATCTTTTTCAAAGATACTGGACTTCAAAGTATGTTTTGCACAAATGCGAAAAGAGCCAGAGACACACAGATCACATGAAGCTCTTAAAGGACCCCGATTTAAACCCTTATTTATTAAATTCAATATTTATGTTTGGTATTATATTTTTAATTATTTAGTATATTTATTCATAAACTAGCTTTTGTCAGCGACATCATCCGCGCTCTGCCCTGCCCCTGACTTCAATAATAAGAAATCTGAAATCACTTAGCATTTTCATAGTTAAGCATTTTTAGTTCAATTGCAATTATAACAGCTTAAAAAAAAATTTTTTTCAATTGAAATGGATTTTTTTGAAATTTTAGATGAAATTTTCGAAGGTAAAAGTATACGTTTTAACAGGAGCAATAAGCTATACAAATTCTTTTAATAGTTTTCGATGATTTCGTTTGATGCGAGCAAAGACAAACAGATAAACATTTAAAAATATGAGAAACAGTAAAAATGAATTACATTGCTTAAATCAAAAATTTTAGAAAAGATCATGGAATACTTTAAACAAACATAAATACAATTTTTTAGGATATGAAGGTGGTTTGACGTAGCAATAGAATTGACTAATTCTAGGTTCAAAACAATTCAGACAAAAGTATTTGTGTGATGAACAGTTATATTCTACGTCCGGATTAGAAGACTGACGGCATAAGAAAAGATAAAATAACTTAGAAATTGTTTGTCCCCTCAGTGGAACAAAGTAATGGATTAAGTTCTGTAACCTAACCTATAACTATATAGTATTGTATTATCATCACAGTTTCTTTAAAAGGAAAACAAAAAGAAAGATAACACAGTCTTCTATGCGTCTGTTAGCGCAGGCATAAATAAATGACTAGAAGAGCCAACTAAGATCGAACATGCTATTCGTTATTGGTTAGATTTGTATTGAACGTATCTGGATCACTCGAGCTTACTGATAATGAGACTTCCTGAACGGTATTCTATTGTATATCTTTTGATCTTATTCTTTAAACTTACTAAGACGGACTTTTATCGAGTTCGTTTCAGTAAAATATGTAATAATAACACTGGACAAATTAAACACATTGATCTAATCCCTAAGTAAACAAATTATTTGCTTGTGTTAAGGATGTTAGACAACGATACAAATACATAGAAATACACATTCTACATACTGAAAACATATTTAATAAAATGAAAATATATTATGCTCGTCACATACATGCATGTCCCTGTCGGGAATCGAAACTGAGCCCCCTTGTGTCGCAGTCGTTAGGCGTTTGCGCTAACCACTCGAACAATGAAGCGGTAAATATATTTTTATTTTTAAATCAAATATTTATATAATATTAGAAAAATATATTATTTTCCCGTTTTTTATCTACCACTAATCATGTATTGTTGACAGATTGATAAGATAGTCATGTAATACAATGTTAAATGATCTGTACAAAAGCGATATTGAGAATGTACCTCTATGTATGACCGCAACCTGACAACCTTCGGGAGATAGATAGGTACCGTCTGCATAAAAAAATATTCAATATATTGTTTTCTTCGCAAATGTTAATGATTACTAATGGCTGTCTTGTTACTTATAATAGTGTAAAAATATGTTTTTAAATGTTATTCAGTTTGTATGATGTCCACTGAAATTTATTAATAATGTCTTGTTTATATGATATGCTTTTAAACTTGGCCTTGTAGATATATCACTTCGGAATATTAAACAAAGTTTAAAATGATGTTACTGCAGTAATAATGTGTGAACCGCCACGCTGCACTCTGAGTATTTGACATCGATGCGGTTTTACTACAAAAGACAGATTATGCGGTAGATTTATGAAGTAAATAGTTAATAACCACAAATTTTATACTGTGTATTAAAATTTATATTTAAATTTATTATCTTATCTTTTTTTTAATATGTTTTATTTTCTTACATAAAAATTATTATTATAATGTGTGTTCGATATTTAACTTTTATATTAAAACTATAATACAGAGACTACAAATATAATTACAATATACATGTATTCAACAAACATTAAACTTTGTTAGATGTTACAAGGTCTATTATAACACAAAACATGAACTGAAGACAGACAAACGAGTTTGAAGCGGAAAAAATTGGGGTATTGTGTCTAGGAGAAGTAAAAATGACTTCCATTTCTTATGAATATGGTAATAAAAAAGAATAAGTGATGCTGATTAGTTAAACTCTATAAGTGCGAAGTTTTTAAATTTCCTAAAAATCGACATAAAATATCAAATCAATATTGGTTTGCATTAGTGTGACGAATGTGGCGATAGCTATCCTGAATTTTATGACTGCTTCTATAGAATAAAATATCATATTTTGTTATTTTATGCTAAAACTTTAAGCTCTAGAATATACATCGTATTATACGCTCTATTTTATACGATATTTTATGTACTTCTGTCAGTCCAAGTCACATCAAATTCAATTTCATTTCTACATACCATAACAAAAGATTATAATAACGAAGACAATAATAATTTCCGGACTATATAATACATGAAACACAGAGATCTTAGTAGGAAGCTAGTTTTAAATAAATTGGGTAAAAGGTTCCCAAATAGTTCGAAAATAGACTCTTACAATCGCTCTAAATTTAAGTGGTTTTCTATCAAACATCGCAGACGTTTTAAACTTTTGTGAACTCTCTTTTCCCTTTTTTATGATCCCTGTCCTCCTAATTATATAAAATCCAAATTTAATTTTCTCGGCAATACATAAATACGATTCAGCTTCGATCCGCTGAAAATTTAACACTTCGAATGCCTTACCACACAGGGTATAAGATCCTGAAATGCATTATTTACTGGCATTAGGAAAGCTTCTCTAATAGGAATATTTTCTAATGATTTGTAAAAAAAAGACATTCTATCCCAGTCTCTCAATAAGTAAAATCTATATTGTGTGGGGTTTTTTTTCGGATTTATGTCTTAGATATGTCAGTTATTAGGTTATTCACTTGTTCTCTTCTTATTTGCTATTAGGATTCACTGTTAATTTGAGGGCTAGCAGGAGGAGAATGCTTGTGGCACTGTATATAAATAAATTATCTAATTACAATACTGACACCACTAGTAAAATAAATACCACTATATTTGTATTGGGCGTGTTGATTAGCAAAGCCTATCTGTTGTGCATCCAATGTCACGAGCGTTCAATCATGGCAGTGGTTTTTCGTTAATTGCTCAAATTCAACGGATTCAATCTAAATATAACTTGTACCTATTATCTATGCTAGATTTTTTACTTTCTGACACCGAAAGTCATTTTTTATACCTGCAATATGTTTTCCGTCATGCGCGAAGTTATGACCTCAGAAAAGTTTAGAAAATGTAAAATTGTTCGTTTGTTTTTACAATCAAGATATTTATTGTACTTTATTTTTATACAAACCCTAGTTCTTCGTAAAAGCTGTGACCAGCTCGAAAACTATAATTGCTATAGATCTTAGAAAAGCTGAGTAATTTTTTTAAGAAGTCCTAAATGACATAAATACATTATAATATTTTATTTATTTATACTCTTTTCAATTCAATAAAAAAAAATACTCGTCTTTTATATTTATAGTGCAAGCTGAATAAAAGAAGTGTTTTGTAATAATTATTCAAATGTAAACCCCACAACAAAATGTTTAAGATATTGGTTTGATAATACTGACTGACATCTGTTACATTATATAAGTTACGTTACTTGAAGACCGTCTGCGTAAAATAAAACATTACTAAGCATAAAAAAGAATTGTCTGTTTCATTCTGATAGCAATTTTATTGCTCTTACAAAAATGATACATATGACAGCGATTAATCAACAAGACAAGACGTATATAAATGTTCTAACGATCTTTTTGCTCCTTGAATGGAGACAAACTCGTATTAGAAGCGAAGAAATATATATTTTTATAACTCAAGATAGAACCAGCTTTTGCTTGCAATTTCTTTTATATAGGCTACAGAAAACAACATTAAATATATTTTAATGAGACATGGATGAACAATATTACAAAGTCTCCTCGTCTCATCTTAAGGTAGCAAACTCTGTGAAGTCTGTGGGGAATTTGAAAGTAGATTATGATGATGCACCAGATAAGTTATAATTTTGTAAATTAGGAACTTTATCTTTTTACTAGCTATTGCCAGTGACTTAGTCTGCCCAAGACTCAAATTTCAATCCATTTACCAGTTATAAATCATTTTAAATCTATTGATAGTCCAAACCGATTTTAGTGTATGAATCCGTGAAATGTTAAATTTGCCGGGTGACAAGCACGCTATATTTTGACTTGGATAATAAGCAAACTCTACACCAAAACTAATTAAAAACCTTCCACGAATTTCGCTGTATTGTAATTATGGCCTAAATGAGTTTTGGTGTTCTTCTTTGAAAATTGTAGAATTTACTGGAGTAAAAAAGTTATATAAGTACGTATTACATTGTAAATTTAAAAATATAATATATATTGACCATGGAAATAACCTATAATATACAAAAAAATTTGACCATCGTCCATCCGTCTAGATATTTTGTGGTGAACCTACAAACAAACAGACAAATTTACTTACAATTTAGAAATCAATGTTTTGAATTCTGTGTCGTAGCAATTATTTTATCCAACAAATGTTTTACGGGTGGGTTTTACTTCCTAATTTATGATATGTAAAGATGTATAGTAAACCAAAAACCATATTAGAATTTTATATCATTACCTCATGTTTAACGAGACCTTGGGAAGATTGTTTTCCTACGTAGATGTACTTGTATCAAAGTTCTTGTCCAGTGGGGTGGGTACTTGGACCAACTGGTCATGAGACCTTGTCCTAAACATTTGTTTTACTATTTACTAACATAGTAAAGATTGTATGAATATTATTTATATTACATTATTTTTAACTCTTAAATATATTATTAACGTTGAAATATGTTCGTTTATATAAAAGTATATTTTATTTATTCCATCCACTTAGCAGTTCTATTCGAAAAGCTATTACAGTGAAAGAAATATTAATAATAGCAATAATCCATATTAGATTCAAGTTACATTTCAAGAAAAAGATTTTGGCAATATATCTTCTGCCAGACAACTTTATTTTTTATACCATTGGGGGAATGAAACCGGAGTACATTTAAAATGTATATAAATTTTAGATATGCTTACAATATATTTCGCATTTCTTTGGTGTATTATATATAATTTATATTCTTTGGTGTATTATTTATATTCTTCGGATTTCCCAAAATATTCTCAATTAATTTAGAATTAAGTTCATTTCAAGAGGTTCTAAGAATTACGAAACTAACTTTTCTCAAGTCCTTTCTACATTCTTACCAAGGACATAAATGGAATGTTTTAACGAAATATTTTGATCTATGGTTATGTCTATGATTTACGTTGATAAGTCTGCTGATCACAAAATATTCATTATATCATCCCATTGAGTGAGCCATAATTATTTTATTTACTAGACTACCCAAAAAAGTATTCAAAATTTTGTTTTTTTTTTTTTTTTTTTTATTAAAACCTTGTTGTAACGTTTGACATGTTTTTAATGTATTAAATACTTATTGCATTAAATTTATATATTTTTCTTGGTTTTTAAGTAACACAAAGAAAAATAGATTTTGTACTTCATATTCATATATTTTGTAATTTACAAGCAGGAAACCATCCATCAAGAAAAAGGAAAGATAGGAAAAGATGTTTTATAAAAATATAAATTTTATATGATACAATTTTCGACTTATTAAATAACAATTGTATAGTTATATAATATACATTTATTATATTTAAGTGTGTTAGCTTATGTTAATTTAAATTATTTTAATTTTTAAGCTTTTACGTACCTATACCCTCAATAACACAATGTCTACTTTTATTAAGGGTTTCTGGAAGAAATCTCTGCTAAGAGATAAGTAATACGATAAAAATAAGAGATAAATAAAAATAAGAAATAAATAAATAAATTATCTTTGATAAAAACGAAATTGATATATAAATGAAAAGAGTTTGGAAAAAAAAAAATATTTTTTTAAAAAAAGGTTATTATCCTCCCATAATAAATGTATGAAGATTTATTATAATTAGAAGCTAAGAGATGAAAATCCCAAGAGAAAATTTGGCAGGAATTTATAATAATGAAATGGGATTACAGTTGCTTTATCCTAATCAGCTAATTGGGGGGTTTCATTGCAATATTGTGATCGTTAATATTTTACACTGAATATTCAAGTTAATTTTATATCAATCTAATTCACATTTGTACCAACTTGGAGACATAAGACTCTTTAAAATAATAATACAAAAAAAATATATCTTAACATACCAAAATGGCGGGAATATTTGGTGTTTTCTCTGGTGGGCACGTCTGGTGGTGTTATTTACTACGTACAACACTAGCTACTACAGTCAGTGGGCGGCCGACGTCGGGCCGTTTACCCCACTCAGGAATGTCTGCACAAATTACACTTTGATCACAGAAAATTTAAATGTAATTTAATAAATTAAGTCAATGTATGATTGGAATAAGTCAGCCGCGTGTTTTGTTTACGGACGTTAAGAGTAAGGCGGGCGGCGTATCGTGGTGGTAGCGCGATGTGACGCGACCTTCGCGCTCGGCGCGCAACAGATCAACAGATAGGTACGCGGGTGTACGGCCGTCGGGGAGGCCGGGGCCGCCGGGATGCCGGCGCGCGCCACTCTCTTGCCCTACCCCTCTCTCTCCCTCTGACGTCACTGCTAGAAACCTCCGAAAATTCTCACAAGTGATCATTGTATCGTTACAGCTACTCTAAACCTTTGGGCGGATACAGTATGAACATTACTTAATAGTTATTTATGACCTTTATCTAGATCAAGAGAGATAGTATAACCCATAATAAGATATGCTATCATATCTAAATACATTAAAATGAATCACTGTTAATGTAATAGTTACCGATAAATAACACTTTTAAATTTAAAGTTAATTTATTACTGCACTATCTCGTGTGACAATATAAGTAAAATTAAACAAAATAAAAGTACAAAGAACGTTATTATTTGAGATAGATGAAGGCATATATAAAATAAATAAAAGAGATTTTATAGAGTAGTGACGAGGAACAACGCATAAACCATCCAGTGTGCCATTTAATTCACTGACACGCGATCTAGAGCTCCGCTATTGAAAACCGAAGTCGTTTTATTTTATAAAATCTTTTCCTTCAGAGCAGTAAGCTAATACTATTTACAAAGCTTTACATTTATTGTTCATGGTACATTTTATATTTTAAAATAATTAATTAATATATTTTATTACCTGCACTTGTAACCAAGAAATAAAACATTTTTTATGTAGTATAGAGACCATCATACCATGGTATGATGTTATTTTTATAAGTCGCTCTGATATTCTAATATTTATTTTTGGAATGCCGTCAATCCTCAACAAAATACCAAATTATTACAAATTAAAAACAGATACAACCGATTTACTGAATTGCTGTCATAAAAAAGATTCTACGCCAAAAGTATTTTATAAATAAATGTTTCGTACTTCCATTGAAAATACCACTTTAATTATATTTAATTAATAATATTGAAATATTTAATAAATCAAAAAAGTATTAGAATTCTGATACATGTCATTATTTTATTTATATACTTAGTCTTATCATAAATACTGTACTGTAGTATTAGTAGTAATAGGAGGAGTAAGTAGTAGTAGTAGGAGGAGAAAAAATAGAATATGGTATTTAGAGCACGCCAAAATCGACCATAAATCATATTCTAACAGATAAGGATTCGTTTCCAAAAATGCCCTAGTGGTTCGAGTCTTATAACTGCTGGATGTTCTTGGTCTACATCTTTACCTTGATCGAACTATGGAACATGATGTTGTAAGAACCTTAACCAATTCTTAAGAGTCATATCTTGATACACTCCTACCGATGTTTTAAGACATTCTTTACAAAAATATAACTCAGTCACTTCTTGATTTCTACCATCCCACTAAACCATCACTAAAGTCGGATAATATTCGCGTTGAACCCTGCTGACTTGGAAGCTTTTATAGAGCTTTGAGCATAAAAGCAAACACTCTGCTTATTGAATCATGGCAAATAGTAAAAAAAATCTCATCAGTATTTTTTTTACCTTCTGTTGCGAAGCATTTAAAAAGTTGTTTTGGTTTCACCACCCCAGGGACTTTTAAATTATCCGATAAAAAATGCCCAATACGCTTTTAATAGGATACAAATCCTATGTAGCATTTTAAAATACGCGAAATGAGTCTAAGTGCTATATTCATTTTCCAAAATAAAAAAAAACTTCGCTGCTTTAATCACTTTTTACGTGCGATTACTAATGGATTGCAGAATCTTTTTTAATGATCAGATACAGACAAAGGATGTTTTATTATACTTATCAATATCTTGGTACACAAACATTCGAGTAATATTACTGCACTATTTATATATTTATTTTGCTAGAATATTTTAAAATAAATATTTATTTAAAATCCAGCGAAGCAAGTGAATTATAAATAAGGTTATAAGAAAATCTTATGTAAAAAAGATTCACAATTTTTTAAAACTTGGTGTGCGTATTTTCAACCAAACATTTATTAAACCGATGCTTAGACATTTATCGAGAGCCGACTCCCATTTTGCATTTTTGAACCATATAATGAAAATCCATTTTTAAACCTCTAGTTAAAAACTAAAAAATGCTTACTTCAGGCATTTTACCAATTCGACTAAGCAATAAATTTCCGAAATTCTTCTCCAACAAAGACAGTCAGTCAATTCCAACGATAAAATAAAATACTATTGTTATACAATCAAAGTTAATTTTGAGTGTTATTAATATTAAACCATAATATATAACAATATAGAGAATACAACAATGATAAAAAACAAAAATGTGACTCTTATTTTTCCTTAAATATAAATCCTTTGCTTGAATTCATTCTAAAGTCATTGTTACACTTAACAAATAAGAGTTTTTAAGCGTACTAATGAATGGCTGATACGAATTCAGTACAAGCTAAGTTCTTTTATCTTCCAGTCGAGAAACTCGTGACTTCTAGAAGTTTGTGCTGATAAAAAAGTAGGAAAACTTGCATTGCTGACTGGAATTGTAGAGATAATACGTATCTCTTTTCAGAAGAAAACTGTTTTATATTTTTTATTGTTATTTTAGTTGATAATAAAAGTGCTCGTGGTGCAATCAGGAACATTGGCTCATAACAATTTATTTGTATATATGCGATATCAAAAGTCAAATACATTCAATCCATTAATTAATTAACCACACTTTTGGTCGAGTGATTGGCGCAGACGCCTAACGTATTGCTGTGCAAATGGGTTTACGTTCGATTCCAGACTGGGACAGACATATATCTGATGAGCATAGACTTCTGTATTTCTGGGTTTGACCGTTTATTAAATATATTGTAAGTATTTATATAGTGTATTTCTATGTATTTGTATCGTTGTCTAACACCCTTAACACAATCAAATATTTGCTTGCTTAGAAGTTAAATCAATTTGTGTACCTTGTCCACTTATATTATTATTATTAATATATACCTACTTTATATATTGTAATTCTAATGTGGTCTTGGTAGCGCCATTACTTATTTTTATAGCAAAATAATAATTTCTCGTTAAAGATAATATTACATATTAGTTATTGCTCTATACTAATTTTATATAAACAAGTAAATAATACAGTTAAATCACGCTGTAAAACAGCGTGTACCAAAAGTTTTCAAGTGACATTAATATTTTAAGAGAAAGTCAGGAACAGTAAAGGCTTTGAAATTCACTGGAGTGTTTGTTTGTGTGAGTATTTTTAAATTTTGTGCTTTAAATTATTGCAGAGTAATCACAAGTAGTTTATTTACTACGACATTTTAGAAAAAAACACTTTTGTATTCAGTTCTCAGTCTTTTGCAATATTATGACGACCTACCTACACTTTATTGTTGTATGTTCATTAAAAATAAAAACTTACACAATAGAATTCAAGAAATAGCCATCTCACTAATTACATGAAGGTAGAATATATTTAAAATAAGGAAAACAATACGTAATAATTATACCGGTACACACTGCTTTCGTCTTACAAACTTTATGATGATTTTTGCTTATGTTGGTGTACCCTCATTATTAATATATCAATGGTTTCAGGAGAGAAAAAATCTCTGATTTCAAATATGTATATGTATAACTGCATTTCGAAAAAAAAGATCGCTAAGATCAAAAAGCCCTGGAGTATGGAATCCTCAATATATAATATATGTAATATTCATTTCAGACCTTATATACGCGTATTTATCTGCATAACTTTTTTTAATCTTCCTTATAACTATTGCAACAACTAACATACATTTTACTGTCGTTAGATACATCGTAAATACACCACAGAAGTGTTCTTGCAACTCTGACAGTTTTTGTTATAGGTATAGTGAATAATTATTATTAATTAGGGAATTACTTAATTAAATTAATTACTCAAAATTTCAGTACTATTTAAAATATTTTGGATTTTCCTTGCAGTATCAAATTAAACCACACATACATATTGTGTACCATGTGTAAGGTTAGGTTAAATGAAAATCTAGACCTTTGCCATTCACAAAAGCAATGATTTGGATTGAACCATTGGATCATGTAATTGTTATTCTTATTTATTTCAAACAAAAGGCATTACAACGATGTCCAAACATACTATCCAGTATCCAAACTTGTCTTCAGCCAACAAACTCATCCTACGTAGTGCGTAGTTAACTATACCGAAGCCTTCAATTCGACCAGAAAGTTGGGACAAGTTTGGAACTTGTTTTAAGTTCGCATAAGGAATATGTGGATTGTGACCCAATTTATGTTTTGAAAAATTCATAAGCAAAGCAACAAGCAAAACACAAGGTGATTTAAACGATTTAGTACATAGTTTGAATCTGCCTAAAAAACAAGGATTGAGATTTTATTAGGACATTTACTTAATGGATTTTTTTTTCTGATAAATGGAGTCCAGGAGTACTGCAGCTTTTATTATTATAGACTAAGAAGAGACCTATTAGAAATCAAATATTCAGAAAAGTCATAAGTATTTATTGTACATTAGGTAATAATTTCTCATACTACTTAATTTTTGTATTCTTTTCTAAAATATAAGCTTTAATGTCAAAAGACAACGTGATATGTATTTCTTTTATAAATATGTTGTTGTTTGATGTCTCTAGTATATTCAAAATTTGAAGTAGGTTTTTATATGGCGAAAAAAAAAATGTTTATGGACTAGTTATATTTATTTAATAATGGCGTCGACAGTCTGGTCGCTTTCTGAATTGACAATTCCTGAAACTATTACGGCTGGATCTGACATCTCACCATTTGGCACCTCAAGTACTTAAGTAACATGGGGTACAATTGGTTCCCAAGCAACAGGTAAATCGTTACTTTCAACTTTTATTTCGTCAAGACCAGCAAAGAACTTGGTGCAGTGCTGTTTGCCTTCATCATCAATGTATGAATATTCGATCTTAGTGATGAGCACAAAGCCGTCACATTGAAGGTTTGGAACAAGGCGGCCGCGTTCTTGTACGACTATTCCTTCTGGTGTCGCAAACCGCGATGCGTATTGTCCGGTCTCGTTATGCACCTCGTCGTGTACCAGCGCAGAAAAACGCACGGATTGCAGCCAACTCTTCAGCATTACTTGTAGCTGGAGCAGTAAAAATGCAATTGGTCACAAGAAGCTGTAAAATTTCTAATACATCTTAATATACCATAAGCAATGTTTAATATATTTTTATTATTCAATATACAATAAGAAATGTTTTTTCGACATAATTAACATCGAATTGAGAAAAAGTGTTATTAGTAAAGTTAGAAATACTCACCACCTTCATTTTTAGATTTTTGCTGTTGGCTGATGGATAGTTATTCTTGAACTGATGCTAAATAATTTATTGGTTGAGTTTATAAAGGACTTATCAACATATATTTTTATTTCGTGCTCTGTTTTAAAAGATGTCGATTTAATTATTTCAACTAATACTATATATTAAACTCGTTTTAGTAAATACCAACCAGGGTCGGCTCCCTTATATTAATTATGTATGTTATTCATATATTGTGTTATATACGAAATATAATAGAACAAATAAAATACACAATCTTGGGACCTTTTAATATTATTTTAATTACGGGTATTTTTTATAAGCCACTTTGTTTTTTTCTTTTTACCTATAGAAAATTAAGAGAAAACATACATCGAGAATTTTATAATAGAAGAAATATTGAAATATCAATACTTTATACTGGAAGTCTGTAATCATGAAATACGAAGGAATGAAAAATATGTTGCACTTTAAATCGTCTATGGAAATATCAAGTTTCTGAGGATGTACGTGCACTGAAATGAATTAGTTTGATTAGTGACGTACATTGAAAGGCTTGAACTATTAAAAAAATATTATTTACTGCAATTCTGAAAAAAATGCTATTTTTATATAAATATAAAATGAAAAATAAACCGATACGGGCAGGGATTCGAACCTGCGACCTCTGGGAAACTGTCCCGTCAATCAACCAATTTGGATACGGTAAATTTAAATTTAAATAAGCTTAACATGTTTACAGATATTTTCAAACATAACTGCTATTTATTTCCTTCAGGGTCAAATATTTTACAGTAAAATCGTCTTGTTCAAAATAAGTTCCAATATTTAAATATGGTTATGAAGGAATTAATTAGAACATCCATTCCCCATCCCTCGTTTCATGGAAATTTGCTGTATAAATCATTACAAACTCAAACATTTCCAACAGAGTAACGAGCCCGTAATCCACAACAGCCATATAAATTTGATGAATAGCAAAACAACTTCTACAATCAAAAGTTTATAAAATTGAGGGGTGCGACTGTAACGTGACCTTTGGTATTAATCTCTTTGCAGACGGCCGGAGGAACAAAGGTTACTTCAAGCCTGAGTCGCAGCTCCCGTTGAATAATTGAGTTCTCCTGTACTTAGCCATTTCGTTTGTTCAAGAATACTCTTGAAATAGTTGACCTATTATATACTTTTAGTATATTACGTATTTTTATTGAAATAGATTAAAAATATATATAATTTCATCCGAATTTCATCGAAACATAAACACAATTATGGGTTCTTGGTAAAATTATTAGTAGAGTGGTTAGCGCAGACGCCTAACGTATTGCGGCTCAAAGTAGCTCGGGTTCGATTTCTGACAGGGACAGGCATGTATGAGCATAGATATCTGTAATTCTGGGTTTGGTCGTTTATTAAATATATTCACAGTATTTTTAATATGTATTTCTATCTGTATCGTCATACGACACACATTTATCATTTTTCAGACATACATTTATTTTACATTACCGGAGCGTGACATTCATGTTTATTAATGGCCCCATTAATATATATATTCTTCTTTATTATCTTTTACCTTAGTTGAATCAAACTAAATAGCGAGATATGTTTTCAAGGTAATGAATAAAGTTGTAATATCACTGTATATATAACAAATGTTGAAAACGAATGTCTACTTAAGCTTTTAGTTAATGTCACTATTGTTCACAATAGCATCGCATTTCATTGTTCCAGACCTTGCTTATGTTCATATTACCTACATTTTGTACAGAACTTTGAGAACTTAAATGATATAATATATATTAATGATATTTCTTATTTCATCATTAACTTAACTAGCTAATGTTTCTCAATCCGGTCTAAAGGTCGGTAATACTTTTAAATTATATTATATGCAAAAGTTTGAGAACTTTAATAATATGATATGTATATTAATGATACTTCTTATTTTGTCATTAATCTAATTAATGTTTCTAAAGTTTACTGCATAGATATAGCTAAAACTTTTAGATTAGAATTTATATTCTGAATGGGCAAGTTTTGATGAATGTTGTTTGCAATAAGTATCATCATAATAAATTATCAACTTAAACATTAATAAATAACTTTGTACACAAACAAATATATTTCCATAATATTAATCATATTTAGCTTTAAGGGGTGGTACATTTGTTATTTTTTGTTTTTATTTAATGCTATAATTTATTTATTTATATTAAACAAGGATGTTTTTTTATCTTATTAAAAATTAAATGCAACTGTTAGATAAAAAAAATCATCCGGAAACAGTTTCAAACGAACGTTAGGTTTTCAAAGAGGTTGCGAGATTGGATCTCTGTCCGTATATGTTGATTTTTCATTCTACATTTCTATGAAACAGTGACAAAATTATCTTTTAAAACATATTTTTATATTTATATATTTGAATTATTAACTTTTTATATATTGTGCGAATTTATCAAAAAAATATTTCCATCTATGCTAACTTATTCATCCATATCAAGCTCATTTAAATACGGTAGATCAATTGAGAGAGTAATACGTATTATATTCTAGGGGTCGCAGAATCGTTTCCTAGCCATATTGATGAATTTCATTCTATATATATTTAAATCTCTTAAACAGTTTTCTAATATATGGTTAAAAGTTTTGGAGATGTACGAGCTAGACCAACTTTAAATACATCGTATTCGGAAGTCATTTTAGAGGGAAAATTCCATATCAAGTTAAATGGAAGTGTGGGAACTTGAAGCGATGCCTCAAGATATATTTTACAGCGAAAACTTACGCTAGCTAACCTAAGTTTACAACATTTTTTATCTTTTTCTTGGTAAGTAATTTAGTTACTCATAAGGTGATATTTTGTCTCTTTAAATTTAAATCAAATAGGTATTGCTTATCTACTACATATACATACTATTCTATCTAATATAAATACATACTATTCTATCTACTATAAAATGTTAGAAATTTAAATCTGGGTTATCAATAAAGTATAATAATTATAAATATTGTAAACGCCTCATTTAAAAAAAAATTATGACTTCCGAGATACAGTATTCAATCAAACATATACAAAGTTTCAACTTATCTAAACCGCTTTTAGAAACATATAAATATTATCTAATGTAATTCATATAAACGAAATGTTTAATATACCCGAGAGTAATACAAAAATAGAAATATAATATGTTATAATAACTAACCAAATAATACTAAAAAGGAAATACAAAACAACCTACGTCTATAATTGGATAAACTGTATCAGTAGTTCGTATTAGCTTTTTATCCTACACATACTCCAGCAAGCACGATAAACCGATAATATAATTCGCAAATATTTGTCGTTATTCGAATTTCGAACACTTTAGCTAGTAAATTAGTACATAAGTATCTTCTATATACACTATTTATTTTTATTTTTGTAACAACTCCTACATTATTATACCTGTAAGAGAGGATTTACAAACAAGTAAATAATACATAGAGTACCAATCAAATCCACGTTCAACATGAAGGTCCACTAGCCAAGGCCAAGTAGCCGTTATTATCCTGCTAATGGAACTGACCTGAAACACACCAATGATTATAACGTTAATGATTAATATTATTTTTATGGTAATATTATACAAAAACAATATAACCTTAATATGTAATAACTATAATACAATTTCTTAGCGTTTGATGTCGCCTTCTCTGACCGAGTTTAATCATTTATAAAATTGATAAAACACAGAACAACTTCAACTATTGTAGCTTGTTTTCTCGGAAATGAAATTTATGGTTTTAATTGTTTGTCGACAACAAATGACTAACTATTTAATATTACTAAAGGAACTTAACTTTTCTTAGAAAGTTATAATAAATAGTAAAAGTTTTAACTTTATTAAACTATCGATTACGCTCGCCCTTGCTCTGCTTGCAGGTTCCAAATTTTAGAAATAAAACGTAGTCTCAAATACTGTTAAAAGAACCAGAATACGTCAAATTTCAGGTCCTGGTGAGGCTGTAATAGCCAACAGGGCTAACAGTATAGACAAAAAAAAAAGTCAAGTCCCCAAAAAAAATGTTTAAAACAGGCAAGCTTTTCTTATCATGCAATGAACGGATAGATACCGACTACAATTATATTAATATATTCAAATTGATGTGAATCTTGATAGAAATTATAATGTTTCTACTTAAATCTTAAAGAAATACTTCTATTTGAATCAAAAGCAGTGGAAGCAGAACGTTTATTCAAATAACTATCATTTCTTACAATATCGTATCTTAAAGTGTTCTTTCAAACTCTTTCATTTGTCTTATATGAAAGCTAATAAGTTGTAAAAAGTTAACTTTTCTATTCCTTAATCCATTGAAATCTAATCAAATACCTGTACAGTTGTAAGTAATAATGTACTAACAATATTACAACTATAATAATATCACGATTATATTTTGTAAGACTAGCTGTGCCTGCGACTTCGTACGCATAGATTTCGTTTTTGATAAAACATACCCTTTGTACTTACCAATGTATGAAAAAACTGTAAACCTTCAGACTACAAAGCAGCTTTAATGGAAATTATTAACTTCTTTATTTGTGATTCCATTCACCGTTGAGCAGTCGACCGGGACACATGTCCCTTTTACCTGCTCCGCCTATTCGCGCCACCTACCTGGGCCGTCACGCTGACCGCCCAGCCACCTGCACCGACCACCTGCACCGACCGTTCGTACACCTGCGCCAGTCAAGATAACGACCTCCATTGTGTGCAAGCCAGCGGTGTGATTGTGTTTGTGTGTGAGTGATCGCCGCAAGCACACCTGCGGGCCGGCGAGCCTGCATAGGGGTCCAACAAGTCCGACGTCGCCCTAGTTAGGGTACGAAACGGAATTCAAAGACTTCGTCGTAATAGCCTGCGTCGTGTAAGTACACAGTCGTTAGGGTATTAGGCACACCTCTGTCACCTACTGACAGAGATTCGATAGGGTTCACGATAGGCACTCGCCTCCCTGCTCACGCAGGGAGGACGGCTCATATCTCCGGGCTCCACCATGGACCCCAAATCCGCGGCGGAACCCGAAGATCTGTCCAAGTCGCAGTTTTTTGGTTGGGTCCACGGAATTGCGCCTGAATTATGCCTGCGCTACTCTGTCTTGTTAGGCATCGAGTCTCCGCCCTCGACCTCGCGCGCCGTGATCGCGACCGAGATCACCTCCGACATGGAGGTCGAGGCCGCCACTCCTACGGAGCAGTCGGCCTCGGATTCCGAGTCGGGGAGTTCGTCCCCTTCCTCGGACGCTGACGAGGACGACGGTTTCACGACCGTGCAGACCAAATCGGCCAAGAGGAAGGCGACGAAAGCGCTCTCCTCGAACGTCCCGCGAAAACGGGCCTCAAAACCCGCTAGTAGCGAACCCGCGTCGCCCGACCGTTCTTCGGGCCCGGGCCCGACTCGCACCGATCGCGCCGCGCACCGATCGCGCACCGATCGCGCCCGAAGCGCCCGCGTCCGCGTCGCCGTCGTCCGCGCCTTCAGCGCCCGCGGAGGCACCTTCAGCGCCTGCACCTTCAGCGCCACGGAAGTCCCCCGCGCCGCCGCCGCTTTACATAAGGGACAAGTCTAAGTGGGACACTCTGTCCGCACTTATGACGGAGCACAAGCTCCATTTCACGTCCGCCCGAAATACCGCCGACGGTATCCGCGTTCAAACCGCGTCTTCGTCGGACCACCGTGGTCTGACTCGTCTCCTCCGCGAACGTGGTTACGGATACCACACCTACGCGCTAGAGGATGAACGCCGCTTAACGGTGGTCATCCGAGGGCTCCCCGTGGAGCTCACTACTGAGCGGATTTTCGAGGACCTTAAGTCCCAATCGTTCCCCGTCATCTCGGTGCACCGCATGTACCGAGCGACCACAAGGGTCCCGTTCGATCTCGTTCTCGTCCATCTCGAGCTTTCCCCGGAAGGAAAGCAAATTTTTAACGTCAAGGCAGTCTGCCAACTCTCCGGCCTTAGGGTCGAAACTCCACGCGGTCGCGGTTTTCCTGGTCAGTGTCATCGCTGCCAGCTCTATGGGCATTCCCAACGTTTTTGTCACGCGCGTCCAAGGTGCGTCAAGTGCCTGGACGACCACGCAACAGCCGACTGCTTGCGGAAGGGACCGGTCCCTGAGGATCCTCCCAGCTGCGTCCTGTGCGGACAGAAGGGCCATCCCGCGAATTATCGCGGGTGCCCCAAAGCGCCGCGCAGGACACAGCCGGCAAGGCATCCTCCTCGGTTCGCACAGCCTCCATGGGCTCCTCTAGCCCCTAGGAGGCCCGCGGCCCCTCAGGCATCCCAGGCCCCTCAGGCACCCGCGAACGCGATCGCGAACGCTTGGGTGAAGCCTCCGAGGATTATCCCACAGCCCGTCCCCCAGTCGTTGCCGCCGCCGCCGGTTTGTAACTCCACCGACGGAGTTGCGAGTTCGCTCGCGTGCGTCACGAGCCTCTTCGGTGTAATAGACATCGAAGAGCTCCTAGTCTTTTCGAATGAAATGAGGGGAACCCTCCCGCGAGGATGGAAGTGCTCCTCAAGCACGCCGTCCTAATCAAATCGATATACGAACACACGATGTCAACATGATGACATCGCGTGGAAGGGTAAAACCTCGCTCTCTGACTGTCGCTACATTCAACGCGAACGGGCTACTTAAGCAGATAGATCTAGTGCGCGACTTCGTGGTCACGCACCAGATAGACGTCCTGTTAGTACAAGAGACATTTCTGAAGCCGTGTAATCGTGATCCGCGCATCGCGAATTACCGTCTCGTTAGGAACGATAGGGCAACCGCGAAGGGGGGAACCATCATCTACTACAGAAGGTCTCTTCATTGCACTCCGCTCGATCCGCCCCAACTAGTCAACGTAGAAGCGTCATTATGTCAGGTGGGTATGACCGGCCATCAGTCGATCGTACTAGCATCCGTCTATCTTTCTCCCAATAAAGCCTTACTTGAGAGGGACCTTAAGTCCTTACTCCAATTAGGTAACGCAACCATTCTGGCCGGCGACCTAAATTGCAAACATCCCCGCTGGAACTCCACTGTCGCAAACAGTAGAGGTAATCTCCTTGATAGGCTAAGTTACAAGGCTGGTCTCGACTTCGAGATCACCGCGCCTTTGAGTCCCACGCGATACTGCGACACAGACTTCCGACATGACAGACCCGACGTGCTCGACATAGTACTCTTGAAGGGCGTGACACTCCAGTTACGTTCTATCGAGACGCTATCCGAGCTAGACTCTGACCATCGACCGGTCCTATTTCAGCTAGGACTTCCTCCCCTTAGGGAACCCGCGACCAAACAATTATTAACTAGACGAAGCTTCGAGAGCAACTCCATTCCCCCGTACCAGCGCACCTCGACAAAATTCCTGACCAGCTTACATCGGTCGAGGACGCTGTCTCAGCCGCGACTAACTTCACAGAACATTTGGTAGACAGCATAGGAAAGTCCTCGAGGGAGGTCCGAGTGAATTTCGAGGGTTACCGAGCACTCCCTCCGGACATTAGACTTCTCATCACCCGTAAAAACGCCGCGATTAGAGCCCATGACCGATACCCGACAGATGACAACCGACGGAGGCTGCGCCGTCTCCAGAGGGAGTCCAGACAAGCTCTCGACGACTTCAGAGATAGCGGCTGGGATAGGACGCTTGCGACGCTCTCTCCAACACACCAGGCATTCTGGCGGTTGCAGAGAGCGTTGAAGGCGGACACTGTCTCAGATATGCCTCCCTTGGTTGGACCTAACTCCGCCATCGCGTTTGACGACTCTGACAAAGCTGAGTGCTTAGCCGACAGTCTAGAGAGCCAGTGCCGTCTGTCTGCTCAATCGGTTGATCGCGATCATGTCGAAATAGTCGACAAATCGGTCAATATAATGTGTTCTCAGCCACCGGTCGGTCCGCCAATCAAGGAAACGAACCTAGACGAGGTGACGTCCATAGTTAGGGCGCTTCACGCCAAGAAATCGCCAGGTCCCGATAGGATCACTAACAAAGTGATAAAGCTTCTTCCGCCTCCTTTAATTTACCTATTGGTTACCATTTTTAACGCTCTACTGGCCGGTTGCTCGTTTCCGGCCCAGTGGAAAGAGGCCATAGTGATAGGGTTCCATAAGCCGGGCAAACCCCGGCATCTGCCTAGTAGTTACCGTCCCATTAGCCTTCTTAGTTCCTTAGGGAAAGTATATGAGAGAATCATCCTCTGTAGACTTAGATCGGAAGTCGAGAGACTCAAAATCATCCCAAATGAGCAGTTCGGCTTTAGAGCCAACCATTCATGTTCCCATCAGGTGCAACGCCTCACGGAGCACATACTGATAGGGGCCACTGTGAGGGCCAAGAAGCATAGGACAGGAGCGCTCTTCCTCGATGTAGCTAAGGCGTTCGACAGGGTCTGGCACAATGGACTGGTGTACAAGCTATACCAGTTCAAGGTGTCGGACAGACTCGTACTCATCATACGGGACTACCTGTCGAATCGCTCCTTTCGCTACAGAGTGGAAGGCGTTTTGTCAACCCCCCGCCCCATCAGGGCGGGTGTCCCCCAGGGTTCAGTTCTCTCGCCCATCCTCTACTCCATCTACGCTAGCGATATTCCTAGGCCGCGATCTAAAGTGCACCTTGCCATGTACGCGGACGATACCGCGCTTTACACGTCCTCTAAGGATCACTGGGAGATATACCAACGTCTCCAATCCGCAGTCGACTCCCTCGAGAGTTGGCTGCGGAAATGGCGGATCGAGGTAAACCCTGAGAAGAGCGTTTCGGTGCTCTTCGAACGGGGCCCCCCAAGGATCCTCCCGCGAATCAAACTCTTTGATAAACCGATACCTTGGAAAGACGAGGCAAAATACCTAGGAGTAACGTTAGATAGAAAGTTAGTTTTCACTGCGCATATTAGGACCGTTCGTAGCAGAGCGGCCTACATATTAGGTCGTTTATATCCGCTGTTAGGCAAGCGGAGTAAAATGTCCCTTCGCAATAAGGTGACACTTTACAAAGCTTGCATACGTTCCGTCATGTCCTATGCGAGTCCCGCTTTTGCGCACGCTAATCTGAAACCCCTTCAGGTGATTCAGAACAGGTTTACACGGATTGCAACCGGGGCGCCGTGGTTCGTACGCAACATCGACCTCCATAGAGATTTAGACCTTCCGACCATCGCTCAGTACTTCAAGGGGCTTTCCCAAAAGTACTTTGAACGTGCTGAGCGACACCCGAACCCACTGGTGGCTGACGCCGCAGAATATAGACCACGTAAGACTACTTTAGTCAGAAAAAGAAGACCCAAGTCGGTACTCGTTGACCCCGACGACGCGTTCACAGTAGGTAATAACGTGTACGCGTAGGCATAATTGACACCACACAACATACAGACACACACCGTCTATACCGGTATAGACGAGGTCCCAACTGAGTAAGTGCTCCGTTGCTCCGGCGTTCTGCCGTCGGAGGACGCTAGTGTCCAAATGTCCTTAGCTTCCCTCCTGACTAACGACGCCCCGAGCCGAGGTCCGTGTCTCAATCTGAGACGCCCTCGGGACGTCGTTCCCCATGGGGGCCCATCTGGCCCCCCCTTGTTAAGGGTGGGTCTCCAGACCCACCCGCTCCCCCGGTGACGCTGTAATAGCCAACAGGGCTAACAGTATAGACAAACAAAAAAAAAAAAAAAAAAAAATAAAATAATCTTTATTTGTTAACCGATTGTTAAAAAAAAAAACAAAATATAAAGTGAATCCCATGGCAATAAATCCGTTCAAATCGATTAATCCGTTTCTGATATTAGCGTGCACAAACATACAGACATACAGACGATTAAACAAAATGAAAAACATTGTTTTGGGTTCTCTTGCTTATATAAAGATCCCCCTGTCCCCCATGAATTATAGAAAATATTTTTTTCGTGTTGTGTGCAGAACTAAAAGACAAATAGATAAACAGACAAAGGTTTTAAAAATGCTGAAAATGGGTTCTATTAGTTATTACTTCATATCCTGGTATATCTATACATATAATAAAATCGTCGCTGAGCCATTCCTGTACATGGAGTCAAAAAAAAAAAAACATCATAGGGGTGCTTTATAAGAGCAAGAGAACCCAAAACAATGGTTTTTCAGTTTGTCTGTTTGTCTGTTTGTCTGTATGTCTGTATGTTTGTGCACGCTAATCTCAGAAACAGCTTAACCAATTTGAATGCGGTTTTCAGGAATATATTATCACAGTGTTCACTTAACATTTAGTGTTTATTTCATTTAAATCGGTTAAGAAATAAAAAAGTTATGACTATTTATGTCAATGACGTAATAGGTACCATGAAAATCTTATTCTATACATGTAATAAATCTGTAGAGGAGTAGTCTTTGTACATTAAAAATATTTTAAAAATAATACTAGGATATAAAGTAATAACTAACAAAATCCATTTTCAACATTTTTAAAATCTTTGTCTGTTTATCTGTTTGTCTTTTTGTTTGCGCTTACAATGCAAACGCTGGTTGAAATCCACGAGATAGATCAAAATAATGTACTAAGTATTGTATACCTTAAAAAGTTTTACAAGAAAATCTGCGATGGTATATGTTTATCTCTTAGGGATAACCCACAATAGCAAATTTTTATCCTTTATTTTTTACGAAAAATAATAGGTAATTTACGAAGCGATTTTAAGAAATACAGCTTTAATCCGTATCTAATTAAATAACTTAAATACATTTTACATTTAATATGTAACAATATTATTCGACAAGACGAAAACGATAATTACCGACTCCACGCGATGAGCCTAGAAATTCAAAACGAATGGGTGACCATAGGAGATTTTTGTATTCCACTAGCTTTGAAATGGCGCACCTTAATTTATGATTGGTCCCCATCATTATTAAAATTCTATCTTAATGCATTCCAAATGACTCTCCCAGATCAAAGTAATTTAGTAAGATGGGGCAAAGCCACCGAAAAGTCTTGCAACATCTGTGGGGAGGCAATAGGAACCGCGAAACACCTATTAGTAGGGTGTAGGGTACTTCTAGATAAAGGTCTATACTCGCGTCGCCACGACAAGGTATTAGAAATTATACGGGAAGCGGTTAGTCTTTCAGTAGCAAGAGCGCGGAAGGGTATAACGATGTTGGTGTTTCGTCATCCAGACCGGACTTATTCCTGTATTCGAAACATCTGAGGCGCGTGATACTTGTGGAGCTTACTGTACCTTGGGAAACAAACATCCCAAGGGATCACACATTCAAGCTCAATAAGTATTGCGAACTGACCAACGAACTGATCAGGAATAAATGTATAGTTAGTTTGTACGCGGTAGAAGTGGAAGCGAGAGTTATAACAGCGAAATCTCTCTATAGCCTACTTAAAGACCTTGGCCTTTCTAGAACAAGCATCGGTTCATTTCTAGAACGTATTTCAAAGGCGGCATTAGTAGATTCTTTTCCAAATTTGGTTAGGTAGGGAGAGGAGTGTGGAGGGTGAAGGTGAGCGTTTTTGCGCATAATAAAGGGGCCCCTTAAACCTACTCCTGGGTCGCAAGTCCCAGGCACTGCTTGCACTCCTCTCCTTGCAACGCGATGGGCCCGACACCCACACGGTGAATCCATGGAATGCTAAGAAGCTTCGTCTTGCCTGTCTCGTACAGGATATAATTTTAATGAATATTTTCGAAGATATTACAGATTTAAAGTATAGGGTCTTCGCGTTTGCGGCCATACGGTCTACCGGCGCTCTCTGGTATGGAACCGTGCAGACCGTCTTAAAAATGGCTTTTGTGAATGTTCAGTATTAAAAATTTTGTTAATGCATATAGCTAATTGAACGTTTATCATTTAAAATAGTTTTTTTTTTAATAAAACTAGACCTGCAAGTTAATGGTGAAAATAACTTCGATTGTGTAGCTCAGAATTTTTCAAGTTTACATGGTAATATTTTGATTATGTTCAATGAAAATCTGTAAGTGTGATATATGGTTAGAATGGTTATTAAGTACTCTGTTTAAGAAGTATTTAAATGGACGTTTAAGTAAAAACAAGACAGGTATAAAAATAATTACAGTACCTAATATTGTATCTTTAAATATATTTTTGACAGTGAGCGATGTCTGCCTATGTCGTATTTTTGATTGTTTCACTTAAAATAAGTCATATAGAAGCCAATATAAAAAAAGGGAAGTGGGAATTGTTTTACTACGAATTTAAGGCGTGCGAAGCCGCGGGCAAAAGCTAGTTTTTTTAATATTTTTAATGTACAAAGACTACTCCTCTACAGATTTATTACATGTATAGATACTCATGGTACCTATTACGTTATTGACATAAATTGCCACTTTTTTATTTCTTAACCGATTTAGATAAAATAAACACTAAATGTTAAGTGAACACTGTGATAATATATTCCTGAAAACCGCATTCAAATTGGTTAAGCTGTTTCTGATATTAGCGTGCACAAACATACAGACATAGAGACAAACCGACAAACTGAAAAACCATTGTTTTGGGTTCTCGCGCTCTAATAAAGCCCTCCTATGATGTTTTTTTTGTGATTTCATGTACATGAATGGATCAGTTACAATTTTATTATATGTATAGATAGATAGTAATTTGAGATGTAACGAATATTCGGTAAGTATTCGGTATTTGGTGTATTCGGCAACTTTTTCGCTATTCGTATTCGGCAAAATTATTCGGTTTTAATTTCTAATATATTCAGATCGAGAATTTTTATTTTTTTGGCTACACGACACGGTAAAGAACTAAAAGACAAACCAAGATTTATGTCATATTAGAAGTAAAAGAAATTTTATAAATAATGTGTTGAATAAAGCTTAATAATATAAAGCAATTTAAGTTCAATTCAATATTAATTTATTAAATTATTGCTAACCTACAATTAGTATTTAGCATAACCAAAATT
The DNA here is from genome assembly GCA_959347405.1 of Napeogenes sylphis. Classification (NCBI taxonomy): domain Eukaryota; kingdom Metazoa; phylum Arthropoda; class Insecta; order Lepidoptera; family Nymphalidae; genus Napeogenes; species Napeogenes sylphis. Next base: position 19,367,531 of record OY365776.1, on the reverse strand, counting down.
TATTTTGAAACTGAAATCATCATTTATTTTTAAACCTCAAAACAATATTTTTAAACCACAAACATATTTATTTATCTAGCCAACAGCACACGTAACGTACATGTTAAAACCTGTTTGTTACAAACAAACAATGAAATGGTAAACTGAATAGTTGTGCCGAATATTCGGTTCGGTAAAGGCGAAATCGAATAGTAGGTATTCGGTATTCACTTATTCGGTGAAACCACTATTCGTCGCATCTCTAATAATAATATATTTTTTAATATTACATCAGTAATAAATCACATCCAAATGTTTTTTATTGCTAGAAGGCAGATTGTTATTAAATGAAGGTAAAAGGAAGTTGATGCGCTAAATAAATTGCTGGGTAAATAAAACACGTAATTTATTACAGTATCAAAATAGCCTTGTTCAGTAAATTGTTGTTTTAGAAGGGTTTCTGGTGAGATTAAAGAACATGTGGGAACTGTTGTGTCCGGTTATATACTGGATACATATCTATTATATTATATTCTATTTTCCCTTGAGATTTGTGTTATAAAAATAAATCTAAGGGATCACGTTACATAAGAGTGGTTCATATGTAAATGAGACTTGTTAATGATTTTACTGTTAGTTAGTTTTTGTACAATTTCGAGACAAAACGCAAGTGTTTTAGTTATGTCAATTCGTATTCAACCCTCTATTGTTCTCAACATCCACACATAGAATTTAAGATGCATACACGACACACAGAATACACAAACGATTCAAGTCTGTCAGTGCGACCACGGATGTGAGGCTTTATAGGTTTCATAAAAAATACAATAGTGTTATAAAATTTAGAAGCATAAAAAGTGTATGAATAATAGATATTTTTTATAACAATGTATATGTTTTACATTTCGTATTATGTAATACGTGCTACTTATTTATTAATTGTATTTTTTATGATATATCTTTGAATACTTGAAATATGACAGCTGTTTTCACAAGCAAAGGTTTGCTCATCAAATGTCATATAACCATTTTTCATCTGTAGATTTAGTTATTTTTACATAAAAAATATTGAAACGTAAGGATACTTCTCTTTGTTAATTGTGTATTAGAACTGATAATTATCCACAATTTATATTATATAGATATAGGTATGAACAATCAAATTAATTTTAAAGAAATAAATATTACCTCGTAATTTTATTCGTTCAATAAGGAATTCTAGAGAATGCTTTCTTGCAATCTAAAGAATACACTGCTTTATTGTATTCTAGAGTTTGCTTTATATGCATTATTTAATAAACTGTACAAATATATCTTAAGAAATGGCTTTTATATGTTTATTACTCGAGAAATAATAAAAAATATTCTCATAGTTTTGTTTCAACCATTTGTTAAAGAAAAAAAAACAATAAAAGCCATTTTAATTAAGAAAAAAGTCTTTAAAAGTTAGCATTTTCTATTTTATCATAAGTCTTTTGTAGTACTAATTGTTCTTTTAATACAGCGCACAGATGACACCAGCAGTGTTTTCTTCATTTTCTTATCTAAAGGCGGTGATTTAATCTTCACACAAAGAAAAAATATTGCGGCTTATTTGAACGTTTAAACTCGCTTTGTTCCTTAATTATAGATATCACAAATACCACCTAATATTCTACCGTAACTTAGGTATATGTTCTTGCTCAAGATAAATTATAATAGCCTTCAAAAACTTATTAATTATCAGACCATTGCTCGCTGAGTCTTATAGGTTCTACTAATCATTAATATTTCAACGTCGGAATGAACTACACAACTTCTTGAATTAAAATTGTTCTGTTCATAGGAACCCAATATTACCTCTCTTAACTCAAAATAAATGAACTGAATGACGTGAAATATACAAGATTCCAAAACTCCAACTTTCAGAAGAGGGTTGGCAGAATATCAAACAGTCCGTCGATTTTGCGGTCAAGTGTATATGAATTATAATAAATCGATATTGACTATGTCCGTCCTCATAGTTTATATTAATAGCAATACGAAAAACCTATACAGAATCTTTATTTGGCTAAACAGATTTTGATTGAATGGAACGAACATCAATTTACAAAACCTTAGGTGTATAAAAACAAGCTATAGAAACGAAAAAACAGTCCAATCCATTTATTATAAAAATAATAGATTACATTTTTCCATTAAAAAAACTATAATATGCAATAAATATACGTTGTAATTAAATCAAATTTGCTATATATTTTAAGATTTTATTTTTTCCAACTCAACATTAAAAATAATAATTTTATAAACCCTTACGGAATCCTAATTATTCAAGTCTCGACTTTCTCTTGCCTTCGTTCTTAAATGTAATATAGATTAAATATTGAAAAACGATTGGAATGACTATTAATTTTAAAGTGAATTTTTCTCTATCGTCTCATAATTAGCTTGCCTGAATTCTCATTATAATAATTGAAAATCTCGAATACCTTTTGTATTTGTTGTTGAATTTTTATAATTAATATATTTTATGTAATGTAGGTACGTATCTAAAATGTAATGTATATTATACAACTTTCATAAGCCTATGTTAATAATTTAGGATTCCATTAAATAATATATAATTTAACACAAAGGAAGGAGAATCTAGAATGATGTTAATTGCCTGCCATTACGAAACGCAAATTAGTGACACCCGCTTCCAATTACAGCTTGATTTTAGAACATAAAGGTTAAAGCCCTCAATTTGCCAAATTATAGCAAACATATCAATCAAATAATAATATTATTTGTTCTTACATAGACTTATAATTAAGTGCAGATTTTTAAAGTTAAAATATTTTTTCTATAATCAGAGAAGCAATTCTGTACATGAACTAAGTCATTACTTTAAGGTTTTTCATTAAGTGCACATTATTAAAGTTCAAATATTTTTTCTATAATCAGAGAAGCAATTCTGGACATGAACTAAGTCATTACTCGAAGGCTTTTAATTAACTGCAGATTTTTAAAGTACAAATATTTGTTATATAATCAGAGAAGCAATTCCGGATATGATTTATTAAGTAATTACTTAAAGAAATTCTTTATAAAATATTTAATTGTTAAAATTGTATGTTAATGTTGTATTTTGACTAAAACAAATTATCATTTAAATATATCTAATTATAATTAATTTAAGTTATGTTATCAAATAACTATAATTAGACTTACACGCAAAAAGTTATTTGGATCTGTTGTTCACAGTTTGTTTAATTAAATGACATACAGATAGGACATAAATGTTTAATCTTCAATTTTAGCAAAAATAAATTTTTTTTTTTCATTTCGAAACCAGTAATACTGAGTAATAAATAATTCTCTTATTGTAAATATGATATTTTTTCATAAAATACAGTGTCGTTTTTACATTACTTATGTAGTAGGTAAGTATATGAGTGTTTTCTTTCTTGTGGCTGTCAAAATAAAACTTAATATACCTTCCATGCATATAATAAAAATATAAGGTTTATACTTTTATGTCTGTTTTTGTTTATTTTGTTGTGCACAAAATAATTAATAAAATAATCCTTAATTGTGGTAGATATGTAGGGCAAGAATAATTTTTTTTCTCCTTAAAATCGAAGAACCCAATTAGAAAATATATTTTATTTTATGTGAATATGACAGTATATTATAATTTTTTTAGCATTTATGATAAGTGGATTACAATACTATATAGTTATTTACACAAGCACCAATTTGTTATACAAAATGTTTTCAATCCAATTCTAGTCAAATAAGTTCTTCATCGCGTTACTAAATACCTAGAATACGCAAAAATTTATTTGGGTAAAAATTACCGAATTTGGGTAGGATTTTATTTAGTGATAGAAGAATTTTAAATTTAATTGAAGGAAGACTAAGTAGTCGGCAACAGCTAGTTTTCTTATATACAATTAAATTGAATTTCTACCTTTATTATAATTTATTTTTTTTTAAATGGGTTACATTGTATTTTTAAAATATTTTTTTTTTAAATAAGAGCGGATGTCCACGTTTATATAATCTTTTAATTAACTAGTAAAATAAAAAAACTCATAGTATATACAACTTAACATCAGAATGAATACGAAGGGCGCATACTATTTAACTTTGGCGAGATTATCCGCTTATCAAGATTTTAATTAAGACGATTACATCGACATAATGCTTTTCAATTTCTTAGAATGACAAGTTTGATCTGTCATCGTAATAACACTATTAAAAAATAATTATAGTATACCACAGGTTAATTACTATTTAATTTAACAATTTAAACTATTTTAACACCTTATATTATTAAAAAAAAATGTGAGTTAAATTCATGTTTTAATGACCTTTTAAAGTTAAAGTAAATAAAATAACACACATTATTTATTAAGTCTTATTTCCGAAAACGGGATACAATTGGACAAGTTAATGCTTGAAGTTTTCTTAAGATATAAAATTAATATTGGTAAAGATAAAACATTGTGGTACAGATAAAACAATATAGTAAAGATAAAACAACAAAGTACTTAATTGCAAAACCTATCGTTATTAATTGATTCAAAAATTACATGATGCTGTATATTTTAATGATATTTAGTTTTGTATTATTGTAATGAATATTATATAGTTACTGTTTAACGATGTTTAATTTTCTGTAATTTTAACGAACACACTTTTGTGGCTGTGTTTTTTGCATACGTCATTTGTGTTTTTTATTGGTATTTTATAACACTATTTATTGCGTATTTGTTATTATAATGAAACGCGATATCGATGTCGTATAAATCAGAAGAGATGTTTCAATCAAACTGTCACTTTATACCGAAGCTAAATGTGTTTCCGAATCGGATTCACTGACGGATATGCGATATATTGGAGCCGAGGTGAAATATAACTCTCCCTATTCCAGATGATTGTTCATTAAAATAACACATTTCAATTGTTATGTATCATATTTCATTACAATATCGTATATTTTCAGATATTATTAAGCTGCTATATAACTTACTTTTTAGAAACAAGCATAAATATACTACAGGTATATAATACTCGCCATAAATATTGTAACAGAAAATAAAATATTATTTTTATTGCTAATAACATTTATTACTTTTACAGTGTCTTAGTTTAATACACAAATATAAAACAATTAAAAATATATAAAAGCTTATTCAAAATGATGTCTATTGGCTGCAATACAGCCCTTCAAACGTTGAGGCCAGTTATCAATAGAAGCACGCGCTCTTTCCATGGAAAAATTCTTCACTGCCAATGGTATGGACTGTTTTAGGGACTCCGAATTTTCATGGCGTTTAGAGGAAGCTGTACTCTCTAAAACAGATCAAAAATCATAATCCAACGGATTAAGGTCGGGACTAGACGACGGCTAGTCTTCAGCTCTGATGAAGTCAGAGACGTTCGCTTCCAACCAAGACTGCGTGGACCGTGCTTTATGACCCGGCGCCGAGTCGACCATACTTTGTTATTAAACATGGTGTTATTAAGGGGCTTAACTACCGTGCCGATATTTTGATACCGTTTTCACAAAAATTTGGCTCAGTCACTCCTTCATCATCCCACCAAATCATCACTGAAGTCGGATTATGCCCACGTTGCACTCTGTCGACTAATTAAGAAGCATCCTTAAATATTCCTTTGAGCATAAATACCATCGTCTTGTTTGTTAAAATGTTGCTCAATTGTAAAAAAATCACATCCGTAAACAACTTTTTGTGGCCTCCCTTTGCATACCTTTTCAGTAATTTTTTCGATTTAATAATAATAATAAAACAGTTTATTGTCATGTAGATAGTTACAGTTTTACACATATATCAGAAAAGAGTTGAACACAATATTTATAACCCTCCAAGACAATGGGAGACTCTCCTCAAGACTTAATGTGGGAGGAACAGTGTTCTATCCCCCAACTTCCGAATGATTACATAACTGTAAGCCAACGATGGAACTAATTACAAAATAATTAAGTATATATAAAAAAGATTAAAAGGAAACAAACAAATCGTGTCTAAGCTAAAAACATTCTATTAAAATTGCTTATGTTATATCCGCACAGGTTACAATAGATATAAAATAATGATACAACAAAAAATTAAATAAAAAACAGCAACGACTCTTGCATGTGTGTGTGTGTTGTTTTGTGTGTGTGGGTTTTTGTGTGTGTGTGTGTGTGTTGATTTGTGTGTGTTTTTGTGTGTGTGTGTGTGTGTGTGTGTGTGTGTGTGTATGTGCATGTGCAGGTGTAAGTATGCGTGTGTAAAATTAGAATAAACTCAAATTCAAAACGGGGTTTAATATGACCGAAAGTTCTTTAGTTTTAGGCTTTTATAGTATGCATGTCTTACGTTTTCTGCAGCACGCTGTTTGATAAGTAAGGTAGCTTTATATTTAGATTTAAAATAATTTGTACTACATTTTATTTTTAGAGGAGGAGGGAGATCATTCCATATTTTTGCTGCAGAAAACTTAAAAGATCCCTTAAACCTTGCCGTCTTATGATTCTGGATTTTTAGAGGATTTTGGATGCCCATACGGCGACTCCTTAAGCAGTGCTCGTCGAGCCATAACAATTTTTCAAATAAATACTCCGGTTTCTTGTTCCATATGGTTCTGTGAACAGTGCAAGCAAAATGGAGTTCCCTTCTAGCACACATATTAAGAAGCCCCTTTTTGTTAAGATACGGAGTTATGTGTTCCCTCTTTGGAACATTGTAACAGAAACGGACACAGGCATTTTGAACTCGTTGAATTGATCTTTCTGACGTCACTTTTATTCGGGGGCCAAAAACTGTACTGCAGTAACTCAGCTGGGAGAGAACAAGGGATTCACATAGCAGCAGCCGAACCTCTTCTTTAATGAATGGCCTTATCTTGTAGAGAGTTTTTAATTTCATGAAAGCAATCCTAACTTTGTTGGCAACGTTCTCTGTGCATTTTTGCTCCCTGTCTAATATCAGTCCCAGGTTACGTACAGACGAGACTTGTTGGATTTCTGTGTTGTCAATTTTTATCTTGACCTCAGCGTCTAGCACACGTTTTATTTGGCTTATCGTACCCATTATTAACATTGAGAATTTTTTTTAGGGTTCAGGACCAAACCGTTACATTGAGACCAAGCGTTGATATTATGGAGGTTACTGTTCACTCTAGAAACAGCATTCTCTATGTTTTTGACGTCTTTACTGTCAAATGAGTAATATATTTGGGTGTCATCTGCATAGAGGTGATATTTGCAGTAATTGATTTGGTTCGGTAGGTCCGCTGTAAAGATGGCAAAAAGTATTGGACTCAGCAGGGAACCCTGAGGTACGCCACGGAAGATCAATCTGTTAGTCGAATACGCTTTAGTACCATCCGCATTATCAGTCACCATTATCTGATGTCGGTTTGTTAGAAATGTTCTGAACCATTGGCAGGTGTTGTTCGAAAAGCCGTAAAATTTTAATTTTGACAAGAGTAACTCTGGATGCAGACAGTCAAATGCCCGTCCAGTCCAGCAATACAAGAATACTACTTAAATCTGCGTCGGAAGCCTCCGTTATGTTGTCTGTGACGTGTAAAAGAGCCGTTTCAGTGCTATGTCCCTTTCGAAATCCAGATTGATATTTAGGTATTAATGAGTTATTTTCTACATGAACCAGTATTTGATTCAGAACAACCCTTTCCAATATTTTTGATAATACTGGTAATATGGATATTAACCACCCCATTCGTCTTTAATTTATCAGTTAAGAAATGACCAGTTATAGGCTTCATGATCACTTATAGGCTTCATGATCACTTCAATGATCACTTATAGGCTGCACGTCCTAAGTCATCTCTTAAATTATGCGACATGGTTCTAGGTGCTATCTTCATTTCCCGAGATAAAATCTTTTGCTTTCGGAGAGGATTTCTTTGAATTCTTTCCCTTACTGCTTTGAACACCTTTTTCATACGAAAACTGCTTGGACGGCCAGATCTTTTTCTGTCACAAACGGAGGAAGTCTCATTGTACCCATTAATAGCCCAGTACACAAACATTTCTATGGAGTATATATGGAGAGTTGTTAAAATTTCATTTGGCTCCATACCTACTTTGTGTAATGCAATCAGAGCGATTCTGTGCTCTTTATCACTCCACTCTATTTTAATATCGCAAAATATTGTAAAATGTATTGGTGCCAAAATGAGAAAACACAATGAACAATCGTATAACAATGACAGATTCCAAATGGAAATATATATATTTTTTTATTTTAAATTGTAACAGTATTTATGGCCAGACTAGGTATGTAGTAGGTATATACTTATAGCTAAAAGCACACTTAATCAATAGACATGCTTCTTTATACATCCGAAAATAACATTTATACGAAAATATAAGAAATTAAAGGACTTTAGCACAATTGGCGTCTTTATAGCTAAAGAGCGGTATTTTCAAGACATCGAATCTTAAGTAAAACTATTTAAAAAACGTGACGTAGGCGTATGATATATAGAGGAATATATTCAAGAAGAAATACAACAACAAACCACATTAATACAAAAATACATTCATATACTTAAACTATATAATACCTTAAACATTTTTGTTTTAATAAATAGTACATTGTACTTATTGTGCAAGTTCTTAGTTTCATATATTTATTTGAAGGTTTTTTTTTTATTTTGTTTTAATTATTTAAGTGATTTAAACTTGTATCTTACCTCTTTATGTTATCTAGTACTTACTGTATTCTCAGGTTGACTGTCAGAGAATGTTCTTAGCATTAGGTCCGCCTTTTGTACATTTATTTGGCACAATAAAGATTAAATAAATAAAATAAATATATATGTATAATAAATACAATAATAGATACATATATTCTTTTATACATACTGTATGTGTGTGTGTGTGTGTATACATATAAATACACACATACATACAGTTTAAGTAAAAGAATGTACATAATATATTCAGAACAAAGATATAAATTCAAAAAATAAAACGACTGAAAACTTGTAAAATGCAATGAAGCGATAATATCAATTACAATTCAGCGAATAAATGTTTGCTCATAAAGAGACCTCTGTGTGCGATGAGCGAGGACGACCTATATAATTTTACCTTATAATAGATACTGGGCATAAATAAATAAAACACACGTATTGCTGCCGACATAATTCCGACAATTGTAACTTTTTGGCGGTTGTCATTTGTGTTTTTTATGGGAGCATACATAAAAAGACCATATTAGAAAGCTTAACAGCTCACCGTAGCCGGTAGCTACGAAAGCTCATTGTGTATAGCGATCCCTGACCATATTGGGTTATTTTTCAATCATTTGTTTTAAAAATAATAATTTTATTGTTTTTTCGTAGTAACCATTAGAAGTCCCTTAATAAGTCTCTTCACTCACGTTACTATTTTCTTATTTTTTTTAAATGTTTTTATAAATTACACATTTATGCGGCAAACGCATTGTCTTAGATATTCCAACTGTCGTCTGTCGGAGTGACGTGAAGGGACAATGGCGACTGCTTTAGGTAAATATTTGTACACATTGCGGTTCTTAATTAATACGAACGCTCCACACCTTTGTGTTTGCTACAATCAGTGTCACCTTCTTAATTATGAACATACACAATTATCTACATTTATATATTTATATACGATCTCTATATCTATATACGATATAATGTAAGACTCTAATACTGTTTTAGAAGAAATGATTTACTATAATTGTGGTATCGAAGAACTAAATCATATATTTATATATAACCTACCAGTTATATTTCTTATGGATATGTTTTACAAATCATTAATAAACAAAAAGACGAATCAAAGGCGCAAGTTTCTATATCGTATATATTCGGGTGACTGATATTTTCCTGACGTGGGATAAATTGTAAACACGCTTCATCTTTTAAATCCCTTTCATCTCGGAATATTTGTGATTGGCAGGCAAGTATTACAAAAACAATTACTTATACATTTTAAGAATATTTGTTTTTCACCTTATAACAATTAGAAGCGACAGTACAGTAGCTCAATTGGTAGAGAGACGGAACGGTTTCTCAGAGGTCGCGGGTTCCAATGCCTGCTCGTATCAGTTTATTTTAATTGTAGTCAAAGATGTATTAATGAGTTTAGGAGCAAGTATAATCAGGTATAAGTATAACTTTAGTTTTATACATTTATGATACGAGTTATAATACGACCTTTCACAGTTTAGGGGTCAGGACTGAAATGCTTATGTACTGAGTATAGGTAGAGGTAACAAGAATATCTATTTTATTTTTATGTATTCCAGGTAGTCCTGTACAAAAAGTTTATCTTTAAAGCATACCTTTATACTATATGCGTTGTCTAAAAGAAGGTAAAGTTTCCGCAATTCTTAACAGACCCATAGAGTAGGGACCTTATCAGACCCTTGTCATTAAAATTCCGGGAAAATTGGAACTGGGAAAGGGATATTTTAGTAGAACTAAACCCTCTCTGACTAGCAATAGTAACGAGCAGTATTGTTACATAATGCTCAAAGTACGTACTTACACGCTCCGGAAGATATCTCTTTATCTGTTACTTGATACTTGATTCACATCTTTTCTGAATATGTACTAAAAATATTACATAATACATCGTATATATTTTTTTGTCCTTAACATACTAAGTATTGTATAAAAAATAATAACCTAAGTTCCCTAGTTATTTAGGTTGCATTTCTTTCTAATTTATTCGAAGTTTGATTAATTTGATAATCATGTTTATGAGAACACGATTTGTAAAATAATTTATAAATTGATACAAACAAAGTTTTCTTATTTTGTTAATTTTTTTATGACTATAAAACTATAACACTTTGACAATACCTTTGTAAGGTAAATAAATAAATTGCAGTTCTATTACTTCATTTATATATTCTATATATCTATGTAAATACACTTTAAACGCTACAATAATTTGGGGAAAAAATATAAATCTTTTAATTTCTTTGTTCATAAAAGTGCAATTAACGAAACATTATGGTAAGTATTAAAATATAAACACTAAATTATATATGTGTCGAATTCTTATAATAAGCTTAAGTTTCAGGTTTTCGCTTATATTGGTTTGATGTCTGCCCTTGAATAAGGTCAGCATTTCAACGACCGGAGGTCACGTCAGTTAGCTACTTATACAGATTCAGTATATTTAACCAAAATCTTTAAATAGATTACATTAAGATTGTTGATGTACCTACACACTTGCTGTGTAATGCGATCCATCAATTGGCACTCAGGCCTGTACACAAATTTTATTAGATGACACATAAAAGTCCATTAGGCTCCGGCGATGGTGCAATAGAATATCAAAGGTTACGTCTATACAATTTTGTATATAATAATCGAATCTGTCATATTAATCATATTATGAGTCTTAAAATAGAATAATTATAATTTATTAACATTATTCCATAACATTGACATCACAATGTCACTTTAATTTAATTACATTTTGTTGTCATAACATGACTTAATGACCTGAATGGTTACAAAATACAATAGGTTTACCAAATAAACTTGTTACGAGTATGGGGAGAGTAATAAATAATACAATTCTATTTACATATCTAAATGTATTCTGCGAAATATTCCCAAAACTCAATTTATTCTCACAGTTTGCTTGAAGCAGGATCTTTATAGCGGGGCCATTAACTCCGACTTTACTTGGCTTCTTCGGGAACAATGCCAACAAAGGAAGTTGCCACCGATATTGACTTGCTTATATAGTAATTTACTGTTACCGATGCCTCATATATACTCGTGTGTAACTTGATACTTTAATGGGACAGATTGTTTTGTAAAAGCGTTGTCTTATTATTTTTCGTCTACTAAATAGTTTCGTATAGATGTGACGATCTTCGAGATTGTAACGCCTGGATATTTATACGAAAACTAGTAATTACAGATATTTATATCTTTATTATCGTAAGTATATATACTAATAATCCCTAATAGCTGATAGACAGATAGCTGTAAAAAAAATTGTAAAAAGATTTTAGCTTATTTATGTAAATATATTTGATATCTTCTTTTTAATAAGTTACTTTATGTTGAACTTCACTCCTTTTTCTTCTCATCAATATACCTTTATTACATTTTTTATCAATCATTTTATTTTGTAGAACATCACTTTCGTCACAATCTTCTATTCCTGGAACACCACTTATGATCAAATAACTCTTTCATTTGATCAGTTCATAAAGTTCTAATAATCAATTTTCTTAATTGCTCAATGATGATTGATCTTCTTTTAAAAATCTTTTCACACTAAGTGAATTAAATTTCAATGTACAAGTTTCCTCCTAACTAATATATTGAAAGTTTTATATAACTACGGAAAGTTGAAACTAGCGACTTAATACATTAAAACTTTAAGCATGCTCTAAAAATATAATAAACATTAATTCAACAAAATATTAAAGCAATAACAATTAATAGTATATTTTAAACATCCCAACTTTCGAATAATCTAAATTTTATGTAAAATATTCATTGATCTAAAATTACCTAAAATTCATTCAAGATTAAAACTTTATTTTTAATAACATGACACAGTTTTTTCCTTAGTCAGTGGAGAAAAAGATATAATTTTAAACATATATTTCTATCCATGAATCATATGATAATAAATCTTCAATTAATTCTTAATTTCATAATATTTTGTCTTATTATATTTTATTCGCTAATTTAAGATGAAAACGGAACTTATTCTCTAAGGTTGTTTTGTTTCTATGTTTTTAATCAGGTGTTAAAAAGAGTCAAATAATATTTTTTTACTTATCATTATTTTACTATTTTAGTCTTCAAAACCATTCTCAGCATTCTTTTATTTATACCTATCACAATATTTTTTTGTGTAAATGATATTCACACTTTCGATAAATGTTATCAAAGTCAAACTTAAGTCAATTTTTCTATAAAATTGCACTTTGGAAAAGTCTTACATCCAAACCTTCCATGTAAATGATATCAGTCTTACATCAATATAAAATATTTCTGAATGTTATAGGTCTTCTTCACGTCATTATAATATCAACGATGTCATCAAATAATACTTTACAATATTATGTCAACGATGACATAAAAAGGATTTATTTTAAACCATCATTTATATAGTAATCAGCTCTGAATTAATGATTCGAATTACTCACATTAACGCATACCAATGCTGGATGGAATAATTAAGTATTTCGTACCTCAATTTATTTTCGCACACTGCTGACGGCGATGTTCTAAATTGTGACAAGTGTTTTTTTTAAATGTTTTTCTGCCTTCCATCATGGGGCCGGAGACTTTGTTTCCCTGTTTTTATTTAATTATGTGTATGTAGTCGAATGGCGTTCGTGGAAAAAGCTAATTTGGTTTACTTCTTTTTCTTAATATTTTACTTGCTTATATTTAAGCTCTTTTTTATTAATTTATGATTTGCTAAAGTTCGTTTATGATATTTTTCTTGTTTCTATTTTATGCTTTTCTGATTATTTGTTTAATACCATCAATACTAATATTATTTTTACCTTATTTAATTATTTCTTATTGATATTGAATGTGTTTTTGTTATGCAACGTAATAATGTTGTTTACATTGTTGTAGTTAGTAGTCTGTTGCATCATTTCTATTTTACCCACCCTCGGGATATTTTATATTCATTGTGTCTTTATGTTTTTATGATTATTATTGTATATTTATAGTTTCTTGTTATTTTATCTCATTTATATATTGTATATTAGTTTATGGTTATTATTTTATTACATACATTATATTTTATTACATTATACTAAAACTAATATATATTCAATAAACTTTGTTTGGGGTATGGAAAGTTCGTACAATTCGTTATACCTATTATATGATAAATTTAACCCTGAGTTGCATTAAGAAATATTTGCTATATGTAAAAAGAAACATTACTTACTGTATTAATATTTATAATAAGTACTGTATTTATGATATACCTATACCTATAATAAGTAAAATTTAGATACAAATGTATTGATGAAATTGTAGTTATATGTCTGATATCAATATGATTGGTCGATTGCTTTACTCAAAAGCGATATCTAATTACTGACTGTTATGCCTAATATCTTTACAATATCTAGCCACACCAAGCCTCGCCCCAAACATTTGTTGCATAATACATATTAAAAATAATTATATTTTATATTATGCTAATATAGGTACATTTTACATATATATCTTTTTCTTTTGTCATTTTGCTCTTTGTAAATTAGTACATTACACCTGTACCCTGTTAACAATTATTTATTTATATCTTTTAAACTTTGAATCCATGCTAGAGGTCATCTCAGATCAGAAGTATTGAGGGGGGCCTATTTTAACACCATACTTATCGAAATAAGCCAAAGTTAAAAACCAAGTCTGTGAAGAACCACATAACAAACTCAGCAGATTTTTTTTATTGTGATCATTGATTCACAAACGTCAATATTTTGTAAGCAATAACGAACAATATACACCAGCACAATCAATTCGATGGGAATGCTTATTTTAGTAAGAGTTTAAAAAAACTAAAAATTATATTAAAAAAAACTAAACAATATATCTATAAAAAAAATATCAAATAAATCATGCCCAGCAAGATGACCAGTCACCGCAAGCAACTACCGTTCAGGAGTATAACGCGAGAATCGGCAATCACCCCCTTCTTCTTGTTTGAGGGAGGGGAGCAACCCGACCCCCCAACACTACCGCAAGTAGTCACTTCGAGGGAAAAGGTCTGTTTATATGTATATATATTAACGGTTGATTGAACAAGAGTAAATAACAACGTCAAATGAACTGGATAGGTTGCCAGTTAGCAGCTAAAACACAAATCATTCTCAGGCCATACCGTCATTAATATAATCCTTTAATAGTGTAAAGCATTTTCTTATCAAATTCTTCTCAACATATAATTTTAATTTATTCGAGGACAATTCTAAGGCTTCATTTGCGTGTTTATTGTAAAACCATATACAATTGTCCCTAAAAGTATTAATTATTCATTGGAGTCTAGTTGCACAATGGGCACAGCTAGTTTTTGTTTCTAATGATAATTTTATGTAAATCATAGTTGATTAATATTTGTATGTACATACATAAAATTTTCGTAAATATATTAATTGTGCATTGCATGTTATAATTAAAATTTCTTGGAATTAATTTTTTAACGATTTACTGGGACTCGTATTAAAGATAGCTCCTCCCTTCTACTACAGTGCAAATATAGTATCAACATCAGATGCATTACGTCATAATAATCATGATACTGTGAAAATAGCTACAGTAAACTAATCTGGCGGTTTCGACATTTGTGAACCGGCATATTCTTTGAACCGCGTATGCGGCGGAATTAAGTCTGTTCGACAAATCACATGCATGAGGACCCCATTGCCAATTGGCATCTTAGGTAATACCCAAAAATAAAGCAGAATTAACTAAATTCAATTATTATTATATTTATCATATTATTATATTATTATATATACTTATCATATTTAATTGTCTCATTATGTAATTCGTTTCGACATTTATTTATTAATGTTATTTAATGTTTGTTAAGCAAACAAAGCGAAAAGCAAATTTGTGAAACAAATAGACACACCATTCTGGATATAGCTTCTAATTTCTATAAGGATCGATACACAACAAAAGACCCAGAAGCATTAAATCAATCACATCTCGACAACACCGAAATAAGAAAAGACAAAGAGCAAATTCCCCTCATAATAGAAGAAGAAGTAGCTCACGCTGTTATGTCTCAAAAGAATGTCAAGTCACCGGAACAAGACAACATCACAAATGAGATGATGAAGATTACACTGCAAGAGAACCTACATAGACTCACCGACCTATTTAATACTATATTACAGACTGAATATATACCATTACAGTGGACAAGTAGCACAATCATCCTTATATATAAAAAAGCGACAAAGATGACATAAATAACTATCGCCCTATTAGTCTTATGTCGAATATATACAAAGTCTTTTCAAAGCTTATCCTTAACCGAATTAGTAAAAACTTAGAGTTTCACCAACCACCAGAACAAGCAGGATTTAGAACAGGATACTCCATAACAGATCATATGCATAGCCTGAAACAAATTATAAAAAAAACAAGGATATTGATGCACACTATACTTAGCATATGTGGACTTCAGTAAGGCTTTTGACTGCTTGGAACATCGACATATTTGGAGAGCTCTAGAAAACCAAGGGGTAGAATCTAAGTACATAAGATTAATAAAAAATGTCTACTACAACAGCTCAGCGACAATAAAGCTAGAAACATGTGGAGAAAGTTTCGCAATCCAAGGAGGAGTACGACAAGGAGACCCGCTGTCTCCTAAATTTTTTTCTGCTGTGTTGGAAGAAATCATGAAAAAGTTACCCTGGGACGATATGGGAATCAAAATTAACGGCCGCAAACTCAATCATCTTAGGTTCGCGGATGACCTGGCAATACTGTCACACAATCCAAAAACACTACAAACAATGCTTCAATATCTGAGCAACAGAAGTAAGGAAGTAGGATTAGTCATCAACAAGCCAAAAACTAAACTAATGACTAATAACATTAAAACAAAAATCTTCGTTGATAATGAAGAAATAGAGTATGTTGAAAAGTATATATACCTGGGACAGCTTATCTCATTCGAGAACCAGATAGCACAAGAAATTGACAGACGTATAACAAACGCATGGAAGAGATATTGGTCACTCAAAGACATTATGAAGAACAAACATTACAATATGAATATAAAGAGGAAACTATTCAACACATGTCTATTACCTATACTGACTTACGGCTGCCAAACTTGGGCCCTAACACAAAAACTGGATAACAAACTAAGAACCACCCAGTAAGTATGGAAAGGAGCATCCTCAGACACAAAAGAATAGATAAAAAATGTGCATCTGATCTACGCAAGATCACCAAATTCGTAGATGTCAATAAGAAATATAAGTTCTCAAATGGCGCTGGACTGGCCACATGCTAAGACAGCCACCAGAAAGATGGACAAAAACACTCACCGAATGGATACCAAGGTACAACACAAAGCGGAAAAGAGGCATACAGCTCAAAAGATGGGCTGACGACCTAAAAAAGGTTGATGGAGCACTATGGATGAGGACAGCTAGGGACAGAGAGAAATAGAGAAATGTAGGATGTTAGAAGAGGCCTATGTGTCAACTAGATACACTGATAACCCAGACCGGGATGTGAAATAAAGTGATAATATTAAGTTTCAAAAAATGACATTTTATCGGTAATAAAGGTATTTGTATTTTTAAGCTAACAATTATTAGCAATTAACCATTGTACAACATCTAAAAGAGCATTACTAAGGTAAATGATTTATTTAAATGAGAAATAAGAAAGGCCCTGATATAGTCTTGTGGTATGCCCTTAACTCCTTTGAATGAACTACGAACCTGGTGGTTATTGAAATTAAACATTAATTTTTCGTTTTTAAGCCAGTGCTCAGTAACACCAAAAATATTAATATTAAAAGTATTCATAAACACCTTAAATTCTCATTCTTTATTTCTCATACACTGATACACTGAATATTCTGATGCAGAATGATATAGTTTACATTATGTTTATTTTTAGTCATGTTAACTATATTTGTCTTTCTAATATAATTATTATAACCAAATACGTTATTTTTTTAGCTAGAGGATATCTCTACTATCTTAAAATCTAGTTTAAGCTGTTATTGTTTAGAATTACTTCTAGTACTTATATCTAAGCACTGCGCAATAGAAGTAGATTGTGTAGCCAAATGATCGAGACTTATTAAAAAATATATATGATACCCATACAGCTTACCTACTTACCTAGTTCTTAATGTAGGGAATATCTACTAAGAGTCATATTACAAAATAATTATCTTTGTATTAGTATCGATTGCATGAAATTTATTTATTTTTTTATTTATTTACCCCTTATTGACAAATACAAAAGGTGAACTTAATGCCTATTGGAATTCTCTCCCAGTTAACCTTTGCGAATAGTGAGAAATTGCGACAATTGTTTATTATATAAACATAAGTTATATATAATTAAATTATTCTTGTATCTAATTCTATTTCACCCTTTGGCTAACTTTTATTAAAGAGTAATATAATCCACACAACTTTATTTACATTTAATTTACTCAATATTTAAAAACATTGTTTAAATTCTAAATGGTTCCCATTACCTTTATTACCTACTAAAATTATTAAGTTTGTTGAATTATTAAATTGTGGAGTAATATTTATTAAGTTACAGTCAGGTAAACAGTTATACAATAATGGAGTTCCATTAAAATATATTTTAATTAAAGGATATAAATATTTTTAACAGAATTTTTAAAATTGTCAATAGATTTCATAACTTCCAAACTCGTTCTAGAGGTACTGTATAAGAACTCTAACAAGATGTTTTGTTTCCCTCAGTATGTATGTTATTTTATCGCTAACTAAACGGAAGCAGTAGCTGTCATATGAAACGGCAGCTGTGTTTAAATATTGCGAAAACACATGATAGTGTAGTATTATCTTTAACAATAACATATACGTATTAATTTAAAAAATATTATCATTAAATAAATGTTTTTGTTTGAAAAATACATATAAAAGTTATTTTATTATATCTTTCTTATACTTTATATACATTTTAATTATTACACTGTGTTTATTCACTGATATTGTCCAGTAGGTTCACGTAGTAAGGGTTAGTACACAGTTTCAAATTAAAAGCGTATAAGAGTAAAGAAAAACAAGCTCTGTGAGATAGGGGTGTGATGTCATGTAGCTAATGCGGCATTAACTAGACTTAAGATCAAAGGCGCCTAGTGCTTACACAAGAGAAAGTAAATCAATCTAAGTTTAGATTAATAAACTTAGTTTGAAAAGGTTTACTAGAGAAAACTATCCTGAGAGGGGTAAAAGATTGATTCCTTTTACTTCGTAGTTCATATAGTGTCAAATGAAATCTTAGCTATTTCGTCCATCAAATGAAATCAAATAATATTTTTTTTATCGATTTTATACTGGCTGTATTGTAGATAAACTTATGGACGTCATAGATATTTTTTTCAATTTTACGGTTTGATAACTTGTCAGACAGAAACCTAGAAAACACGAGGGTTCCAATTTCCACGTTCTAACACGCCTCATACTCAAAGAACCGGAACTGACTAATCCTAAATCGTTTTTTTGCCAAAGGTTATAATAGATCTATGTTCCGTTTCAATCCTTAGATGCAAATATTTTTTAAACTGATAACTCAAGCAACGGATCGTTATTTTAAATCTTTTACATATTAAACATTCTTTTACATATACTAAAAATTATTACACATCACAATTTAAATCAGTATACTTAGTAACAATGATGAAATCAATAATTGTTAAACTTACGAAAAACCTTGACAAACCAAATGTTTATTCACTTCTATAGATTAAATTTAACAGATATCACCTGACCTAAATGGTTTAAAAACATGAACTTGTTTTTAATAAAATAAAACATAATATTTTGTTATATGTATCACAAACAACTTGGCATTGAATATATTATTAGTGATAATAATTGTCCACATTTCCGTCTCCGCTTCAATTTGAATAGATTTCAATTATCAATAAACGACACTTACATATTTTTATATAGGGATGTTTTATATGTTATGTACAATGACAAAAACTATTTACTCATTTATCTAAGATCGTAATCCGTATTGGCATAGAAGAAATCTTTTGAAATGTAATTTCAAGCTAATAACTTCCAGTTTAAACTTTTTATAATTGTTCATAATTTTATGCTTTACTTCTATAAAAAGATTGTAATAACATTCTTGAGGCTATTTATAAATATAAAAAGTTTTTATTTATTATACCAGCGCTGTTTACCCTCAGTTCCTTTCCTCGAATTCAGTTCAAAGAATTTATTTCTTTAAAAGAACATTACAATACTATTAAAAAAAATTAAAACAGAAATAACAATTTTCAAAATTGGAACTTATAACAACCAACTATCTTAGTTCTAATTCAGTCATTATGTACTCGTATATATATACATAATCACTAAATCATTAATTGTTTTTTTAATTTTTATACAATTAATGGTTTTGAACTTTTTATATCCATCGGTAAACTGTTGTATAACTTATCTCCTTCAAACTTTATGTTACATTTCCCATAGTTACTTCCTGGTTGCGGTAAGCTTAGATTTTGTTTATTTTATTTTCAAATGTTATCTGAGAGAAAAAATATTTTTTTGAAAAGAACACATGGTAAGTGTTTATCTGTGTTATTTTTGGGCTTTCATATATTTTTTGTGTAGATGTAAGTATATGTAAATTAAAAAGCGCATTTACTATTTTATTTTGTGTTACGCAAAGATCTTTCAGATTACTCTTAGCCAGATATCACCATATTTGAATGAGATATTCTAGATATTGATATGAATTCCATAAATTAATTTATGAGTCGAATAATAATGATATTGAAATCTAAGCTGCAACTAAATTAGCATTAAAGAATATACACAATTCTTAAGAAATCAAGATTAGGTATCGGTTCATGACATTGGGCAGTTTACGTTTACGTAAACAACGTTTAGGGGTTATCAAGACACGTATGTATATAATCGCTTAAATACGCCTTCCTTGTGCCATTTAATTTGATCCACTTCATCGCTTACACGGAAAACCACTCTCAAAGAATCAAGTAAGTTTTCAATATTGTAATAATATTTAATAGTATGTAGTTATAGAACTAGATTTTTACAATAGCCTTTTGTTTTAATCTCATTAGATATTTTATAAACATTTTCTTCAGATTTATTTCGGTTTAAAGAGTATCATTCAGTTGAAGTTTTTTTGTGTATTGTTTATGCGGTTACTTCTAACGCACATAGTCTCATTGGGCAGGACTGGTGTAGTAATGAGACCCAAGCATTTACGGGAAAGTAACTGACCCCAGATTAGGATCTAAGTGCTGCATGCAATACATCATTAACTTAGGATAGGGATGAGAAATGGGACTATAATCGTTTTCCGATCTCACAAAGATTAAGCAAATTAGAAAAGTGTGATTACTTCGACGCTGCGTTTTTGTGTCTTGTGTGATATGTGGCATCGTAAATTTTGTGCTACCTAAGTATTTATTACGGTTCTAAATAAATGTTATAATTAAGAACAACAATCTAAACCATCTGACATAATCAAAGAAATTTACACGTTTTCATTTTTAATGAATACATACATTTTAAATGTCAAATATAAAGTTATAAAAGGTATGAACTTGATTCGACTGTTTTCGCAGTTACAAGTGTAGTACCAGCTTATATATACATATAGCAATCGTGTTTGAAACGTGGGAGTAACTTTACTGAACAATATTTTGTTGTAGATCACGTACAAAACAAAAAATTTGTTATTCAATGCACGACCTAAGGCCAACTCTGTTTTAGCGACAGTACTATAAGGCAGATTGCTTACAATTTTGATTTATCTAGATATTAGATTATTTTTTAAATTTACGATCCCAAAAACCGATTTACCGGATACTAGTTATATAATTAGCATATTTATATTCAATCAATCCTATAGTTTATTATACGTACCATATTTTACGAATATGTTGTAAATTTATACAAGTATCAATCTTAAAATATTTAATTATAATATGTACGTTTTTCAGAATGAAAGCAGTTATAGTTTTGTTCGTACTCTCGTGCGTTCTGGCTCTAGCCTATGGTGACCTGGTGTGTGGTACTGACTACTGCAAGAAAAACCCTTGCTCCAATGATGTAACTCCTTCCAGTTGCGTCGCGCCTAAAGTGTACCACGCCAAACATGGTGGCAAATGCGGCTGCTGCCCAACTTGCGTCACCTTGTTGTGTAAGTATTGATTTATTCTAAAATTACAAAAAAAAAATGGTTTTTATTTAAATCAAAACATAACATAGGAATGTGTTAAATTCTTCTAGCTGAAGGAGCGGCGTGCACAATTTATAGCAGAGAGATTGGACAGACTCCTTCCTCAATCTGCAGTCGGCCTCTCAGGTGTATCTCAGGAGTATGCACTAAAATCACCCCTAGGGTTTAATTTTGTTTACTTATGAATGTTGTATCATTTCTAAATAAAATATATATTATAATTATATCTTAATTTATTTATCTTAATTATATTTTTGCCAGGTTGTTGATTAAATTATGACAAATTAATAGCAAAAATAAGTATCAAACCGTAAATAATCTGCTCCATATTTACGTTTCCTTTTTGAGAATTTGTCTTTTTAAGGCTTTATTATGAGTAATAAACAGTATTAGAAACAATGAGAGAAGTCATAACTCAAATTATTATGACAGCTAACAAATTCTTTTTCAAGCTTTAATCTTATTCATCTTAAATTTTCTTATTGTTTAAAAACTAACATTTATTTAATTTTCCATGAATATGCTAAAACATTCTGTTATAAATTATAATTAATGAATCCCAAGAGTTCATAGAAAGTTGTTTAAACATTCTTACTGTATAACGTTCATCTATTATACTATATAAAATAACTTAAAAAAAAACAGTAATTTAGTCAATAATTCAAGAAATATCTAAACTGTCACTTGTCACTTAACTGAAACATGGCGTAGAAGTCAAAAAAACATCAGATGGTTACACAAATTTGAACATATTTAAATGAAAGAAATCTATGAATTTCAATCTCTATTCTAATAACTTAGTTATCACCCGGTAACAAACTCGAACGAAGGCTCTTCTAGATACATTTTCTAGAAACCATTTCTATTATTGAATGTTAAGAATTTAATTTATTTTCCTACACTCTCCGACCATGTAAAGTTAATATCCAACTCTAGCAGCAGCCAATTGATTCCAACTTGTACAACTAACTCTTGGCTGACTATCACTAGCTCCATATAACTTATTTCTGTGACACTAAACGCCTAAAAAAACTTAATTTAACTATTTGTAGAATTTTAAATGAAATCTATAACATTGTAATACATAAAAAATATATACATATAATAGATAAAAATGTATGCTATATCATTATTTTATTGAAGCGCGGCAAACAAACATAGGTAACCTAATGGTAAACGATCATCACGGCCCATTTACTTCTTACAATTCATCTTACATTTATAAATCACAAAAGGAATAGATAAGATATCATTGTCAATGTTATGGCGCTGTAAGCATATAGTACCTATATAATTATTGAATATGCCAGCACAGTAACGTATCACATCGTTAATCCATAAACACCCAAATTTATTTGTTCCTTAAATCCAGCCCTAAAATATTTAAAAGAAATCACATTACGACTACATCAACACTTTTACAACTGTTTAAGTATTAATATGTCGCAAACCGCCCACCGCCACAGATGTGATTTAGTTATTGGGTGATATAAAAGATGGCATAAAATAAAAGCAATATTTCAAGGGATCAGTTAAACGCGTGTGATGTGAGGTGATAAACGGAAGGAAAGAATCCGTAAAGCTTTGATCGCCGATATATTGACAGATAGAAATTCATTTACAGGAAAAGTAAAGTTTATATATTTTCTTAACCTTAATATTGTGTGGAGAAATAAATGTATGAAGACCGGCTAATTTATATTGTATAGATATACGAAGCAAAAACTAAATCAGAAAAAACTGCCGTGTGAGAGCGCTCTTGGTGTGCGCTTATAGCATTAATAAAATGTATTGTGGGATTCATTGTCTTGATTCTTTTGAAAATATTGTTTACTTTATCTTTTCGATTGGTGACCAAGGAAGCTAGTTGGCAGACAGTTTGAAATAAGAACAGAATACGTTTATGAAACCTTTACTATCGATACGATTTATAGATAGGTAGGTACTATGTTTTTGAATGAAATTAGAAGTTGATATTGTGTTAGTTTTGGTATTTATAAAAAGTTTTAATTTTCAAGAACATTTTGAAAATAATTCATGGTTTTTTCTAAAGACTAGTCTAAAACCTTAAAAAACGGTAAGGCGGTGGTTAAAGCTAGAATATAATGAACTTTAATATTTTTAGGTTGCATCTCTCAGTGCATAGTAAAATTTTCTAACCAATATTGTATTATTTCGGTTTACAAAAAGGTTCTTATTTAAAACTTCCAGAGCTTAACTTGAACCGTTTTTCTCATTAAGCTCTCGTTTTTAATTTTGGGAATTAAAAAGCTCTACTATATTACCAGCCATTATAATTATGCCCTGACTCTTTAGTATAATTATTCTACTCAGTGAATTGCAAAGACCACAGCGTTTTACGGATTTAAAATATTTTTAACGTTACTTTAATTATATGATTTATATAAAAATTAATAATAATAATAATAATATCACAGCACAAATTACACATGTTGATCTAACCCCTAATAATTATTTGCTTGTATTAAGGGTGTTAGAAATACACATTATAAATACCGCCAATATTTTTAATAAACGACTAAATCCAAAAATACAGACATCTATGTTCATCACATACATCCCTGTCCCTGTCGGATTCAAACCGGAACCCCATTGTGTCGCTATACGTTATTCATCTTCGCTAACTGTTAAAACATGCGTTACGTTTAGTTTAGCGGTTAAAAATTTATTATTAAACACTTTTACAGACTTTAAGACACATATATATTCAATTCTTGCAGGGGTCAGAAAATTAATATATCCTTTACTATTATAATCATTGCACACATTTCTATAATGTCAGGATGAAAAAATTTAAATTGGTTTCAAGATTGAAATATATTTATATATTTATTTATATTTAAATATTTAGAATTGTACCTATGAGTGGTTTGATATATGAGTAAATATTGTCAAGTAGCGGTAAGTATTTTTTATTGAACTATCCTGCATTGAGCTCAATGAACATATTATTTTGTGCGTGTACCGACCCCCCTCTAGTGACTTTGATGAATTTGAAAACAAAATGGAGGATATTTTAACTAAGCTTTGTCATAAAAACAAGTCCGTGATTGTTTGCGGTGATTTCAATGTAGATATATTACAAGAAACTTCGTCTAGTGTACGTTTATTAAATTTGTTTAAATCTTTTAACTTACTGAACGTCATTTTTGAACCTACTCGTATTACTAGTATTTCCGCGACTTGTTTTGATAATGTGTTCTGTCGCTGTAACATTTATGAAGAAACAGTAATGACGAATTTAAGTTCAGACCACTGTGGTCTAAAATTTTCTCTATTAATTAATCACGAAAGTGAAAAGCCCCAAAAGTTTACTTGTAGACCAATTACAAAAAACCGGGTCCTAACATTTAAGAATACTGTTCAGCAAAAAGTGGGTAAAGTAGATATGAGCGATGATAATCCAAATAATTTATATAATAACATTTTCGGTTTTTTGTTACAAGAATTTAATAATGTTTTTAAGCCAAAAACTATGACTAAATACCTAAAACTTAAATTTAGTGATTGGGCTACCGTGGGAATATATAAAAGTAGAGATAAGTTATATGATTTATATAGTGAGAGGCAATGGAATCAGGATCCGGTATTCTTGAATAAAGTTAGGATTTTTTCTAAAATATTTAAGACCGTTTGCATACAAGCTAAGTCGATTTACATAAGAAATAAAATCTTAAACTCAGAAAATAAAATAAAGGCAACTTGGGATGTTTTATCTAGTGTTTCTGGGAAAAATAGGGCTGCTAATGGACCTATTAAGTTAAAAATTGATAATATTGAAATAAATTCAAATTCAACTGTGGCGGCAATTTTTGAGACTTTTTTTAACGAAATTCCTTTAACAGTCACGCGTAATTTAAATTCTTCACCATGTGATGCAATCGTCGAATTGACGAATAACGTAAGAGTCAGTAATAAATGTTTTGTTTTTAAACCTGTTACATCATATGAAATTGTTAAAACTTTTAGAAATCTAAATATGAAAAAAACCGGTGATCTTTGGGGTATGTCAGTAAAATTACTAATAAGTATTATAAATGATATTGCTCCACAATTATCCTTAATTTTTAACAAATGTATTGAAACCGGTACTTTCCCAGATTTAATGAAATATAGTAAAGTAGTTCCTTTGTTCAAAAGTGGCGATAGACTAGAACCCGGGAATTATAGACCTATCTCTATTTTACCTATTTTAAGTAAAATCTTCGAAAAAATTATACTAAACCAAATGTCAGAATTTGTTTGTAGCAATGAAATCATGCATAGTGAACAATATGGTTTCACCAAAGGCAAATCAACAACTGATGCGGGTGCCGCGCTTCTTAAGCACATTTACGACGCATGGGAAAAGTCACAGAATGCAATCGGAGTGTTTTGTGATTTATCTAAAGCCTTTGATTGCGTGGACCATCAAACACTACTTTGCAAACTTAATCACTATGGTGTGCGTAGTGCTGCGCTTGATCTTATTGCCTCTTACTTGAATCAAAGAGTTCAGACGGTTGATGTAAATAATTGTAAATCGGTTGGATCTCATCTAAAAATGGGTGTTCCACAAGGATCTATTCTAGGCCCTTTCTTATTTTTACTCTATATTAATGATTTGCCTTTTTACGTAAAAGGACTATGTGACATTGTACTTTTTGCTAATGATACATCACTTATTTTTAAAGTTGATCGTAATACGTGACAGAGCACAGTTGACAAAGTTAACTGTGCTCTGTCACGTGTTCTTCATTGGTTTGAAATTAATAATTTGGCATTAAATATTAAAAAAACTAAATGAATGGAATTTACACTTCCTAATGTAAAAAGTCAAGATTGTAGTTTATTCCTTAACAATGAAGTGTTAGAACTGACTGACTCGACAACTTTCTTAGGTATAACTTTAGATAAAAAGCTCCAGTGGAACCCCCATCTCTCGACACTCGCAAGCAAACTTAGCTCAGCCGTCTTTGCAATTAAAAAAGTAAGACAATTAACAGACGTTAATACGGCTCGACTCGTTTATTTTAGTTATTTTCATAGTATATTGTCTTACGGTATCTTACTATAGGGCAGCGCTGCCGAAATTAATTCTATATTTATTTTACAAAAACGAGCTATACGGGCTATTTGTAATCTAAGAGCTAGAGACTCCCTAAGAGATGTTTTTAAAGAAATCGGTATTCTTACGGTCGCTTCTCAATACATTTTTAATAACTTACTATATATACGCCAAAATTTAAATGACTATAAAAAAAACAGCGACAGACATACAATTCAAAATTCAAAATTCAAAATTCAAAATATCTTTATTCAAGTAGGCATTTACACGCACTTTTGAATCGTCAATTACATTAAATTGGTCAGTATAGTCAGTCTGTGAGTAAGCTACCACCAGCTCGGAATGCTGTTCTGCTGAGAAGAGCTGGCCAGAAACTCAACAGTTGCTCTTTTTAAATAAAATTTAACAATGTTTGACTTATAAATTATAACATCAACCCTGCAAATGAGTCAATGACCCAAGTTCCACACATTTCGATCAACCAAAAACTCTTGAATGTTATAGTAAGATTTATTTAATAATATACCTTTAATTTTAGATTTGAAACCAAGAAAAAGAAGATCTAGGATATCTTGTGGAACCTTAATATATATGCGTATACTCAAGCCCATGAAGGATTTCTTAACTTTTTGAAGTCGAAATTTAGGCGTTACGAGCCTATTTTTATTTCTTGTATTGATTGAATGTCTGTCGCTGTTTTTTTTATAGTTATTTAAATTTTGGCGTATATATAGTAAGTTATTAAAAATGTATTGAGAAGCGACCGTAAGAATACCGATTTCTTTAAAAACTTCTCTTAGGGAGTCTCTAGCTTTTAAGTTACAAATAGCCCGTATAGCTCGTTTTTGTAAAATAAATATAGAATTAATTTCGGCAGCGCTGCCCCATAGTAAGATACCGTAAGACAATATACTATGAAAATAACTAAAATAAACGAGTCGAGCCGTATTAACGTCTGTTAATTGTCTTACTTTTTTAATTGCAAAGACGGCTGAGCTAAGTTTGCTTGCGAGTGTCGAGAGATGGGGGTTCCACTGGAGCTTTTTATCTAAAGTTATACCTAAGAAAGTTGTCGAGTCAGTCAGTTCTAACACTTCATTGTTAAGGAATAAACTACAATCTTGACTTTTTACATTAGGAAGTGTAAATTCCATGCATTTAGTTTTTTTAATATTTAATGCCAAATTATTAATTTCAAACCAATGAAGAACACGTGACAGAGCACAGTTAACTTTGTCAACTGTGCTCTGTCACGTATTACGATCAACTTTAAAAATAAGTGATGTATCATCAGCAAAAAGTACAATGTCACATAGTCCTTTTACGTAAAAAGGCAAATCATTAATATAAAGTAAAAATAAGAAAGGGCCTAGAATAGATCCTTGTGGAACACCCATTTTTAGGTGAGATCCAACCGATTTACAATTATTTACATCAACCGTCTGAACTCTTTGATTCAAGTAAGAGGCAATAAGATCAAGCGTAGCACTACGCACACCATAGTGATTAAGTTTGCAAAGTAATGTTTGATGGTCCACGCAATCAAAGGCTTTAGATAAATCACAAAACACTCCGATTGCATTCTGTGACTTTTCCCATGCGTCGTAAATGTGCTTAAGAAGCGCGGCACCCGCATCAGTTGTTGATTTGCCTTTGGTGAAACCATATTGTTCACTATGCATGATTTCATTGCTACAAACAAATTCTGACATTTGGTTTAGTATAATTTTTTCGAAGATTTTACTTAAAATAGGTAAAATAGAGATAGGTCTATAATTTCCGGGTTCTAGTCTATCGCCACTTTTGAACAAAGGAACTACTTTACTATTTTTCATTAAATCTGGGAAAGTACCGGTTTCAATACATTTGTTAAAAATTAAGGATAATTGTGGAGCTATATCATTTATAATACTTATTAGTAATTTTACTGACATACCCCAAAGATCACCGGTTTTTTTCATATTTAGATTTCTAAAAGTTTTAACAATTTCATATGATGTAACAGGTTTAAAAACAAAACATTTATTACTGACTCTTACGTTATTCGTCAATTCGACGATTGCATCACATGGTGAAGAATTTAAATTACTCGTGACTGTTAAAGGAATTTCGTTAAAAAATTTCTCAAAAATAGCCGCTACAGTTGAATTTGAATTTATTTCAATATTATCAATTTTTAACTTAATAGGTCCATTAGCAGCCCTATTTTTCCCAGAAACACTAGATAAAACATCCCAAGTTGCCTTTATTTTATTTTCTGAGTTTAAGATTTTATTTCTTATGTAAATCGACTTAGCTTGTATGCAAACGGTCTTAAATATTTTAGAAAAAATCCTAACTTTATTCAAGAATACCGGATCTTGATTCCATTGCCTCTCACTATATAAATCATATAACTTATCTCTACTTTTATATATTCCCACGGTAGCCCAATCACTAAATTTAAGTTTTAGGTATTTAGTCATAGTTTTTGGCTTAAAAACATTATTAAATTCTTGTAACAAAAAACCGAAAAAGTTATTGTATAAATTATTTGGATTATCATCGCTCATGTCTACTTTACCCACTTTTTGCTGAACAGTATTCTTAAATGTTAGGACCCGGTTTTTTGTAATTGGTCTACAAGTAAACTTTTGGGGTTTTTCACTTTCATGATTAATTAATAGAGAAAATTTTAGACCACAATGGTCTGAACTTAAATTCGTCATTACTGTTTCTTCATAAATGTTACAGCGACAGAACACATTATCAATACAAGTCGCGGAAATACTAGTAATACGAGTAGGTTCAAAAAAG
Source organism: Napeogenes sylphis (assembly GCA_959347405.1). Lineage (NCBI taxonomy): Eukaryota > Metazoa > Arthropoda > Insecta > Lepidoptera > Nymphalidae > Napeogenes > Napeogenes sylphis. The sequence continues at coordinate 19,337,731 of OY365776.1, read as the reverse complement.
ATGTTCAGTAAGTTAAAAGATTTAAACAAATTTAATAATCGTACACTAGACAAAGTTTCTTGTAATATATCTACATTGAAATCACCGCAAACAATCACGGACTTGTTTTTATGACAAAGCTTAGTTAAAATATCCTCCATTTTGTTTTCAAATTCATCAAAGTCACTAGAGGGGGGTCGGTACACGCACAAAATAATATGTTCATTGAGCTCAATGCAGGATAGTTCAATAATTCGCTCAACAGAGAGCGACACTATGTCTGATCGAGACTTTAACACTACATCGTTACGAGCTAAGATAAGTGAGCCACCGCGAATAGCTTTCTCTCTACAGAACGAACTTGACAATTTATAATTTTCTACATTTATAATATTGTTATTCTTTGATAACCAGTGCTCTGTAATGCACAATAAACTTATGTCATATTTTTGAACAAAGAGTTCCACTTCCAATTCCTTGCCACCTAAGCCTTGTATATTTTGATGGACAATATTTAACAACTTAGGCTTTGTCTTATCCATTAGTTTAAAGTAGAACGCTTATGTTCTGTCAGTAATATATTATTTAAAGTACATTTATTTTTCGTTATATCTGTTATAACGAAGTTTTTTAAATTAAATGCTACTAAAGTAGCAATTTGTTTTTTATAATATAAAGGCAGATACATTGTACCTTTTGTCATCCTAAACCTATTATAAATAAATTTATTTACATCAAAGTAAAAGAATGCATCACTATGACGGTATGTCAAATTATATAATGTCAAATTTAAATTATATATATATTTATTTTGTTTGTCTGAATAAGAAGATGAATATGGAAATGCACAAATTACAATTTTACAATTATTCTTATTATGTAATTTCAATAATTTTTCAATATTACTAATTATTTCAATTTTCTTAATCGACCAACCATCTCCATGTAATAGTACAATAGTACTGTTTTCAGTCAACTTTGAGTCAAAATTAATTATTTTATCTATATTGTGCTGGTAACTAGCACCAGGTGAGCATATATTATGTACATTATTTAATTCCCTACTTAAAAGAGACCCAAAGCCCTGACCTAATTGGTCAGAAAAAACAAAGTAATTATGGTTGTGCACAACAGAGGACCTATTATTAATTTGATTTTTATTCATTATATTTATGTTTTTATTACTACTTTTAGTATGTATAGCCGAATCACCCAACCCCTCAGAGTTTAGTTTAGAAACAACATTTAATTTTTCACTTAAACAATTACAGTTAACATAATTATTAGTTAATGACTCAAACCGCTCTAAGTTATAACTACATAGGTCAACTAAATTATCTGTAGCTTCAATATGTTCCTTAATTTGATTCTGAAAAGATTCATATTTTTTACTTATTGAATGCAATGCAGAAGTTAATTGAGAGATTTCCTCATGCAAGTTTTGGGTGTCTCGCTCATACAGTGACCTACTCTCAATCATTTTCCTATTATAAACACTTACTTTTTTAATTAATGTGGAGCGTTCAATTTGTAAATTCTTTATTTTCTTTGCAGGAAACTTGTTTTTGATGAGATTATTACATTTTTTAATTAATTTCTTAACCTTCATATACTTTTTTAATTTTTTATGACTTGAAAAGTATATGGGGTGCACAATACTTGACTCATCTTTTGTTAGATCAATTATAGTAGAATTAACATTTATGAAATTTGATTGAGTAGGTTGTGAGTTGCATTCAACCAGCTCCTCATATAAGCTATGAGTATGCTGACTTTCTACATTTAATTTGCAGGTTTCTAGGTCTGAAATAGTTATCTTAGCCTGCACCAAATCAGACTCAAGCTCTGATATGCGATCTAATGCCCTCTCATGCTCATTGCTGCACTGGTCAAATGCAGTCACTATATTTCTTAACTGATCTCGCTGAGCCACAATATCCAAATAATTGGTATGTAGTTCAGCGAGCTTACCTTTAAGATTAGTATTTTTTATAACAATATCTTTAATTTCCTCTTCACTGTCCTCTCGTTCCTGAAGTAGCTTGTTGCACAAATCTTTGGATGATTTTAATTCTTCTAAAGCCAGTTTTAACTTTTGCTCCAAATCCTTTGCAGAGGCCTTGCGAGTTGCAATTATTCTTTCCATTGTTGAACCTGGGTACAAATTACCTTTTAGATACAAATGGGAGTTTCAAAATGCTTGTTTTATGTATATAAGTAAGGTAAAGTAAAAGTAATAGTTTTGTATGAGGCCAATGTTTTTGTCTTCAACTTTACTTCCAACTAGTCAAGTAAAGAGAGTCAATAACGGTGCCAGAGTGTGTGGATGGACGTAACTCACTATAAAATGAGTAGTTGTTAGTTTAATGTAAGTGTAATTATAATAAAATTAAAATAAAATACTCCCCGGGATTGAAGAAATTTGAATTCGACATCCGTTGGTTGACAGCTCAGTATATTTCTTTGTTCTTATGAAATTAAGCACAAGACAAAGTACAAACAATAGCACTATAGTAAAATGGTATTTTTAAATACAAAATGAGATAATTGCACTTAATTAATATACATAAAGTAATTTAATATTAATTAAAATGTACAGAGAAATTTTCTGACGACTCAATCAATACAAGAAATAAAAAAAGGCTCGTAACGCCTAAATTTCGACTTCAAAAAGTTAAGAAATCCTTCATGGGCTTGAGTATACGCATATATATTAAGGTTCCACAAGATATCCTAGATCTTCTTTTTCTTGGTTTCAAATCTAAAATTAAAGGTATATTATTAAATAAATCTTACTATAACATTCAAGAGTTTTTGGTTGATCGAAATGTGTGGAACTTGGGTCATTGACTCATTTGCAGGGTTGATGTTATAATTTATAAGTCAAACATTGTTAAATTTTATTTAAAAAGAGCAACTGTTGAGTTTCTGGCCAGCTCTTCTCAGCAGAACAGCATTCCGAGCTGGTGGTAGCTTACTCACAGACTGACTATACTGACCAATTTAATGTAATTGACGATTCAAAAGTGCGTGTAAATGCCTACTTGAATAAAGATATTTTGAATTTGAATTTGACGCTGGGCTCACTAACAGATAACACTGACCGGTCAGCATATAATTAGTTTACTATCTAATAATATTCTTCATTTATGAATTGCTTAAATATTAATGTGGCGAGATTTATATAATTTCATACCTAGTATTAAACCTGTAAATTAAATCTAAAAAAAATCAAATTATTATTATTAAATAAAATTTTTATATTCCAATACCTAATTTAAAACATCATTAATCAAATTTAATCATGATTAATATTCATTTTATTGTAAAATTAACTGATTGATATCATATTTATCTTTAAAGGTGCTGGCGTCTGATAGTCATGAGTCGTTTTGCATTAACGGCAAGCGCAATGATAAGTATAATAATCAAATAAATTCATTATTTCTCCTGAATATCGATCGAACAAACGTGTATATGTGTTGTGACCTTTGACAATCGGAATAGTGCAACTACAAACATCATTTGCGTCTTTAAACAATAATTGGGTCAAAATTTAACAAATAAACAATATATTGGACGCGACTACACAAGCCGTATTTGTTTTTAATTTGCAGTTAAATACGAATACTCTATTAAATGTTTTGTGAATTTAATGAAAACAATGTGCTAAATAATTAATTTTAATATTTAACCGACCTCAAGTGAAAGGTTATTGGATAAACAATTATGTATTGAGTTATAATTGTCTCATTGTAACTTGGTAGCTTGAGTATTATCAGAAACCGCACAATAACTAAGTGACTAAATTTATCATAGGTATGTGGTTATTGTTTTATAATTACTTACGACCTTTCCATCACGGGATATAAATTTTATCCCGAAATTCAATCAGGAGATTAATATCACTTGATTAATCTTTCAACAACCCTCTTTGGGAATAATGGGATAAGGCCATTTATCCGGAACGTTTCAATTTTATTTGATATTTCCTTCATATTTAATGTGATCATTTATCTCTTTTTTAATATAAAAACCTATTGATCTTTATTGCAATATGTTATCTGTAGTTTTTATATACTTTTTTATTTTTTTTAGATATACAATGAGTTTACGCAAAGCGAGGGAAAATCCGAATATAATTCAAAATGGCGCTATATGCCAAGAGGAAAAGGCGAAAGATCCAGAGTTTGTCTGCCGAGAGTCCCCATTGACGGTTCTTATTGAACATTCTCTCCACATACGAGCTATTTATCACATTTTTGTTGTTATTCTACTGGTATTGCTATGCGATACCGTCATATACGATCTTATAGAACGCGGAAAGCAAGTAAAACATTATCATTATTAACTATATTTTAACAACAATTATATATTATATAACGTTGCTGACTTTGTTATTGATTGTTTTTTTTTATCTTAATTACGAGTATTGGGCATCTTATTGTTCGTCCAATTTAACTTTTATTATAGTTAATATTATAGTATAATAATATAGTTAATATTAATTTAGATGTTTCTCATTCAGCTTTTACTTTTTATTTATAGAAACTTAAATTCAATTTCAGTTTACTTTTAATTTAAATAATGACTTTTATTGATTCAACTAATTGAAATCTCTATATCAGTTGACAGAATTAAAAGCTGTCTTCTTTTATATTCGAAATAACAATGTTCATTTGTTCCAAATTTTTTTTAATAGCTATTTAAATCTGTTCGTTCCCATCTGTATGCTAATGAAAAGCTTTAGGGATCAATAAGGGTCCTGAAAGCTTTACGCAGACCATCCGAAAGGATTTTTAGTTAAAAAAACATTATTCCCATTAATTAGATTAATATGTTAAACGCATATCCATTTGTTTGAATAGAAAATGGTCTAATCGTGTTCGATTTTTAAAATAAACATAAAAAGAACAAAGAGCAATGAAATAATATGAAACATATAAACGCATGATTTATGACAAGCTTTTAAAGTTCGTTCTACACTGCAGTAAAAAATATAAAACTTGTACTGCATTATATATTATGACGCCTAAAAGAGCAAAAATCTATAGTTTAATTATATATTTTTTGTAGAATAAACATCGGCGTGACGTCAGTTGTATATGGATTCGGCGACATACGACGCGGCGCCAGACTATGGCTCTTTGAGTTCGCCGTCGCCGTCGCCTTCTATCCAGGCTTGAGGATGTATGCAGGAATACGAGATCTTATTAAACATAATGCAGGTACAAATGTTACTAGTCTTAATTATCCTTTTACTAAAAAGAATTAACTCGTTTCATACATTCTTAGCGTTATTTTTCCAAACTTTTTCATACTTGGCGTTACTTTTCCATACGCAGAAAATAATATCACTTTTTTGGCGTCAGATATTATGTGTTTGTAGAACAATACCATTTGTCATTTTCATATAGGATGCATTTGATCAAGTTAATGCTTTTATAATCTAGGTCTCCGTTAAATAAAATCGGTCTCTACTAGTGTTTTATATCTTTACTGCAAACATGTGATTTATATTGTATAAAAAATAAGTGTGTGAATTTGAGTATTTTGAAAAGTTAGTAACGAAGAATTTCTATCCAAATCAATTAGTGTTTACCTATGTACCTACTTATATGCACAGTCTGGACTAAAATTTCATTTACTTAATTATAAAAAAAATGTACTTAACTATTATATCAATTGAACTATCGGAATAAATGTGTTCTAGATTTTAAACTCTATTAAGTATTAAAGAATAATATAATATATATATTACGCAGGCTATAGCGAAATAGATGATCCACCATATTTGGTGTCCTCCATATTGGATTATGTATGACAGTACTTACCTTATCGTTGATCTCGTTTCCCTTTTCATTTCATACCCATATCAAGAGGTACCTGAAAAAAGGTAATGTGCCAACTTGAGCGGCACCATTTTGAACATATCTATAGTTAATGATGTATATTGTCATAAAAACCAATGGAGTATGCCAAATATCAACACAATTCCTATTGAGATTTTTTGACTCAAAAGAAACATATATACGTAAAGTTATTTTTAATTTATAAAAGCTTTTTGGTAAGCTCTCACGTGTTATAATTAATTACTAAAATTTGTGCAAAATTTGCTTGATAGTTAAGGATTCTTCAGATTAAACAGCGCGCTCATTAGCGAATAAATAATCCCTGTGTCGGAAACAAACATAAATAACGGATGCAAAATACAGCCAGACTCGGATCAACAATCTCTGGATCACACAAAGATCTGTCCCTTGTGATACCAGTGTGAGTACCAGAGAGATTATTGCACTCAAATCCCTTGGTACATCAGTCAGGGTCACTGACAGATAAACCACCAACTATAATTATAATAAGTTTAACCGTAACATCCATACTGTAATAAAACATTAATATTTCATGAAAACACGATAAAGGTTTTACATACTCATAAATATAAATGATATTAAAACGTTAAACAAGGAACTAGAGGAAGCATCTTATTTCATCATTCATAAATCTACCTGAAAACCGTGCTTTACTCATACAAAGATAAAAAGCCACACAAACAGCAAAAGATAAAAATGTGTTTGTATTATGCGATACTTTTTTATGTGACAAATATCGCTGACTATGACGGCATACAAGGTGTGAGTTGAGTGTGGGTTTCACACCACCAAGAGGTCATTCAGGGCTCGAGTCCTTTTGTTGCAAGAGGCCACTGCGCTTCGCATCCAATTAGTCACTTGGTTGACCATACAACGCCTCCGAACTACACATACACTTCACTGAAGAGCTTATAAAGTTTCGACGTGACCTTTCCTTGAGCAAACTATGAAAGCAGCTATTAAATTCTAGAAACGCTATGAAAGGACATAAAAATATTTGTAGTCTTTCATGTTCAGCTCTTAAAACTTCAAGACCATAATTTATATTTTTAAAACAATATTTTAAGACTTTTAAATTTAATACCTATTATTTTTGTTACAAATACATATAATAAGTTAAAATTATTTAATTTTAATTATCTACAAAGTATTTTATCAATGATAATAAAAAAAATATTTCGATTCTATTAGCACTATATAGCCAGGTTCCGTAAATTAAGGTCATGTACATATAAAACTATACACGAAGATAAACAAGGGTCTTTATCTTACACCATTAAACCACTGTCCTTAAATCGCCATTGTTTATAAATAAATACACAATAATCTTTGTAATTAATCATCAAAATAAATTATATTTATCAATGTTGAAAATGCGTTTATTAGGATAGAATTTTGTTTCATAAGATTCTCTGCTTTCGTGTTATTATATAAAATTTATGGTAGCTATATTATTAAAAAAAAAAATGCACTTTTGTACACTATGCCAGTCTACAAAGTTGCATTATTTTATTTTTAAAAGTATTTTATATTAAACGGTAAACGCTACATTTTAAAGTGCTTTCTAATGAGGTTTCAATAAGTCATTTTACTATAGTAAAGATACACATTTTTTTAAACATTTCGTTGTTTTTCAGTTTGATTATAATTATAACGATATAAGATCGAAAAAGAGTCCAAAAAAAATATTCTCTCGTGGAAATAAGAACTTTCTGTAACAAAACATAGATATCCTATATGTTAAGCAAGGCAATAATCTACGATCACACGAAGATAAACGATTTTTGAAATGTTTTTCGGTAATACGTACATAGAAAAACAGGTCAATAGACAAAAACACAAAATAAATAGTTTCAAATTATTTGTCACATAACTAACACGTGCCAATTATTTTTTGCACAAAATTATTCATGCACACATTTTGCGTCGTTTCTGTTTTATTATATGGATAGTTTAATTGGAACACGAGTCGAGGCTGTTAGAAAATTTTAATTTCAAAATTTCAGAAATACTTCGATAACATTTTAAAAAGATTTTTAAATTTGTCACAGGTCTTTGCAAAATTTGGTCCATAATTGGTGTATTAAGTGTGATACTCTTGGAATTATTGCTGATAGCAGTACCAGTATGGGACTTGGCCAACAAACATTTGGCGCTGGCTTCGTCTGCAGTGGTCACCTGTGAAATGGTTAGTATTATTAAAGAGTAGAGTAGTGTCTTTAAAGGTTACTTGTATCTATAAATTCTTTTTACATATATTTACTTACTCTTTCCCTAAGATTATTATCAAATGAAAATATATATTTATAATATCAGAGTACACTTCAGGCTAATAGAATAAAATGTTGTTATTGAACTTTCAAAAAGCTCTTTAAAATTCAAACCAGTTCTAATAGAATAAAAAAAAAAACAATAAATATTTTACCTACATGTACACACAACAATAAAAATTGTAATTAAAACTACACTTTTACAGAGATATATATTAAAACTATCCTAAATGGTTATATATGTACCTATTAAAAGTTGTAAAAAAGAAAAGCAATTGTGTTTATTCTATATAATAGCCTATTATATAAAGTTTAAATTAAATATAAACCTAAATATATTTTCAATCTCACGTTCGTAGCGAAGTTTATATCATTATGGCCTTTTCAGTAAACAAGTCGTAAGCCTCTTTATAACGTTCATTTCGTTTTATAGACGACAATATTTTTAAATAGTAAAACAGCATATTTCATCATATAATTTTTTATTTTGTTTTGATAGGTTTATTAAATTAAAATAATTAAGTTTCGTACAATACTTTTTTGGGTTCATCAAAGCGTTGTCAAATTAAATGAATATCGAAAAATAATTAATTAATAGAGATATATTTTAAATTTCATTATTAACTTAACCGCGTATTTCTCGATATTTTGTTCAATAAGATTAAACTTAATTACGCTTTTGTTTTGTGGAATACTCAAGTTAATTAAAAAATACCTTGCCTAGACGAAGTTCAACAACCTTTTCTTTTAATAATTATCAACATGGCATAACTCGTTTATTTGATCATTTTATAAACCTTTGAGCTATATTAAATTGACGTGAACATAAGTATAACACATGTCAGACTTATGACATCAGATTACTTACATATGTGATAACTAGGTAACTACAAAGCTAAGTGTAGTTGATTGCTTTGATCAAATTATATACTAACATAATTATGTAGTAATCAACTATATTTTCTTCCACGCCGCAGTCATCTTATTCTATACTATCTTTGGCCGCGACTCCGTCCACGTGTTTATTGACAGCAATGTTTTTATCTTTCTATTTTTTTTTAATTTACCCCAAGAAATAATAATAATAAAAAGTATCGTATGTTACTTTTAATATCTCCAAAAGTATGTGTACAAAGTTTCATAATGATCGGTTAAATAGTTTTCGCGTGAAAACGTAACAAAACGTTACATTCACATCATTTTATTTCTGAGAAATATTATATAAATATAGAATGAAAAATAAACCGATACGGGCAGGGACTCGAACCCGCGACTACTGGGAAACCGTCCCGTCGCTCTACCAACTGAGCTACCGTATCGCTGTCCGCCTCGGTGAATTAAGCATTCTATATGTGATCGTCTTTATCGGGACGGTATCTATATGTAGTCGCGGGTTGGAGTCCCTGCCCGTATCGGTTTATTTTTCATTCTATATTTATATAAAATTAAATAAGCTTAACATGGCTATACATGTTTAAAGATATTTTCAAACATTATGAGAAATATTTTCACGATTAATTGCATTAAAATACTTTAAGAGGATATTATTAATGATGTCAAAAGAAAGTAATATTTTTAGTTCATTTTTATGCTTACGGTTAGACTGACACCAGAATTACTGACCCAAGTATCGTAGGTATAAATTATCTGGAATTTAAATATCAAACTAGAATTTTTAAAGATAAAGTTTTCTAGAGAGAATTCAATTCAAATTAACGCGTTATAGAAATGAAATGAAATTAACGATTCAGTTTTTTAATTATGTCATTCGTAATCCTAATATCTTTAGATAAATTACATTTTGAGCATGATAGTAGACAGATTAGACTGTCTCTATGTAAATCACTCCAAGGTCTCAGCTGGACCTGCTTCGTGGCACTGACATAATAATAATTATTGTTATTATCAGATTTAAACACAAAGATAGGTTGTAGGAAATTTGTTATGAACAATATAGAGTTCTGTAAATAAAAATAAACAATATTAATATCATTATAACACTGAAATCGATTAGAAGCGTACACGTAGTATATCAGCTTTAAGTTCCAACTTAAAGCACTTTCTTAGGCAAGGATAATGTGCTTATAAAGTGTCACCATTGACAATTATCTAAGAGATACGTGACGCCAGAACTATTAATAGCTCGATGTTTAGATATTGTATCGTTATTAGATTAGGCCCCATCACTATCATTTTGCTATTGAACATAGTTTGAGATAACCAATCAATTTTTGATTTTCATTTAAGATATATCAGTTTGACAGGTCCAAATATTTTTTTTCTTTTTATATCTCAACTCGATATTAATACACAGCTAATTTCTTTAAAATAAAATATTCAATTTATCAAAATATTTCTTAACGAAAAGTAATATAATACGTTGATAAAAACGCACAATAGCATAAAATAGCATAAGGGTGTCGAAGTGAAATGTTACATAAATCTGCGACCCTCGTCAGTGCCGCGGACCTGTAAATAACGGTACGCACCGGCTGCGGCAGGCGAAATACCATTACCTACTAGCCACCTGATACCATCCCTCACACCCTCACCCTCACCCTCCCCCTCCCCCTCCTACATCATTTATTTCATTACAATGTCACCCTAATGAACACTGCTTTTGCGATTTATGTTTAAACAGTGATTACAACCGACAGTCATTTCGGAAACTGATTTACACCGCATCGCGTTCTCAGTCATGATAGCTAGCTGTAATTAGTTTCCACTGGTTTAATATTTCTGATTTTAAATGAAAAATTATTTTATACATCTTTTATATATATATAATCTACACATAGGCGATGTTATGATGAAGCAACAACGAGAAATATTATAAAATGTTGAATATCCAAGTAAAGACTGTTAAAGCTTTTTGGGCAGACTCAACAAGTAGGTATTATTGTGGAGTGCGATATAACGATCTATCATTTGACAAAGAACTTTTGAAACTCTAAGTTTTTGCACCTGATATTATTAGAAGGATAATACTTTAGAAGTAAATTCTGAAGATTAAAGTGGAAATTTATCTGAAATATTACAGGTTGACTTTAAACTTATAAGAGGTACATGATCTTAACATCCATTAGTGTTATCATGAAACTAAGGATCAAATGAAACTAGATAATCACAGAAAATAAATTAAAAGTTAAAATTTAAGACTATATATATCTTCAAAATATTAGCTACTTCAAAACTTTGTTTTGTTTCAAAGAGAACAATAATTTATTCAACATCTAGATAACTTTTTAATTATTGTCTTTAAAATTACCTTAATCTTCCACTTTTCAGTTTCGCTTTGTAATGAAATTATGTGCTGTTGCTGTTTCAATGGCTGATAGATGCCACGTCGGCAAACCGTCCCTACCGTCGTTCAAACATTATATTTACTTTTTATTTGCCCCTACATTGATCTACAAGGACGAATACCCGAGGTAAGTCGATTTTTAGTAAGACGATCTCCAAAATAATAAACATATAATGAATATTTTTTGGTAATGTGGATATAAAATCTATACACGTAATTCATAAAGATATAAGGAATACTTTGTTACAACAGAAAATTCCAACACCCTTTTTTTTTCTCAAATTCAGTAGTCAATTCTATCAATTTTTTATTTTAAACGTGTCCTGTCTTTAATACATCTGTTGCGGTATGTAAATTGCAGCATTTAAATTACTGTCTACAAAATAGTATCACGTAGGCAAACTTGCAGAAGGGACCCGATCGGGCCGGATTAAGTAAACCTAATCCTTTTAATCCTCTTTGTTTGAATCCCGACTCAAATACAACAAAACACGGAGATTTAGAATAAAATACACAAAGATCACTATTGGACGTAATTGAATGAGTTTTGGGTAGACAGAACTTGACAAGATTTATTATGTAGAGCAAAGTACTTTGTTCGTATCGGGATTTTCATAAGATACGTTCTTGTACCTAATCGATTTATGTATGACAAATAAAATTTATCAGGCTTAAGGTACAAAAAAGACGGTGTAGGGAATGTTGCCACTAACAATATTATTTTTATATCAAACCTTATATACTACTATATACTATTGTTTCAAGTTCTGAGAAATATTTTAAACGAAAGAAAAACCAAAAGTAACCCTTCTGTCTTATTTAACTTAAATTCTAAAAATCGTTCACAATACAAAGTAACAGTACTTTTTTCTTGTATTCGTTAGGGTACATGTTTCTATGCAAGTTTATTCATCTTTTTTTCAGAACAAAAAAGATAAGATGGGGAATAGTAGTGTTCCACTTTCTAGAAGTGATGGCCATTATATTTTATAATAGTTTCCTATGGGAACGGTTTATTTTGCCTTACTGGTCTGACTACGGAAAAGAAGCGAAGGTAAGCTTATTTTCTTTAGTTGTTTTTATACAATATATACCTTTTAGTTGTATACAATATTCTCATTACACTATGTTTAGGTGGAGGCAGGGACAGTGGTCCGCGGCATGTTTGCGTGCGTCCTGCCAGGAGTCTTATCCTTCCTCTGCGGCTTCTACTGCGTTTTGCACGCATGGCACAATGCTTTCGCTGAGATGCTCAAGTTTGGAGACAGGCTTTTTTATGAGGTAGGATGGTCTAATTGGGAAGTGTGAAATTCAATTTTTTACACACTTGAATTATTCGCGTGACTTTAAGTACTAATATATTATATACAATGCTAGAAACGACTTTAATAAAAAATTGATTTCTTATTTGAACATTATTATACCAAATAATTGTGTATCATAACAAAATCACCTTCATAAACTGAATCGTACCCAAAATATTAACCATACCACACTTTATTATCAAGCTGGAAAGATATTTAATTTATTTGATTTATGTACCAAAGGAACATGTTGTATTTAGATAAAGAATCATCCTGATAACAAAGTAGTACAGAGTACACTCCATATTCGTTTGGGTGACATTGACGTAGTATTACTCTAGATGAGTCAAGATTGTGCTTCATAAAATTTGAATTTTAAAAATAACTATAAAATATATTTATGGTTAACGTTAACTTTTTCAGAAATAAAATATAAAAATCTTTCAAAAAATACTTATTCTATAAAATATGTAAGAAGTTAAATACGTAATCATATATACTGAAGATTTTCTTGTTTAATAATGAATCAAAATTATGCTTCATAAAATTGCATCGTTTATTTTTATCTATAAAATACAATGGTTAACGTTAACTTTTTCAGAAATTATTTTAAAAAATCTTTAAATAAAATACTTTTTCTATAAAATACGTAAATACGTATAGGTAATCCCGTATTTCTTGTTACGTAACGTCAAGACCAGACCTTTATTAAATCCCATATTTATTTTGTAATCGAGTAACTTCTCAGATTGCTTATCTCTGTAACAGTAATAATATACAGCAAGAGTAAACACTAAATAATGTTAATATATCCTTAGCACTTCAATAATTTAATAACACACACAACATTAACGTCAGTCATTGGTAGTAAGTGCTTAATGTGCAATATATCTTCAGTTATACCACTTACATAAAGCTTAAAGAGCCCCTCCGGCTTCCCAATTATCTGAATTAAACAAACTAACTAGGCTGCCTTATCTAATTCAGTGTACTTAAGAGCAACCCTTCCTAATAAGTGCCGTAGTAATAGAATCCTGTAATTAACTAAGACTAAGGCAAGATTTAAGTATTACTTATTAAAAATTATAATATATTTAGACCAATTAAAGTAAATTTTGCCAGTAATTGCAGGGAGAAATAATTTACAGCATAATTAATTAAATAAATTTATATACCAATTTCTGGTAATCAATTTTGTTCCATTTATCAATGTCTGTTCCCACCAGTGATTATTTAGTGCACTTCTGATATTTGACCCAGTTAAGTCAGTTACATAACATGTGTTATCTTAAAGCAATTATTTGACCTCTTCTTAAAACGATTGGGTTATACAGTTTTATATTTAAAAATACGCAAATGACATTCATACATTCAACGACACATTAGGTGAACTTTTATAAAGTTTTTTTTTTATTATATACGTACAAAACGTCATACATATTCATATATTTCGAATACATCAAAAACAATTTGATTTACTATTATAGTATTCTGACGTAGATAAATGTGTAATTGCATTAAAGGAAAAAAGTAAATAAATCGTTCGAATTCAAAAGTAGATTCTTTGATTAAAAAATATTGCAAGGAGACATCCTAACTTTTATCTTAATTAAATAATTGTAAAGAGTTGTATTAAATTATAATTATATGTGACGAATTTTACTCAACAACATTCCTTTTAACACTAAAAGAATTAAAAAAAACTTTGGAAATAATACACAATATAATAGAAATATCTTCTACTTTCAGGATTGGTGGACTACATCCCGCTTCTCGCACTACTACCGCGCTTGGAATCGCATCGTGTACGCGTGGCTGCGAGATCACATCCACCGACCATTAGCTCCGAGAGCAGGACGAGTTGTCTCAACCTTTACCGTTTTCTTTGTAAGCACAGTAAAGTTCAGACAAGATTTCTTGTAAAATATAGAGAGAAAAACTTATCAAGTAGCGCAGAGATTTATGGTTTTGTTTACCGAGCAAATGGCTATTTAGTTTCAGATAGTCTCGTCTATTACGCTGTCACTTATACAATTCGTAATTAACGATACAAGTGGCAATCTGCCCTACATTGGTAGTTTGGTCCAGAAATTTATTTATAAAGCTAAATATGAAGCTTGCCCAATTTAATATAACCAATGAACAATGAATTGAATTTTAACTAAACATAAGGAAGTTCGAATGTTTTTTCAATAATAAAATTGAAATAAAGTTATGAGAAGGATTAGGCAGTTAATTAAAACTTCCGAAACAGATTGTTGTGCTCTACTGCGCTCAATTACAGCACTTGCTGAGCGTCTAATTGAACCTTGATCTGTCTACCTCAGCGCACTGCGTAATTTCCTGTTCATAATAGGTTTATAGAAGAACTAGCTGTTAGGGTCTTCGCATGACCCTTCCCCACTTAAGTTCAAATTATAAGCCATCTATCATCACTTAAATACAACATACAAATGTATCCCAATTCATTCTATTTATTCTTAGTCTAGTTGTATGCATTACCATATATACAATGTTTTTTCCTGTAAAAAAGAGATTTTTCTGAAATTATATCCTCCTATGTGTTGATTTACATAATAAGCCAATACCACGCTAAATTTTATAACATCTTCCCAGAAGTTTTTGTCTTGTACCTAATTACAGTTCAAATCAGTTTTTGTGAAACCGTGAAAATAGGATATTTTTTTGAGGAGTATGTTTACCGGATCAATAACCAATAACACATTCAATTACGTCAGAATCCGTTTTGTAGTGTTTCTTTTCGCTACAGATAAATAAACAATCAACGAAACAAATTAAAAACCAATCTTTTGAGTACTGCGTCATGCATTGCACACGTAGCAATATTTAATAAACAGACTTTTCCTTGATGTTATTTTATTATAATATATAAAACATAAATTTGTTCTCAAAATGATAAAAGTCACTTATGCCAATAATAATACCTACTCATATAGATATTGTAATGATACTTGAACAAATCGAATGAGTATAATATTATAATCAGCATTCGACGTTAGAATGAGTATAATATTATGCTTAGCTATTTACAATGTATATGTTTTAATAATTATCAATTGATAATTATATTTCTAAATAGTTGAACAAATGGCACAGACCCCGGCCTTTTGTAGGAGACTGAATGTGGACCGTGGTTGATAATGGGCATTGTTAGCTTTGTTAACAAACAGTGGACTCAATTGTCTTAATTAACACGAAGGAATAAGCATTGATCAACGTTAATTTACAAAAAAATATACGCCGTTATGCGTAGGACGGGCTTAGTCTTAATAAAATGCAAAAAAACTTAACATTTTTTTACATCTTCTCTAGCACTACACATTGCAAAATATAAATAAAATGATTAATCCGTTAGAGATAGTTTTATTTCATCCTAATTACGTAGAACTTGCACATCAACTAGTTAAAATAAAGAAATTCCGTTTCAAAAGATGATTATCGAACAAAATATTTAACGTCTTTATATAAATTTGACTTCAGTCACTTTAACAAGCAAGAACAACAATGCGAACATAATTATAAGAAATTTAATTACATTAATTCCTTTTTTAACATTTGTCACAGATATCATCAGCCGCTCATGAAGTAATACTAACTCTATCCTTCGGGTTCTTTTACCCTGTGCTCATGATAGAGTTCGGTGTATTAGGAGTTCTGATGCTGCCGCTGACTGCGACCAATGGAAAGTTGTTTCCCCGAATTTACAATTTGCTTATGTGGCTGTCATTTTTCATTGGAAATGGTGATTATTTCTTTAATTTTTTGTGTGTCTAAATAGAATACAATTTAAATAATATAGTCGTACCTCGTTAGCTTCGGTTTAAAATTCATATGTTGGTACCTACCTACTTATTGCTAAGAGGCAATTAGATAAAATCTTATTATAAGTGGCACTTATAATTAATATATGTCAATTAATGAAAAATATATCCTTAACACTATCAATAATAACTTACTTTATTATTATTGAGATTTAAATACTGACATCTACCAAAATTATAATAACATATTACGTTAATGTTTTGATTGGATACACGCGGGAACAATAACTTAGTGGTATAATCAAAACACAGATCATCGCTTACATGCCTCATTACGAAAACAAACAGTATCAAACAGATATAATGTATCGGCATGATTTTCATGTATTAAATCTCTCCATAAGTTTGGTAATGCTACAGAACCAAAGATACCTTTCTACGAAAAGATTTACGTAAGGCGAATGAAAAACCTTTTTCACGTATAATATCGAAATTATGCCATGTTTTTGTTACAGGACTTTTGTGGAGTTTATATCCCATGGAATATTTTGCGAGGAAGAATTGCCCAGTATCAGAAAATGATAGTTTTTTCGTACCAAAGTCATGGTCATGTCCGGAGGTTGTTCTAAAACCTAATTGGACGTTCCAAAATCCTTTTGATATTATTTACTAAATGAAAGCTATCCAAAAATTTCAAGGCGTCTTATAATTATTCGCTTAGGTAAATTGGTCTTACTACTTTTGAGAAAGTGTAACAAAGATACTAAGAACAAAATATATCGAGGGCTTTCATATATTATATTATTGAATAACAATTGCTATGCAATATAAGAATGGTTCGTCTCCAGATTAAACCTGGATTATAGATAAGTCTTATTTCAGTATATTTAAGATAAAAAAGGTATAGAGTTATTTTTAATTAGTAATAGTGGACTGGTGTTTGAATATAAATATATCACAAATTATGTTTTTCATTTAAATAAGAATCAATAAAATAATTATTATGTGTATATAATTTTTATTTTCAATTAATTATCAAACTTGAATAACTAGCATCTCTAATACATCGACAAGAATATTTTTGGTACAAAACATTCTTAAACTGTAATTTAGGAGCCAAAATATAAATTAAATCTAGACAGTTACTTTATTTTCATATAAAATATTTAAACAATATAAGTCAAAAATGTTATAATGTGGCACAGAGGTAAGTAACTTAATATACTAATATAATGGAATATTTTTAATAATGGATAGAAAATAAAATTAATTACAAAATAATCATTGTGCAAATATGGCAACAAATCATTAGAAACGAAAACTTATTTCTATTAATATTCCACATTATGAACCATGTGAATAATAAAATATATTGAACTTAGCTACTTTCTTTTTATATAAACTTAATATTTATAATAAAGCATTTTAATATAATATTCTTTTATTGTGGAAAATAAAAAAGCTATTTTTAAAAATAAACTTATTGATAAATTTTTTCTAATAATCTCTTGATATATATTTCAGAACAAGTTTAATTTTTCTAACAATAATATAATTGATAATTATCTTTTATATCCAATATGTTATATCGTTTTATATTTATATAATGTAGATGTTATGTAATGTGGTGAAACCGGTTATGACTCAGTGCCAGACGCAAACGCAGAGCGTATATCCTGAATGATTTTAGATAAATAACCTTTGTAAATAACTTATATACTTCATTACGTTGTTTAAAAACTCTCAAACGGAAGTACGAATATAAAGCAAAAAAAAGGTTTAGTTCTAAATATATTCAGTCTAAACTTTTTCTTAAAATATGTAGTTCAATTTAATGATTTTATTTTTTTTATAGTTAATATTCATTATATATTAAATGCAAACTTTAACAAGCAAGTACAAATTGTCCTTTACTAAACCATAATATTAATTCAAGACAACAGATACCTCTATAATAAAATGTCAATTAAAGTTGGAAATTATTTTTCAATCACAAAATTAAACACTTTCTATATTATTATAAAGGCACAAATCAAATCTATTACATATTGCATCATTCTAAAACTACAATAAAACTTAATAACTAAGGATATATATTACGTTTGAAATAAGCAAATCAATCCTTCACAGCCCTACTGACTAACTTAATTTAATGGGACTGAGGAAAAGTGTGCTGTTTATATAAAAAGATATAAATTCGTGCTTATTCATTATATGTCTTCATCTATTGTTTTACACAACAGGTGTGCGGTCTAGTTCCTTGAACAAGGAACTCGACATTCTGTAACAAATCATGTTTGTTTCATTAATAATTCAACCACATTGTTTAGAATTTCAAACAAATAAACATCAATGCAAGGCTCAGGAAATAACTCTTAGGTGAATGGATGAATGAATGATGAATTAATGATAAATTCCTTTTAAGTATGATGAATGCAAAGATCTTTACGACTAATGTCATTAATGGATTTAAAAAAAGTATAAACCATAATAACATTTGCATTTTAAGTTTCATATAATATACCATTTTATAACTATTTAATGTTATATAATATACTACATAAGGTTAATATATATTGAGAATAAAGAAAGGTACTTTTTATTCTGATATTGAAAAAACCCAACCTAACCCAAATGACTCACACTTATTGATAGGGAAAAAACTATGAGGCAGTGAATAATAATAAAAACCATTTCTACTGCATATTAATAGAATTATATGTTTGTAAATTTTTGATAGCTAATATTGAAGGAAGGATTACTCACTTGCTTATCATGTGCTTGTAGATGTACTGCGGTATTATTGTTATGTTTACAACAGATGGGCTTGCATCAATAACCCTAGATATCTCCTTATCTTTCATGCCCACCACATTAATAGTATTTATTTCCAATAACTGATGATCTGTCAATAAACCATTACGTGCGGCTGAGGAGTCCTTTACAAGCCCCACAATATTACCATCCTTGAATTGAAAACCGACATGGCCAAGAGAATCTTTGTGTAAAGTTACTGTTCTCTCAAAAGGTCTAAAAACAAAATAGATGATAAATACCTAGAATAAAATTCGACTATCTAGTGTCCATTTGTGTTGATCGTTTCTATCCAGATTGCTTTCAATTACCTGTCACGGACAGCCATTGTAATACCATTAGTAGCAGCCTTCTTTAACAAGGCATGACATTGATCCATAGTCATACCAGCTAGAGCAACATTATTAATTTCCAAGATTTGATCACCAAATCTCAAACCAACAAGTGCTGATGGACTTCCTGCCGCAACATAGCATACAAATACACCATTGTTTACAGAGTGAAGTCTTAATCCACATTTTCCATCTTTGTCTTTACACAATATGACTTGTCGTATTCCATGAGTCACCATAGCCTTAGCGAGACTAGGTGATTGAGAAGAAATTGGAGCTATGACATTAACTGGTGGCCTTGCAGCTTGTATCTATAAAATATAAATTTGGTTAAGTCAGGTTCAAAAGTATTGATTGATAATCGAAGGAGTTGTTACTTTATATACGACTTACAGTTTGTACTTGGTATTCAGGCATATTCAGAGCAATAACATCTGATGAGAGTTCTAATCCCATATAATCACCAAGAGCTGGGTAGACTGGTAGTGGTGCACTTGGGGAAGATGATGTTAAATGAGGGTATCCTGTTTGATAGGAGGGTGGGGCCTGATGCTGAGCCATTTGGGCCTTCAACATGTTATCCACTTTCATATCTTCCAGCGACGGGTACAGCGACATTGTTTATATTGATGATACAACTTTTCAAGAGATCACTAAATTGAATTTGAAGCACGGCTAAAAGTAACCACGAACAGGAAAATGCAGCCAACAAAACTCAGGCAAATGGCTGTCTGTCTTTGGTTGGTATGATAATAATACAAGACTTCTTCTGGAATTTAAATATAAAGTATATATGTAACAAAGTAATGATATAGTGATCTACAAGTTTGAACTACGTACGTATTCACTATAAACAGTCCCGCGATAAACACAAAAGTTTACAAAACACTAAACAATGAACAAGGTAAACACTAAACTGTGTTCCTATCTACTTACTACTTATAACTTTATAGTTTATATTATTTTATGCAGTAAACCATAGAGTATTATACGTATAAGAGTAGAGTAAACACTAAAATCTAAATACTTATCCAATTTTCGAAGTGTGCTCGATAAACGTCTAATGTCTACACTCCATAGAATAAGTAGACTCGTAGAAGATAGTACTCAGTGATTCAGAAAATACCAAATACGATTGCTTAACTTAAGTAATCAATATTCAGATTTCAACTATAAGTTAACTATAAGTTATTTTTTTGTCCGGAGGCAGAGATAATTCTTTACCTACTGACTTATTTTCTTCTCGACTATACACATATCATAAGTTGTACTGAATTGATATTTCTTTTTTCTTAGTTAAGATTAGGGTTAATTTCAATATAGGTCTTGCTATTCTTTTTAGTTTTATGAAACCTTATTAGATATGAAAAAATCTAGAAAGTATGGCGAATTTATTAATTCTTCAATTCAAAAACTTACATTGAATGCGTATGCGAAATTTACATGGAATGCGATTTCCAAGTACTAAAAAATGTCCTTAGGTAGATAATAAGCTGCCGGCTGACTGTCTTGATTAGGTTTAAAATTTTAAAAGCACTAGAACAATAGAGAACTTTAGGACATTGCAGAAACTAGAAATTCTTACTATTGCCTTCTTATGTTACGAAGCAAATGAGCAATTGTGATGAGGTGAAACCTGATAGTAAGAGATGGGTCAGCCATTGCCTACAAAGTTGAAGGAAGGTAAAAAAGAGAAATGTGGGGGTTTAGGTTCCCAGCTTTCACAACGTAATCGAAATGTAGCTACAGTAGCAACTTTATGCCGATTTTCTTCCTTGGTCAAGCTAGCTCAAGCACACTGCAGTGAATTACAGTTTAGTGTAGCCTATTATTAAAAAATATTAATATGTAATGGCATTAAAACAGTTGAATTTTTATTATATATTTTTATCCTTTTGCCTTATCTCAGTGTTTGTTAGTATAACGTTTATAACATAAATTGGTGAACACAAGTGCTAGTGCGCGAATTCAATTACTATTAAAGTACTTTATGAACACCACTTTCTCTTTATGTACTTCAGTACTATATTGTGGGGAGTATAAGTCGATACTCCTTATCTCTACACTCTATATCTATTATAATTAGACCTGTCAATTGTCAATTCCCCTGTTGTCAATTATAATATAATATTCCATAATCCATTCCATAAAGTATATAATATGTATATAATGACTTTGTAAATACATGTTTAAGAAAATTATATATGTTTTGTTATTAATTTATGATAATGGATCAACCCTCTACTAATAAAAAACGTACACAAAGGTAAATGCCATATATAAAATACCGAATTACAAATAATGTTTTATATATATATATATATTTTGTTTATGTTTTTAAAGACTCACTCCGACTTAGTTAACGATTGAAAAGACAAATTTTACGATATATTTACCTACTTACCCATAAATTGAAAACCATAAATAAATTTGAAGAAAATAAAAGTAATAGTAAAAACAAAATCTATACAGCAATATAAGTGTTGAAATTAGAAATAAGGTTTTCTTTTTATAAAACATAATAGGTGAGACAGTTTAATTAGCAGTTGTAAATGAAAATATATAAAGTAAATTGTAAATGAAAATATATTTGTAAAAAGGTAAGGTAAGGTAAAGGAAGGCTCCTTGATTTGAAAAAATATTGAAATGTAATAATATTTTAAGTATTTCACATTCCGATGTTATTTGTGTTGCAGAAATAAAACTGTTCTCAGATTTAATTTCAATCTACCTAAATCTTATAATTTAATATTTATAATAATAGTAAATAATCATTTACTGGGGATTTATTTGTAATCTCATGCATTAAAAATTTTTAGAACCTTAAGTATACACTTTAAATCACAAGTTTGGTATATCATGCAATATTTCCTATTATTAATATTACTATTACTATTTATGATCTTTGAGATGTCAAAAAATATTTTGCAGTCGGTGTAGAGAATGGGAGAGACAAAGACGTATTAAATTTAATGATGCTATATCAAAACTTGGAGATATAGTCAAATCTATAAATAAAGCTAATAGTAACTTATTGGGTAATGAGCCTGATAATACTAACTATCCTAAAATTGAAATTGTTCAAAAAGCAATCACTTGCTTGACAAATATAATTCAAGAGAAGACACAATTAAGTAAGTTAATAACATTATGTACTCAAAATTATTTTCTGTAATATATTTTAATCTGAAATTAATTTTTCAGAAGCAGAAATATTAGCATTGGAAGTAAAATTAGAAGCTATAGGAAAAAAAAAAGAAAACAAAAAGGATGTGTCTGTTCAAGTTACTATTGGTCTTAACAAAAAATGTCAAAGTAAGTACAATGGTATTGTTAATACTATCAGTTTAATACAAATCAAACTCAACCCAGTTTTGATTATGGTAGAATTACTTTACTTTAAAATTTCACATTAAATATATAATAAAAGCAACAAACTTGCAAACTTTTTTAATTTTTATATTATAACAACAACATTTCAATTTCTATAATGTATTACCATTTTATTGTTTCAGATAACAAATACATGAAGCTATTAATGCTACAAAAATCAAAAGAAAACAATGGACAGGAAAAGGAAAAAACAGTAAATATAATAAAACCTAAAGTAGATAAGAAAACATTTATTAAGTCCCCGACAAAGTTACCAAAGCTATTACCACTTACTAATATGAAAAAAGGTATTTTAATTCTTCTTTATGAATGATGTTTGCAATGTTCAATAAGATACTAATTATTAAAAATATATTTACAGAAAACACAATTGTCATGTTGCCTGCAACACCATATATATTTCCTCAGCGGCCAGTATTGTTCCCTCAGCCACCAACTATTGTGCTTGTAGACACAAATCTTCAAACGCTAAGCAAACAAACAACTATCCCAGATATTAATAGAAACACTAATGATATTACAAGAACAACAATGGTTAATGTTTTACCAATATCAGCATATTCAAGACCATTATCAGCTTTAAAAGCAAAGAAAGGTAACAAAGCAAGAAACAATTCACCAAAGAAGGGTGGAAAGAAAACAAAACCAAATAGTCCAACTATAGAAAATAAAACCAGTGAAGAAAAACCTAGTGATAAATCAAATGTGACAAATGATGAAAAGAACTGCAGTGATCTAAAAATCAAAACTTCATTAGCAAGTACAGAAATAAGTAAACAATCAATTATAAGTGATGTAACAAAAGAAGTATTAAACTCTAAAGATGTTAGTGCTACTATGACTCTAAGTGAGAAGAATAGTGAACTACCTTGTAGTGATATTAAAAATACTATAGAAAGTGATATAAATAAAACTATAGACCCACTCAAACCAGTGGAACCATTAGTTAATAAATCAAGTAAAATAACAACACCAAGCCTTCAATGCTCTTCAGAAAGTATTCAAAAAGACAGTCCCGTTATTAATCAGATTGATCCTAAATGTGATAAAATGCCTGTTGAAAAAACCTTACACAATCAATTCAAAGCCAAGGAAAGTAAATTACCACCTATAATTGATCCTACAATTTGTGAAAATGTTGTTGATGGGGGCAACGCACGATTGGAACTAGCGGAAGAATTTTTAGCTGCTTCACCAACAGCTGCCTTTTTAATGTCGTTTCCATTAGTGAGTGGCAATAGAGCTGATAGTCCTGCTGAAGATACTAATACGAAAGAATCTAATCGGAGGAGTGAAATAACTCAGCAAGTTTCATATTTTGATAAAGCTCATCCTTCCGAAAACAAAGTCAAAAGTTGTAATAAACCTCAGATAACAACTGTTCCAAACAAAGTTGTTGAACAACAGAAATATGAAAACAACCAAAAAGTTACTCAAACAAAAACTTCAGTGCCCATATCATGTGTAACAACAACTAATGACAATCCATTTTTAAACTTACCTCTCCCCTCCATAATTACATCCAGTTGTAATCTAGGTGATACAACATTTGGCATTGACTTTGAATGCAATGTTACCAAAACTGGAACCATTACAACAACATCACACAGTAATTCCAATAATTTCATGTACAAAACCGATCCATTTAATACCGTCAAAAGTACTATTTACAGCACCAGCAGTATATCCTCGGGACATGAATTCAATAGCTTAGGATTATACCCATGCGCAATGGATAATTACACAAATAAAAATAAACCAGACTTTACCAATGTTGAAGACAATCTTATGAAAATAAACTCATCCAGACTTACGTATGATATTGACTTGGGTTGGTCTCACAAAAGTTTTGATTTCGTAAATTGCACCACCAGTGCTAATACATTCCACAAAGATACAATTTTAACAACTGCGTCAACCCCATTTTCTACAAGTTACAATCCATTTAACCCAGATTTCCATGTTCCACTTGTTCCTAATTCAAATAAGAAGAATCCGATAACCAAACCATCAACATTTCCCGAACAGATCACAAACTTTTATTCTCAAAGCAATAACTTGTGGTCGGATGAAGTTTCTTCGATATACACAAATAGTAATGCTTCAAAAAATTTTGTTTCGAAGCAACAAAATTATTTCTCTGTGGATCATTTACAACCAAATATAAATGTGAAGACTAACTCCGCTAAACCATTTGATACGAAACAAATTCCGGAAAGTGTTGTTCAAACTAATTTAAAACCTACAGCTGTTGTAGGGCAACAAATACCTGAGAAATATACAAAAAAATCTCCTAGCAAAATGCATATAAATTGGATGACTTCAGAAATAAGACCAATTCAAAATAATTGCAATCAAACGCCAGTAGAGTTGAAAGAAACTAAAATACCATACTCGCACGTTGAACAGCTGCCTAAAAAGCAGACTCAAAATGAAAGTAATTATTTTCCAATAAATATGCACCATTTCCCAACTCAAACTAATCATGAAGAAATTCAAGTATGGCCCACAGCTCGGCCAGCGGGCACTACAGAAATAAGTATTGACCCTCCTCCCATTAATTTACCAACTCTGGTTGGAGATCTAGCATTGGGTCCACATGACAAGAAAAAAGCTGATATGTTAAACAGATCAGCTCAACATGCAGATCTACAGAACTGTGGAAATTTCTTATCTGTAACGCAGTTAATGAATCGTTCTTCCGAAAATATGGCACAGCGTTCTAACGTCCCAATTGCTGATAATCAGAAATCAATTTCTGTCAAACAAAATTTACCTCACCTCGTGAATGATGTTAACAGAAAAGCAATGTCTTCACGAATAGAACCTCAATCGCATGTGGGTTATGGATTCAATGATTCCAAAGTAGTTAATTCCTATGAGAATATGAACCAATTTCTACAAAATAAAACAAAACCTATATTGAAGCCTGAAAAAAATTCTAAAGCACATAAAAACAATTATTCTGCTGAAGCACTAATACGAGGCGGTACAAATTATAATCAAAAACTGCAGGATAATGTTACTAACAAATTTATGATCCCTGCTCAGAAATACAACGATTTTAATATACAAGATACCGGAGTGGCCCAAGTCTCACATTTTCCGCCAATTATTGATTATTCTGACAACAGTTACACTGGGCAACAGTTTTCAGGAACAGCTTTATATAATTCAACTACAAACACGATATCAAATTCCTTTTACTCCAATTTTATGCCTGGAAGTAGCAATTTAATGTCAGGAAACTATACAGGTGCACCATTTACTAGTGATTTTGTAGATTACAATCAATCTATGGAATGCAACTACACCAATCACAAATATAATGACGTCAAAATGAGAAACAACACTGCTGCATTTCAACAAGATAAGGAACCATCTAATTACAAGACCTCAAGGAGAGAATCTGCAGCTAAACACAAATTAGAATGTTCCAAGAAAGATTCTACTAAAAAATATCAAAGTAAAAGACCAAAACAAGCAAACGAAGCCGAAGAATGGAGCGATACTTCCCATTTACTCTGGCAAAATAAAACTTCGTCTAAGAGAAATCAAAACTTAATGTCAGAGGATATACCATTCCCAAACTATATGGGAAACCAAATGCCTGCTCAATATCAGCCAGACTTTTTCAACAGTCACATAATGCCGTCAAACATGCAAGGAGTGGGGACGAATGCTGATCGTTCCTTGTCAAGCTTCCCAGTAGCTTCTCGGGCTAACTTTAATCTTAGCGCTTTATTCCCAGAAATAACTATGGTAAGTAAAAAGCTACTAAAATATAATAATTATACCAGTTACCAAATATTAATTAATTATATATTATTTCAGAAAGTACAATGACATTAAATTGGTCTCGCCACAAAAACATCTGAAACTGAGTATACGCAATCTGTGATTATGTAATTTATTGTATTAAAATTTGATTATTATGTTTTTACAAACTACTCCAATATAATTGAATTAAATGTTTTGGTGTTATAAAAGTTGTTTTTTTAAGACTTATTTTATTATTTTCTAATGCATGTTATAAAACATTTTTAAAGGATTCAGAATATTTAGCAATTAAGAAAATCATTTTACAAGGTTATATGTAACACAAAATGAGCTCCATCACGCTGGACCCCACCTTGAAAAAACCTTACTTTTTTTTCGCTCATATTTAACTACAAACGATACTAATGATTGTAGTAAAGTTGATTTTTTTGTAGTACTAATAATTACGCGGCAAACCTAATAAACACTGTTCTCAACCAGAAATATAAATAATACTGCTCTAAAAACTTTTGGAATACACTTTAAATCGTTTGTAGTATATTGTAGTGAAAAAAAAATATTTTATATGTATAATTTCCGATATAAATAAAAAAAATAATAAAAAAACAAAGTTTTAAAAAGTCAGAAATTCTTCTCGAATACTACAAACGATACTAATGATTGTAGTAAAGTTATTTTTTTGTAGTACTAATAATTACGCGGTAAACCTAACAAACACTGTTTTCAACCAGAAATATAAATATTACTGCTCTAAACATTTTTGGAATATTTTCTTAATTGTTTGTAGTTTATTGTAGTATAAAAGTAGGGGTCCAGCGGGATGGAGCTCACAAGATGGGCTAAAAAGAAGATTTTAAAAAATGACCTTGTGTCAAGCTATAAATCTTAAAAAACTAAAATTTATTTCTCAAACCACTTAAAACTTTTAAAATAATTTAACACTTTTATAATCAAAAACCTGCATTTATATGCAGTTGTCGAAAATATATTAAATACGTAGAGAGTAAATATTTTATAGTAACAAATAGAACATTAGCTAGAAAATTAACCTTTTACTTGTCTTTTAACATCATTCCTATTAATGAAATTGGAACTGTACGATTTAAATTCCATCTTTTTCTATGCCCATTTTATTAACAGGATTACGTTCTTTACAAATCATAGACAACATTTCACCAATTTGCCATTACATGAATGTGGTAAGTGCAGATAAGTTAAGTCCAATCGTGATTTATATCCCATATGCTTATACAAAGGTCTTCCTCACAATCATTACGTTGTACGTAGCAGTATTAATGTACTTTAAGAATACAGTTCTTTTTGTAAGTTATATGAAGGTACTTTTAAAAATATCTTTACATATTTTGCAGCAAACTCGGTTTTAAATAAATATTAAATTGATTTCACAAAATATCTGTTTCAGCCGGAAAAGAAACCCGGAACCCCTCAAATGAAAGGTTTGCCTTGGCACTACTAGTTATAACGCAATAATTAATATATAGCATCCAGTTACTTCCTTAAATATTTATATACAATTCTTCTCTTAAATAAATTATAAAATTTATATAAATATAGAACGAAAAATAAACCGATACGGGCAGGCATTCGAACCCGCGATCTCTGGGAAACCGTCCCATCACTCTACCAATTGAGCTACCGTATCGCTGTCCGTCTCGGTGAATGAAATAGACATTGATAATTATTATATAACTTGATAATTCAACCCATTTTTATAAGGGCGAAATACAATATTATATGCATAAATACATACGGCTGGGGATCTTGACTTTAACTCGAACAGCACTCGAAAGAAATAAGGACTGTAAGATACTGGCCATCGAATAATTTTAATTGTAATTATACTTTATTTGTATAATCATTACTATAACCAAAGCCACGACGAATAGTCTGTCGATGATTTTTTGTTAATTCTGTTAAATAGGTATTTGAAATGTTTAATTTAAAGATTTTCCGACCGTTAACCAAGACTAGCTCACGATTTCTTTATTAGTTTTAGAAATTCATTTTCGAAGTTTAGTGTGTCACCAAAAATTACATAAACATTTTTTTTTAATTTACTTTATATTAATAACCTTAAAAAATTGTCCTATCTGCAAAATTACAAAATAATACTTCTTAGATAATTACCATTAAATTAATGACACAACATGAATTTTAAATATCCTGATATAATACACGTCACGTGTGGACAGAAATTTGCAGTTAATACGTTACTTTACTTAAGGTTGTTTACCTTGACCGCTTACTGCTTACCTGGGTGTTCGTTCATTCATACTGGAATTTTGACGATTACCTTTATCTTATCTAATTTTAAGACAATAACATTCAAACAGACGTTCGATATTTATTTAATAATATAATAACCCATACTGCGCTATCAATATGAATGAACGTGGTAATCGTAGATATTTTTTTTATTTAAGAAAATCATACCTAGTGCTTAAACATATAAAATCTAATAATTTATTTTAACAAAAATATAAAACATAGTTGGCATGCTTGTCGATTAACCTCATATTCAGGGATTCAGACATAATACTTCATTTATTCTGTATAATTATCTTTATAATTACATAAAAATATATAGTTAGCCTCAGTTAGTCACACGTAGCCGTAAAAAGTAAAAACACTGAACAGCCAGTCTACCAACGTCAACGGTTTGTGAACGTTGTGTGCAAACATCTGTGCCGCGATCGCGGGAACTTTGGCGTAATGGCGCGAAAATAATTGGCAGTGCTCTACATTTTAAAAGTAAAATTGTCTCTAATATGAATAATTATCGAATTTTAACGAGTGTGAATGTTTGACAACACCTACGTAAAAATGATAAATTGGAAGTGGGCTATGGTAAGATTTTTTTTTTATTGTTTTTCGCCTTAAAGTTCATGATATTTAGAATAGCAGATCAAAATAAAATATTTATAAAAAAATGTAGTGACAACAACCATTGTACTAATAATAATTAACACACCATGAAAATACTCTACAAATAAACGGCTTTAAAACTCAATGCTATTGAATTCAATTTTATTATTAAACACATTTTATATATTGAATATTTTCATATAATATATATAATATAACAGAAAATCTGTTCGTTTTTAGTAAGATTACATTTTTAAATTAACATTTTAATGTAAACAATTTAATCTTAAATGAGCTATTTCAAATGACACAATTTTGACAATCACTTTGCCAAATTTATCAATACACGTATTTATATTAAAATGTTAATACAAACATGATTTAACGAATTAAAAATATCAAATTAAAATTTAATGTTTTTGTTTTCTTACAATTCCTATAAGAATTGCTTCTTCAATCTTCAATATGATTAATTCTAAGCTAATCTTTTTATGAAAAAATATCAACTATTTTTTTTTTAATTAATTTAACTTAATTTTAGACGAACTCAAAGAATATAATAATATTAAACTGAATTTGGCCTAATATCAACGAATGCATACTTCATTTAAACTTAACAATTCGAATAAAAAAACTCATTATATATAAGTAACTATAGATAAGTTAGACAGTTATAAAAACAACTAAACGTTTGAAAAAAAAAAACAAATATGACAAATTATGGTAAAAGAAGTACTTACTTCATAAAATTAGAGGAATTTTGGCAAAGATGTTGCTTTATATATTATACTTACATAAATACCAAAAAACAATATTGAAGACGTCCTAACTCGATTTAGGTAATATATGATAATAAAGATAAAAAGCTGGGACATTTTACACGTTTTGAGTAAATACTTATAAAATATATCTTAAATAGCTGTTGTCTGCCACTTAAGACTCAGTTTAGAAACCTAAAATTTAATTTAGTACAAATTAATAGGAATAGGTAGTTTTATTATAATTTTAGCCAAAACATAATCTTGTTTTACCCGTAAAAATAAGAAAATTATCTGTTGTGAAAAGCGTCCTCTAGATATGTTGACTTAGATGAGAAGCCAACAGCACACCATCTTTTTTAAATCTGTCCTACAGTAATCTTCTCATATTGTAACCATACCTCAAAGCGTATATTTGTTTTCCCGTGAAAAGAACTGTTTCTTCTCCAGTACCTTATTTGATTTAGATCATACACTAACTTCTCACTAAATCTTATTAAAATCTATTCTGTAGTTTTGGTTGTAGTTACTGACAGCCTAAATCATTTTTTGTATTTTCCGGCGTCAAAAGTATCCTACATCTTGATTGATTTACCTACATTCATACTTCATCTAAATATGTTCCTTAGCTTTTGCCTGAATTTGCACACAAATATGCAACAGCCATACAGATAAAGATATTAAGAGCAATTGTTTTGAGTTTTGTGTCTTAAACTGGCAACGTAAAAATTATTAAAAAAAATAGTTTTCAGATTTAGGGTTACTTAT
Organism: Napeogenes sylphis; assembly: GCA_959347405.1. NCBI lineage: Eukaryota > Metazoa > Arthropoda > Insecta > Lepidoptera > Nymphalidae > Napeogenes > Napeogenes sylphis. The sequence continues at coordinate 19,306,488 of OY365776.1, read as the reverse complement.
ATATTTATAGAATAGATAATGCTGTAATAAAGTTTATTTTGTAAACAAAGAAGCAGGGATACGAGAACAAAAGTAGTCTATCTACGGAATACAAAGACTCTTTTCTCTATATACGGGCAATGCGCTGTAAAATATCTTAGATATCCATAAAATGTTTTTTATAAACACTTTGGAACATTAAATAAAAGGAAGTATCTTTTTATCAGATACTTTTTGCACGGAGACAATAAACAAAAGTTTTTTCTTTACAATAGCTGATCCATCGATTAGTCACTGTCGCCATGAAATAGTTGTCTTAACAATATGCCAAAATTAACCTTAAACGTGATGTAACTGAGCGCGACTGAACATTATTACAGTTTTTCAATAGTTCCTAATACTACTAATAAGAGACACGTTTCCTCTTTCAACTACTAATCTGTGAATTATACAAACATTAACAACATAATACCGACTTTTTTAATTTATTTCAATACAATGCAAAAACGTTTCATTAGTTTTAAACTTATTACGAGTTTGTTGAAGGAATGTCCTAGGTATTTATAATAAAATAGTCCTTTTAGATAAAATATGTTCAGAGTTCATATTGTTATGAACTCTACCGATATTTAATGATTATTGATGAGCTAACTCATTTAATTTATTGTTTAGATTTTGATGTGTTATTGTTTAGTTTTATTTTTAGCTCATTTAAAATATCTTATAGTAGCTACCTAATACTAAGATGGACTGAAACTAATAGAATATTTTAATTAGTTTAATTTTTAGTTCATTTTAATAAAAAAAATTAAACCTAATAATTTAAAATAGTAAAATGTACTAAGAAGAAGAAAAAATATCATTAAAAACTTTAAAGATGGTTGTTAATACATATGTTTGTGGTTAACTTTCTCGTGGTTTTATTAGATTTATATAATTATAATGCACAATATAACATACTTGTAAAAAACGATCATAATTTATTAATATTTAATATACATATACTATGTACTTGGTAGGATACAGTAAGATAAAAACCAAATTTAAGATTTTAATTATATTTTATCGCATTGAAATAAATATATTAAATAAAACTCCTAAAAGGCACAATTCCAATAATATCAATGAGCTTCGTAATTCCAACTCAAACAATCCAGACCTCGAGATAACATACATTCTTGTTGAAGAGGCACTTTCTCAAATAGTTTATCTGTTCTTCTGAGGTCTCTAATCACTTTATAAAGATCCTCAAGTTCCTTAAATGTTTTTTATCAGTATTATATCGCCCAATAAATAAAAACGAAATTTAAAATATTATGCCCTTAGGTTACAAATCAGGATTTTGAAAGAATTTTATACACATTTTATACTCTTCAAATCGAAGTTAATCTAAGATATATAATAATCTTTGTAGTAACGATAATCATCATAATAATCTATAAAAAATAAAATTCCCTACGGCTATATGGCACTAATCCCTATTTTTTTTACAAAATGGAGAAGATATATATACATATAGGTATATTCTGGTTCCACAGAAAAAAGAGCTGATTACAGAACATGTATATAACCCTCGAATAATGTATATAATATTATTTATTTCACATTGAAGATTGCGATAACTAAAAAACAAACTTATAAACTTAATTTTACAACAAAATTCTGTTCCTATCGTCCTGACAGTGTCTCAGTGACAGTTGTCGGAATGATGATAATAGTTCATGAAACTGTATATAAGTCTAAAGTATTATTATTTGAAATATTTAATAGAATATTTTGTATATGCATAATAATAAGGTTACAGACTATAACTAATATTTATTTAGCTGTCGTAATGTAACATTTAAAGTGACATTTAACACCTACATTATTATGTATCGGGCGCGACCACATGGCAAGAAGGTTGCGCGGGCGCCGGGATCAACACTGTTTTATTGATGCGGGTACAAACCTTCTACATCGTACGGGCCAGCCCGTCGTGAATACAAATGTTGCTCAAGTGAAATGATTTTCACTCGGCAAACGTAACTCCTAATACAAATTTATGCTCTGTGTCCGTTAAGTATGTGTAATTGACAATAAAAAAACGTTAAATCTATAAACATAACTAATATAAATTGTTTATAAATATAGAACAAAATAATCATCAACACAGACTGGACTCCAACCTTCGACCTCTGGAATATCGTTCCGTCGAGAAAATTGAGCTACCAGATCACTCCCCGCCTTATTGTCTCTAGCATTTTATACATATATAATCGTCTTTATCGGGACGGAATTAATTTCCAACATCTGTGTGCTATTATCTACAACACATACATTACTAATTCTGCTCCAAAAAACTAATGGAACATTGAAATTGATAAGGCGTTAAAGACTATTAAATACAATTTTTATTACTAGTATTTTTTTATATTTTATACTTTTAACATACTTATAAAGTAAGTACGTATGCTATTAATTATCTCTACGCATTGTAATACTCATTTAATTGTGATTAATTTTAACATCTAAAAAAAAAGTAATGTACTACATCCTACTAAGTCCTATATTTATTCCAAACTTTCTAATATTCTACTAATAAAAATGTATATATTATATTTATAAATATGTAAACTATTCAGTAGAACTAATGTTACAATAACAAGTACTTAAGTAATAATATTAAAACTGATATAAAATATTTATAAGGCTATACAAAAATCAACATTGTTATTACCTTAAAAGTTAAGTAAATATTAATATTCTTGCAATCAAGAAGGGCCTGTGAGTAGATACACTACTTTTTGCGCGGGCCATTGACGTAGGGACGCGGCAAGAGGCAACTATGTCAATGCCGTAGTAATACCGCACTATCTATTACATTAACTCTTATCGACCTCTTCGATTATTGGAAAACAACATCAAGTCTGAGTCCTCCAAATCCAATTTATAATAGAGGAAAATACAATATTCTATTTTCTTAGTTATTACGAATGCACAGAACCTATATGTGTCTCGGTCGATTTGTTCAAAAGTACATTTACGAGGGATGACCTTAGGTATTAAAGAGTAATATTTTCAGGATTAGTAATCTCGGTTTTTTGAACCTAATCTATGTGGCTCAGTACATCGAGTGGCCTTTGGTAGAGCGCTACGATAGTAAGAACAAATAAACAGTAGAGTATTGTGTGACTCATAAATTATTTAAAATTCATATTAAAGTATTTTATTCTAAACTGAAATATAAATAATACGATAAAAAATAAGAACATGGAATGTAAAGGTTAATAATTTATTTAACATTTAGAAAACACTTGTAACTAGATATTAACAGAAAATTACGATAGAGACGGCCATATATAGAATGCTTTTTTCCCTGAAGCGGGTAGCGATATAGATATTTTCAAAAAAATTCTATAGTAGCTTCAATCGTAGTCTGTAAATATATATATATATATATATACACATGGGCGTACCCCCATTTCTGTGCTATCGGGGCGAAGCAGTTTTTTTTAATATATATATATATATATTTTTAACATATTTTTTATATATATTTTTTTAACTGTCATTTTAATTTTCTGCGCACGTTTTAACAATGAAAGAGCAAAAGCTGGTGATTTGTCTTTACCGAATCTCGCTTCTAATAAACATATTAGACTTTAAAATGTTTACTAAAAATTTTACTACAGAATTGTATTTGTTTGTAATACATAGATCTATAATAACTGAAAAGCCACATTTCTCGTTCCCGATATACCTTTCTGAGAAAGCATTTATAAACCTTCAATTTTTAAAACTTAATTGGTTTCATTTTTAATGTATACGATGTCCAGGGGGGGGGGCACCTGCCTCCCCTGCCCTCCCCTCGGTACACCCATGTATATATATATATGTATACATGTATGTATATATATAGCTTCTCAATTATATGTGACAACGCAAGACTACGAAATTGCTAGCTCCCGGGTAAATTTCAATCACGCTTCGCAAACATTCCAATAGCGTCGGTAACAAAATGCGGGTGTAGCTACGTTGATTTCCCGTGCCATCTCTCTCGATAAACATTTTGCAAATTGATACCGATCTTATTTAATTTCCTTGAATATTGGTTTTTGTTTTTAAATCTGGTTTTTAGGTTAATCAGATCGTTAGGTCTAGATATATAGTTTTTATTGGTATTTAATTCTGATGACACACACATGTGTATTTAAACTTATTTGAAATGTACGATTTTCTGAGGCCAGAAACTGTTGAATGTTATAGTTTCTTTATTTCTTCTTCTTCTTCAACAGCTATAGATATGAGTTTATGCATCGAGTTTCAGAGCCAGAGTGCAATTTGCTGTTTTCATTTGGCACATTTTTATTGTAAAAATGTCATATTTAATCCACTTTACGTTTCTAGCTTCAAATGTATTTATATTTTTAGTAAATGGCTATAATGTATCATGTTTATAAAAATTACTATTGTTAAACAGAATTTACTTGAATTTTGAATAATAAAATATTCCCCAATGATCACAAATGTAATGCTTTGTTAGGTGTAAATTTATTTACTACGGCTTCTTACTAATTTTGATAAGGTCAAACGAAATAGTTTTGATTCCGTATTTCAGTTGTACTTTAACGAATCTTGGCAGTACCTATTGGGTTACAGCCTATTTAAAGAAACAATTTAGATGTATAATGCATTTTATTATAAGAGCTGCTACAGCCCAGACTCACTGATCATTTAGACAACCCTGATTGAACGACTGCATCCACCTGGTTGCAGTTGTATTGTAAATAGAGATTAAAATAAACCTTTCAAACTCCTTAAGATCCAACTCTTCACTTCACACATGTTTATTTTGCGAAATATACAGAACCGGGTGTTTCTAATCGTTATGTGTACTTGACTTTATTTAATGTACTTTGAATGTATATTTGTTTTCTTCTCTGTTTAATAAATCTGCGGAATTGGGTTCAGAATCTTAATGTAAAGATATGAGTATTTTTGTGTCCACATTTCACTCAAGAACGGAACTTATAAACATTTGTAACTTGTTAATTGCTTTGAATTTTCTATTAAATCTCTACCTCGTTCTTCTAAATATAGGCCTTTAGCTACTACTCCTATGAGAAGTATTTGAACTAAAAAATACAAATAACATTAATAATTTATATAAGTATAAAATATAGAGAGGACTTTTCTTTTCAAGAAAAGTTATCAGGACTATAAATAGAAAGTTAGATATAAAAGTAAGTACCTACTCTTATTTTAAGCGAAACATGTAAAACTATTAAGTAGTTTGATCCTAATATACAATTAAAAAGCTACAAACATTAAACCCTATTTATGAAACACGATAACTGAACCGGGTCATAGTCATATAAATATCTCCCACCGGTTTTATTTTTAACAATAAACTACAAAATGTCCTCACTCAGTCTAGTTTGGACAGCGTCCCAAATTCTGAATTAATTATATGTTATAAAATTTGTAATGCAATTTAAATATATTAAATGGTCTTTAGCTCAATCTTCATATAATATATAACTTTAAGCAATTTTAATTTTAAATTATTTTGTACTATTTTTTTTATTTTTTTTTATACAAAAATATATATATAAAAAAAAATATACATAAGCCACAAGTTGCTGTATGAAATAGTAAAAGAAAGATTAGTTAAATTTGATTATTTTAGAAGTTGAATCTTACTAAGTGTATTACTTTTTGTAACAAAATTTAATTAAAATATGTCTGTCAAAGACAACACGGGTAGGAGGGCCATAATTACCCACGAGATGTCTACTTTCACAATACAGTTCAAGACATACTTTATAGTTTATGTTCTTGAACCTGTCACAAACAAGTTTCGGTTTTTGTTAATGTTGCCTTAACATATATTGCGCAAAGGATCGTATGAATCAATGATATAGTTGATCAATAGAAATACCTACTTGATTAAATTATTACTAAGTTGTATTGTATTTTTTATGTGGTGAATAAAATGTATATTATTTTGGGCCAATACTAACAATTTTATTACTATGCTCAAAGACAATGGATTTTGGTTTATGTATCTCACATATTAAGTAATTGCGGTGGTCACAGAATAGTAGACGTATGTTTTTTTTCTATCATTTTCGGAACATGTCGATATTTTGTCCTTTTTGCAATGGCTATTTATAAAACAAAATACAGTTAAGTATAAATTTCCTGAATCTTGCCATGTAATAAATGACATCTCATAAGCTCTACAACAGTCCGAAGCGTGCGTTTTAAAGCGGTAACTATCTGCACTTCAAAGAGCTTTACGACCGGACAATATTGGAAAAATGTTCCTCGCACGTGTCGGAACAGTTTGTGACGATCCGTTCAAATTAGAACTTACTAAGGCCTGTCACACTACTTTTTCCGGTTTATAACTATGAAACTATGAACCGTTTATAACTATGAAATTATAAACACAAGCGTTTTATTTATTGCATATAAATATGTATATATATATTTTCAGAAACCTTGGTGTATATATATATTTTTTTTAATATCATTATGTATTTGTTCACAGTGGCACTGGTGCTGTATTATAATAGTTACCCTCGATACATCTCAGGGGGAGAAATTCACACTTGGGTACCTCACAGGGTCACAACGAAGGCCTGGTGACATGAACTATGAAAGGCCTGGAAGGGTTATTTCAGGTAAATCCACAAAAACTGTACATTAACTATTTTGGGCAATCCTGAACTAATGATATAAAGAAGAAGATGAGTTTGTTTATCTGTTACGATTTTCAATACTCAACCTCAACCGATTATCATGAAACTGCAAACACATTGCTAGGTATATAGAAATAGACCTAGGTTTCCATCATGAAAAAAGTACTGTGCCCGAGACGCCACTTTTAGATGACTGTTCTACCAAATAGTGCTGTATTTTTTTTTGTTTTTATATACATATACAGCGCGGACAAAGCAGAGCTGGCAAAAGTTAGTAAAGTATACCAATCTTTGATTTTTTGTTAATCTTTTAAATTGAAATCGATTTATTAAAACTTTATACCAACAAACAGAATTGCTTTTCTAAGCCTATTCAACTTCCCCTTAAGTATGAGGAATAAAAATAAATTTGTTTTGATAAAATAAAATGAAAACGAAACCAACGTTGTATCTTTTAAAGCACATGTCAATCATACAGAGAGTTTTATAAACAACTTCAGCTGAAAGAGATTTATAACGTATTGGAAACGAACGAAGTGTTTGCAAGATGTGGCATCGCTCCCGATTGAAGTGTGTTAATTTTAATAATACACTCTTCATATTGGTTTAAATAAACATTGTGGTCTTTTTGTTTATAGTAAAATTATATTGCTTTGTGAAGTAGGTTTAATGAACCGTAAAATTATTTTATATTATTTACATATCTATACTTGAAAAAAAGTGTCTTTCTGTTACCTGTATTTTATTATATTTGTATATATTAGGAAGAATATTAGAGTTATTAAACGATCATTTTTATGAAAAGATATTCAATTTAATGAATATTTAGGTATAATTAAAAAAATCAGTTAATTAAGCTGCATTATCTATTCTAATAATAGATATTTCCTTACATTTTCAGTTCGTAGTTGTAAAATAATATTTCTAATGTATAGTCTTACACGCAGATAGAGTCGCGGTGAACAGCTAGTGTTAAACATAATTAAATAGTTCGCAAACTTATGCTGTAAATATGTTGCCAGGAGCTATTTCCATGGCAGTGGATGAAGTGAATGAAAAACTTCTCGGTCCGATGGGACATTCATTAAACTTCGTGGTCGCTGAAACATACGGCCAAGAAGAAGTTTCAATACGACAGGTAAGATTTTTAAATATAAACAATATTAAAATTAAATTCATTTCAAAAGATTAAGAATGTGCTATATGTATTTTTAAACGAATAACTATTATTAACAAATTATATTAAAGACATTTACTACAATCAAATATTTTATACATAAATTCAATTTAATATTGACTTTAACTAAATTTTGTTACTAATATTTAATATAGTTTTCGAGAAACTAAATTTATTAAAAATGAATTACATGACAACAATGTATCATATTCAGTTGAAATTTCTCAACAAGTAATAAAAACAAAGATAAACGATAAGCCTTCCCATTGATAAGATACGTTAATGACAATACTATGGCTATCGTAAAAAAATAACCAATTAATTTACAAAACCAGAAACCATTATAAGATGACCCTTATAATTTTAAGTATAGTTTTTTTTAAACATATGACAACATATAACGAATTGATGAACAAGTAACAATAAATTATTTGTATATTTTTTCTATCCTTGATAATGACGTGTTTGAATGAGACAAAAAATATATGTAAACACATAAATCTTATGAAGAGATCTATTAAGTATTTGCTTCTATTATGTTAAGACATTTTTTGCATTACCTTTGTTGAATGAATGACAAATACGGTCTTTGATGAATGGGTTCACGTAAATTGCGTTCAACGTCGCATGTAATAGCACATAATAGTATCTATTTATAAATGCTTACAAATGTCAGTGAACTTCGAAGGTGTGAAGTTTATTAAACGAAACAAATACGATTACCATGAAGTTTATATTCACAGAGATACAAAAAATATTAAAACATTTTTTTATATTTCGTGACTTGATCTTAGTCGATTTGATTAAGCTCAATATTTTATTTTGAGTAAAATTGTCTTTTTGTAAACTTTTATATAATTTCAATATTTTTGTATACAGTAGCTATTTGTATTTTTGTACTACAGACTTCAATTGGTTTCTGTAAGTTGTTTATTTATTTTGTAAATATAATTATAATGTCTTAAATAACTATCAAAAGTGCTATATCAAAATTGATATGTTTAGACGTCTATATAATAAGAATCTAGTGCAGATCGAAGGTTATATATTTATGCTTTCAAAAATATATCATTGATTTTAAGAATACGAATAAAAGTCGATATCTACATGAATCACGAAGGTCACGATTTATCTGAAGCAACTCCAAATTATTACCAACCGAATTAACGCTTGCGGCATTTATGTCCTCGTAATTTGTGTTCTGTATGGCTTTAGACATGTCCAGTGCAATAACTGTTTTAATACTTTATTAACTCCAGTATAATTATCAATTAATTGCCTAAATTAAATAAAGGCTATTGCAAAATAATTAATAAATATCGGTGATAGAGTATAACAAATTATTAAATTTATTATATATTTATACTATATTAGTGCGATCTTTTAAATGCAATAACCATTGTATATTATGCCCAAGATATTAATGAGTGAAAAACGAATGTCAATATGAAGTCTAGAAGTTTCATCCATACTTGACATAAAAGCTGAGCATTTACAATAGCATTTGCATCAACATCCAGAAATAATTCGACAGGGCTTTAGTCCTGCACCGCTGACCTAGTAATAGCCATCAGAAGTCAGCGCGCGTGTAAAAGACAACACTCTCATTAGTTCAATTCACTTTGCGTACCTGATATCACCTGACTCACTTTCTTTTACAAACAAAATATTTAATTGCATGCAATGTTTTTTGAGCCAAAACTGATTTTAAGAATTTTAACGCCAAATGTTAAAAAAAATGTAGCCACAGCATTTGTTTCAATGATAATATAAGAAAATAAATAAGGACCGCCTACAGAGCACAGCCCAGCGAATCTTTCTGATAATTGGAATGTAAATTGCGGCTTTTTCTTAGCTTAGAGAGGAAATATTTTTGCTGTCTCGCAGTAAAATGACAAAAACTAAATGAACTAATTTTTTTAATAAGTAATAAAAATTAAGTTCTCTGTGATCAACAAGTGAAAAATATTTGTTAATATTATGTTGTTAAAAATAATATAATTAAATTTTTAAAGACCAATTTTTCATTGGCACCCATCTGAAAAAAGGAATTTAATATAAAAAGTTAAATTATATAATTCAAAAATGATTAATATAACTACTATAAAAAGTCCAAATTTAATTTTTGTAGACAACAGAGCCATCATTTTATGGAAAATAAGAGAAACAATAATTGGATAATAATTCTTTGACAATTTCATCTTAAAGGCTTTCACAATAGATTGACTACAGAGCGCTATACTTATTGTTACTTATACAATGCTTCAATTTTATCATTTACAAAAATAACTAACTAGTGACGTCACCATTAATTCTTTTATTTAATATACCAACATTCCTTTCACCAAATACTTTATTTCAACTGTTCTTAGCAAACCAATTTCATTTTCTTGTACATAAACTTTGATCTTTGACGTTAATTGCATATTGTTGTTGAGGCTATCAGCAAATTATTTGACAGATATACTACAGTACAATGGTTTAATAAATATAAAGAAATTCTGGAGTTCTATACTTTATTGTTAATTAATTATCTGACTTTCTCAAACGGTTCTCGTTAAACATCTCTGGTAAATTATTTTCTCTTTGGAAGAAAGAATTGAAATAAAACACAGATTTACTTCGTTTCTTTAATTTTTTATCAACAAAGAGAATGGTCAGTAAAATGTAGTATATACAAGAAATATATAAACATATTGAAGTTATTATTCCGTTTCTTTAACTTCACAAATCTTCGTGAAGTGCTAGATAAACAAACTTTTAGAAATTTTCGTTGACCTAATCTCACCTGTAAGGATTTGAAAGGTGTGAAATTTGAAAACCAGAAGTCTCTCTCAGCTCAAATTTTCTTCCAGATAAAATTAGTTGGATCCGAATTGGATAAAAATCATTAATCATTTATTTTTGAAACTTAACTTTCATAAGATTTTTTATATGTTATTTAAATCAAATTAAATATAATTTAAAAATATATTTTAAATTCCTTGTTTGATTACTTCTCGCAAAGGTTGCAGCATTGTGGGCTGCTAATGTGTCAGCATTCATCGGTCCGCAGGAAACTTGCGTGCACGAGGGTCGTATGGCCGCAGCCTTCAATTTACCCATGATTAGTTACGTGAGTTAAAACCAATCAGTATTTTTGTTTATTTATTTATTTATTTATTTATCAAAACGGCACAGTTACAGAGTACAGATCAAATACAAGTATTAAATATAATTTTATAATAACGGAATTCTAAATCTGCCCTCCACTTACAACTGTACACAGCATTCAAAGATTATACAGCTTCAAAATAAGAATAATAATAAACTAAAGCAGTACATAGGGTTTATGGTCTATACAATTTGTGTACAGATTCTATGAATCTGGTGTGAGTATTAGAAAATATATCAACATTGGCGTGAATAATGTTGTATTCTCTACACATTCGAAAGAGAGGATTATTTCGAGATACATTATTGTTGTACTTTGGTACCCAAAACAGCTTTAGTAATATTAAGTATTATTAAGTTTACATTTTAGTTCTAATGAACGCAAAAATGCAATATTTGATTTGGTTTGACACAGTTCATGATAAATTGTCTCGATACAATCGTAACAATAAATGTTTTATTTGTCGTATTTCCTCAATGCTTATTATTGTTGATATTGACCTAGAAATTACAAATTACTTTTAATAGAGATAATGTTTCCAGTACTGCAGGGACGTGGCGAACTCCAACAAGCGCGTGTACTCGACGTTCGCGCGCACGCGTCCCTCTGACATCGACATATCGCGCTCCGTCGTCACCGTACTCACGCATTTCAATTTCATGCATGTAAACATGTCATATTATACAGAGTTCTTTTTATTTTCGTTTATTTCTACTGCTTTAAAAAAAAAAACTTTTTTTATTTTTCTCTAACTCATATTATATTTCGATAAAATATAGCTTTAGTGTACTTAAAGGCACAAAAGTCTCGCTGTTTTTCAAATATATTTTGTTTAAAAAAAATATATGCAGGTTTTTATTTTTTTGTGTAATTCATTATATTTCTGTAACAGATAGCCGTAGTGTACTTAAAAGCACAAAACCACGACTTCTCTCGTCTCGCGTACGCCATAATAACAGCTGCCAATGAAAAGAAGATATCTATACGAACAGTTCAAGTATACCGCCAGCCGTTTTACTATGACAATAGACCAGATAACTTTTCACGGAATCCATTCTTAGATATTGTGAGAGAAACATATAAGGATACGAGAAGTAAGATCCATTTCACTACTATTATATGTTGTTGAAGGCTATATAGACTCGGAATTAAAAGTAATTGTAAAATATATTAAGTTATTGTATATAAGGTATAAAATATTAATACATATATAACTTATAATATATTTTTTAATATGTTAATAATAGTGATACTTATATTTCTTTTGAATTTTGTTTTTAAATGTTTCTCAGCCAAATTTATATCGATTTTTAAATTAGTTAAAATTTTTATATGTACTTTTTTCAGTGGAAACTTATTTTTGAGATAATTAAATATTTTCAGTATATGTATCAGTGGGGTACTACCATGATCATATTGGTCTGATGTTGGCTTTAGATGCATTGAAACTTCTAGATTCTGGTGAGTAATATATTCTAAACGTTTGTAGAAGAAAATTGTATACAATAAATATAATAAGTTGATTCATTACATGAATAAGAAAATAAAAATAAGTTTTACTAATGTCTCAATATAGCGTGGGTTCAAGTATTTTTGTGTAAAACTATAAGCGCATACATAGTCGTTTGATATATGTGTCTAGGGTCCCTTTGTTGTCGATATCACCTCTCTATTTTAAGTGGAAAAGTTTTTGTAGTTCCATAACATAATAAATATATTTATAAATTCAAATTGTGGATCTTAGTTTTATGGATCTATAAAACTAAATATCTATGTATAAAGATATATAGATATCTATATATTCCTAAAGGATGACGAACTTTAACTTTGTCCTATTCTGGATGTATGTAAATTATTTCTACTCTTAATAAATTTAGTAAAACGTTGATTAAAAGAATACACCAGCAAAGAAAAAATATCAATTTGTTTTTGTTACTTTTAATTTTTTGTTAAAATTAATATTGAATGGTTAACACATTTGACATGTACATTTACAGTTGATCCCTAAATTGTGTAGATTTAATAAGAGAATTTGTAAGAGAAAGCCAAAAAAACCCTTACCCAAGATTCACAATACATCATCGAAACCGTACATAAGGGCCCTAATTTTAGGCGAATACGCCGCTATCGGGGTGGACGTGGACAGATATGACCCTGATGAGGCCATCAGATACTTATCTGGTCCGTTAAGGAAGGAGCCGGGCCCGCGGGTCATAAGAGCGTTCCGTTCCTTCCTCGCGGTGGCGCCCTCGCCAGGACCCTCCTACCCGACCTTCGCTAAGGAAGTCAACACGCGGCTGACGATGCCACCTTTTAATTTCAATAATCCTTTATTTGCGTTGGGTGGTGGGAAGGTGGTGAGTATTTTTTTTTTTAATATGATGTTAATATTTGTCACTTTATTCAATATTATTTATATTAATTCTTCCTCTGTTCTTATCTTAATGGACCGGGAAGCTCTGTTATTCGCTTCATTATCCAACTAATAACGGAGTTCATTAATTCCTTGCAGTGCGCTAGGAATATTAACAAACCGTAATTTGCCGTTACTGTATATCACAACGTTAAAAATAAATTTAATTAATCTTTTGTTATTAACACAGATGACACTCAGAAAATGTATAATAAATTTATGAAATTATCGTAGAATTTTCATAATACTTGAGTTGGTTTGGAGGTTCTGGTGTCTAAGCTTTTTCTTATCACCTCTTACCGGATAAGAGATAAGGATACTGTTCCAAATACCTGAATTAAGTGGTTTACCAATTTACGATATTTCTTTCAAACTGAGTTTACTATTAAAATGTTTTCTGACATATATTAATATTCTTTTTCAATAATATTATAAAGTCAACAAAATTTTACTTGAATTACGAAATTATTAAAGACGATATCTTGTAGGTCTGTTAACTGGGCCGTGACAAGATTTATGACCGTCTAAAATATGACGATACCAAATTAAACTGACGTCAAAAGTGTGAAACCGTGTCCAGCAATTAAACATTTTTACCTCTTCTTTGATCTTTGGGAATACCACCTGGCTAATAAAATATATTTTTGGGTCTCTACGCACAGGAAACAAACAAACACATTTAGATTTTTTTTTAAAAGAAACTTGTTCTATAGATTTATATGTATTGGTTTTTACTTTAAAGAATAACATGTATGTATCTTGTATTTCTTAACTTCCTTATTCACTCATGTTACTGTAGGTACTTCATTACTTTTAAATTCATCACATTTCAAAAGGCCCATTTCATTATATAATATACAAACTATTTGACCCTAAAAATCGAGTTAAAGTGCCACTAATAACATGGTAGCACTAGCTCACTAAGAAACTTTTTACAGTTCTAAATTAGTACGTTAGTTGCAACTAACCCAGTAAATAGTATAGTGAATGGATGCTTATGGCCTTGATATAACTTCAAAATATATTTATGGGCCATCAGTCCTAATGAGGTCTATCAATGCTTGGTGTACAAGATCCGTGTGGAGGCTGCGTGGTTGCACGACGCGGTCTGGGTGTATGCGCGCGCGCTCGCAGATGCGCTACGTACGGGGGAGGAACCACGGGACGGACGAGCTATAGCCAGGCGCATGCGCAACACTACCTACCGCAGTGTCATGGGGTACGTACCTATCACACTACATTTTGTACTTATAAAACGAAATCGTGTATACAAAAAAAATATCAGCACGACAATCTCATCTCATCAAAATTTACTCAGCAAGACAATTAGTAGGATAATGAAGTAACTGAGAAAACTGGTACCAAACCAGAAACTGATACCAAACAAGACCAATGTCCCAATCACCAATGTTGTTAAGCTTCACGTGGTACGTAACTAGTTAACATGCCCCACGCGTGCCTCACTACAGCCAGTCTGTACCAATGCTATTCTACAGCATATCATAAATTTCTGTCCAACTTAGAAGTATGTGAAGTAAAAGACATAATTGTTATTCAACCCACGCGTGAATAGATACACTTCAGTACGTCTGGAACTTTCTGTCATCTCGTATTATTAACAATTATTATTTTTATTTAAGATGATTTTTGGTATTTACTTTTTATTATATATATCTACATTTTTACTACAAAATATATCAAACCATAATGTTGTCGATATAATGGATTGATTGAGATATATTTTAATGCTAAAAGCCGAGAAATCAAAATTTATTGTTTAAACTTGGTACTATCTAAATTATTACAGTTTGAACTAGGGCTCTGCATCAGTTCCCTTCAGCGCAGCTCGTCTTTCTGGGGGATTTTAATGCCTGTCATCAGGACTGGCTGTTCCCGTACCAGAAGACCGACCATGCTGGAAGAGAAGCGCGGAACTTTGCGTTGTCCTTGGACCTCTTTCAGCTGGTGAGGCAAGCGACAAGGGTACCAGATGTGGTAGGACATACAGCCAATTGCCTGGACCTTCTGCTGACAACTGATCCGGACAGGTATCGGGTAGAGGTTACCTCTCCCTTGGGAACCTCCGATCACTGTCTGGTGAAATCTGTGTTTACATATTCCCCACCAGCTTTCGAACCTCATGGTGTTAGGCGAGTATGGAAATACAAGTCAGCAGATTGGGATGAGATGCGGCACTTTTTTGCGTCTTATCCTTGGCGGCAGGTCTGCTTCTCTTCTTTGGATCCGTCGAGTTGCGCGGATGCTATAACCGATGTGGTGCATCAGGCAATGGAGTATTTTATTCCTTTTGCTGACGTACCCATCGGTGGCAAAGCTCGCCCATGGTTTAATGCCGAATGTGGTCATGCTCAAGACCGAAAACATTCGGCATATCTCATTTGGGCTGATGCTCGAAGCCGCAAAACTCCGGATGTAAGTACAAAGAAGAGAGCCTTTAACCAAGCTGCCAAGTCCTACAAAAAGGCATTGCGGAAGGCTCGTCTCGATCGAATCACTAAAAATGGCGAAAAGCTCTCTGTCAGACCAACTGGCAGTCGAGCTTTCTGGTCTCTTGCGAAAGCGATCGAGTCGAATTTCTGCCAACCCTCACTGCCTGCTCTGCTGAAGCCGGATGGATCCCTGGCCCACACAGCAACAGAGAAAGCGAACGTACTTGCTTCTCTGTTTGCTGATAATTCGCATCTAGACACTGGCAATGCTTCTCCAGCACATCTTCCTCACTGCGGTGTTTCGATGCCTGAAATCCGCATCACTAACAAAGAGGTATGGAGAACATTGTGTCGTTTAGATGTGAATAAAGCCAGTGGTCCTGATGGTATACCAGCCATTCTGCTCAAGACATGCGCAGCTGAGTTGTCTCCTGTACTGACACGTCTGTATCGTCTCTCTTTCATGACTGGAATAGTGCCGAAATCCTGGAAGCTTGCTAATGTGCAACCCGTGCCCAAAAAAGGCAGCCGTGCCGACCCTGTTTCATTACAGACCGATTTCAATCACCTCCATACTCTGCAAGATTATGGAGCGTGTATTGAACTCGCGCCTACTAGCATACCTAGAAGGTAACGATCTCCTCAGTGACCGACAGTACGGGTTTCGCCGTAATAGGTCTACTGGAGACCTCCTAGTGTATGCTACTCACATTTTATGCGAGGCCATCGAGAAGAACGGAGAAGCGGTCGCCGTCTCTCTGGACGTCTCGAGGGCATTTGACAGGGTCTGGCATGCGAGCCTTATAAGCAAGCTTTCAGCATATGGTATATCTCCTGGTCTGATCGGTTGGGTAACGGACTTTCTGAGCCACAGATCTCTCCTAGTAGTTGTCGACGGGTGTTCCTCGGAACCCTTGACAATAAATGCCGGAGTGCCTCAGGGGTCCGTTCTTTCTGCAACTCTGTTTCTACTGCACATTAATGATCTGTTGAAGCCCGGTATCTATGGGTATGCAGACGACAGCACAGTTGTAGAAAGATATCTGCCGAATAGTCGGGCAAGTCGAGATCAAGTACAGTCTGAAAGAGAAGCCATGGTGCAACGTTTGAATGACAAACTTCAGGCAGTCTCCGCATGGAGCAATGCCAATCTTGTCAAGTTCAACGCCACCAAAACGCAGACGTGTCTATTCACCGCCAAAAGGAGCCCTTTAACCTTGGCTCCTACTTTCCAGAATGAATCCTTGGAATACAGTGACCGGCTTCAGTTGTTAGGCTTAGAGATTTCCTCGAACCTCAACTTTGGTCGGTTCATTGAGTCCAGAGCAAGAGCAGCAGCAGCAAAGCTTGCCGTTCTTGCGAAGGTTCGGCAGTACTTTACACCGGGACAGCTTCTTGTTTTATACAAAGCACAGATCCGGTCGTGTGTAGAGTACTGTGGTCACATATTTGCTGGTGCCGCAAAGTCTCATCTTGCGGTTCTGGACTCAATTGAGAGGCGAGCAAAGAGGCTTATAGGCGATCCCGAATTGGTCGGAGCCGACCTCCAAAGCCTTGAGCACAGGCGTAGAATTGCTAGCCTCTCAGTATTCTATAGGATACATTTTGGTGAGTGTGCGCTGGAATTACACAATTTAATTCCCCCGTCCCCCTTCCATCACCGGACGTCCCGACGCACGGCAGGTTTTCATCCTTTTGTTGTGGACATTCCACCTGTCCGAACGAAGCGCTTTGCTTCCTCATTTTTACTGCGTACAGCAAAGGATTGGAACAGCTTGCATGCGTCGGTATTTCCGACCGAATACAATGTGGGTGTCTTCAAGCGAAGAGTGAATAGGTTGCTAGGGTAATGCGCCTTACCACCTAAGACTACATTCCACTTACCATCAGGTGGAATGTAGTCAAGCATTGCCCTAGATCATATAAAAAAAAAAAAAAAAAAAAACTAGGGTTGTGGCAACACTTTTCTATATTATATAGCATCTTATTATATTTTATTCTATCGTAAATATTAATAATATAGAAAAATAATATCAATTAAGTTAACTATTTTTTGCATTAACAGTGAATGGAACGCTTCCTCAGTGAAGTGTAATGGAATAGAAATCCATTAATTTGATAAAAGAGAATTGGTAATTTATTTTAGTATTGAGCTTAATTGTTAAAATTCTCATGGTCGTTATAAAATGAAGAGAAGTTAAATAGTTAAAGTCGATAAAATGTGAACTTTTGTTTTTCTGAATTTCTCTAAAACATATTATATCAAATTTTGAAAAAAAGGACTAGGATTTATTTAAAAAAAGGTGGCAACCCAGGCTATGACTAAAAAAAAATACCTTCTAGTTTTGTGACGCAGGGAACTTTTATCATTCTTTTAGATTGCAAAAGTTCAATTAAACTTTCTCGGATATAATCGATAGACGCGATCTTATCTTAGCTCAAGCCAAAAAAAATATATTTTTTTTTTTTAAATAAACCCAGTATTATAAAACATGTTTTAAAATAAGTAAATAAAAAGTCTAATTATCATTTTAAGAGAAAAGAAACTAAATATTATTTAAATGTGGAAAATTTGGATGGTTTATATTAACTTTTTATTCGATTCGAAACTCAATTCACCATAATCTGGGATTGTGTATTTAGGAATGCATTAAATTTATTTCCGATATGTAGATAAGTAAAACTAATATCAGCCTAACCGCAATTCAAAGGGTCATTTGATTAAAGATATCTTCCAACTAAAATCATTAGAAATGATTAACGTTCTTTGACATAAAGTTAGAATTATGTTCAAACTAATTCATTGAAATTATTTAACACTAATTTGTTTGAATTATAAGAAAATCTAACTGACAGGACTAGTTGGGCAAATTTTGATTAAAATGACTACTAAGGCAAAATTAGCCCAACTAGTAGGGCAAACTCAGATAAACATTTTCTGAATATTTTTTTAATAAGTTTCAATATATAAACAGCTACTGGATCCATATGGATGACAATGGCGACGCTGAAGGGAATTACTCCCTTCTATCCATCGACAAAACCCGCAATCCAGGATTGTATCCTCTGGCAGTTCTACACAAAGCAGCTCCGGTAAAGTACCTTTATCCTAACATTAACCTTATCTTACTTTCTCAGATAACTTTTTCATTTTAAAAGGTCATAAACGACTTGTTCTATTTTTAAATCGGAAATAGAGTTCAGTATCTATGTAATTATATCACGTTCAAATTGTAATGATAGATTACCTCTCTGGATTTTTTATTGCTCTGTTGTGCAAAATGGTTATACGATTTTTGTTATTTATAGCTAAGCAATATTTTATAATAATTGTAGGTTTAAGTTGAAAAAAGGTTTACGAGTTTAAACTCGTCTTTATGATTAGATTAGTTCCAAATTGTTGTGTTGTTTCAAATCTATAGGTTAGTTCGAAGTATATAAAAATCGACTTTAACATGTAGCTAAGGAATTAGTTACAAGCGAGTTAATTAATTACTTGTATCTTATCTTCGTTGCGTTGTGTAATTCCGTCTCTTGTACGAGTATGTACCCATATTTATTGTAATTTCAATATATCTAGTATTTATACAATTTTATATATACGATGAAAAGATTAATTTCCATTAAATTCAATCGTAATAACAATTAATTATTATTTTTAAAAATTTTTGACAAAAATATTTATTATGTAACAAGATTTTGAATCTGAGCTCTAAAATAATATTGCCTTCATTTTAAATGTGGGAAATGTTAGCGAATTCCAACTGTCATTATTACACTATGGGTCCGAGAATTTTTAGCGCGACATTCTTTTTTACAATGAGAGTAGGAAAGAATTCCAAGTTCCTACTAGCAATAAAATTTTAAATTTAAAAAGTATTACTCAACTCCAATATTCAATGCAAATGTTTTTGTTGAAATTTATATTTGTACCGGAAACCTTGAAACCGGAATTAAAATAAAAGATTTTTTGTCCTCCACTTTTTGTAATTTTTTTTTGGGCATTATTGACATTCCGTTTTTAATTACGGGTACTTTATAAAATTGTTGGTATTTGTGATTTTTTCTTACAAACTGGAAAAAGATTACGTAGTCGAAAACCGTTCGAGATTGTTGTGACTAATTAAATAATACTTTTGTTTCTCATAATAAAGTTGAACTCAGAATAACATACAATTTATTTCTTGTAACTTAGGAATTACGTCTCCTACGAGAGATCAAATGGCCCGGCGGCAGAGTACCGCTCTCAGAGCCGCCTTGCGGATTTAGAGGAGAGAAATGTGTCAGTAAGTATCAACAACTCTTTATGGTATAATGTACATATAAATCCAACGTCACATGCGTACAATGTGAGTGAAGGCACTTTAAGGAAAGTATGTTTTCTACATGTAAGCTAATACAATAAGTGAAAATCCATTAGTTGGGCACATTTTGTTATAAAAAACTAACATGGTCGGAGGTCTAGTGGCATTAAATACAAGGTTTGTAAGAGTAAGTGGGGTGGGTCGTAAAAGCGTCGTAACGAGTGTGAGTGACAAGCGATGTATAGCAGCGAGCCATCGGCCGCATGCGACTCCCGTTGCGACCTACCCACCCTTCGGTCCTCTCCCTTCCCCCAATACACTTTACCCCCTGTGCGAAAACACAACAACTAGCTTAGCTTTTTAGATTATATAATATTGTACAAATCCTTTTGGGTGCACTATAAACCTTTATGCTAATACTTTTGAATGTTGACTTTCATAATTTAAGAAATTTGTTTTAATACAATCCATTTGGATCGTTTCATTTTCTCTGAAATAACACCAGAATGCAGATCTGGGAATATATAGAGCAAAATAAACACATCGCGTTAACTGTAAACATATGAAGCACCATTGCATTAGTAAACAAAACTTTGAAATTAGATTATGTATGGGTTTTAAACATTTATAGGGTATTTGCGTTTTATCGGATATTTCTGTGATGTCCGACGGATGTTATTACCGGAGTCACGAAGTTAGTGAACAGATGGATCCGACATCTGCGTGTAAAATTTTGCATTGATTGCGAATTCCCCCTTGGATGGTTGACCATTAAGCTTTATTTACATTGACTATTATTTTGTTAGGATGTACTCACAAATATTAGGATTTTACGATGATACTTTTAAAGAATTTTACAGCCTTTTTCTTTAGATTTTGTATGTTTTAAGATAATAAAGTTCCATGCACCCTAACATTTATACGACGAGCAATTTCTTTTACACAATGAAGTAATTCTTTACTTTATCCACACTTGTGTGCGAACGATCCATATAAGTTTTACTATAATACCATCTTAAAAATGCTCACTAAAGGCAACATTCATGTTTTACGTATGCAATAAAACATCAAAATTCGTGATTTTACTGTAATGGGCAATTGTCCCCGCGATAATGTAGCTCTTTTCTTGTAAATGTCTAAATGGCTGGATCTGGACGTGTCCTTTCTCTTTTTATTTAATTCGAGTCTCCGCGAACCCGTTTTATATCATCTCCCAAATCCCATCTTATATCATCTCCTAGATCCCGTCTGATCTCTTACAAATTGAATTGGAAAGTAGGTATATCACAGAGTTCTATCCAAACAATACTATATATATAATAAATCTGTAGATAAATTAAGTTTACTTAAATGTAATTCACTCCATGGGTCCTGTGGAGGATTATTGTAGGTTAAGGCAATAAAAAGAAGTGTTATGTATTTCTTACCTTTTGTCGTTTCTTTTCATGTGATTGCTGAACTTTCATTTTATCGGACTCGGTATAGAGGTCTTAACAAATTTTCCTTTTTAAGTATTTCTTTACTTAATATTATTACTTAGTATACATATAAAAAAAAATACAAAAATTGTCATATGTATATTTGAAAAATAAAAAGCACACATTATATTTAAACAGTAGAACAGACAAATATATTATATAAAGACCACCCATATTCGAAGCATCGAGAGGTAAATAACAAAAAAGCACAAAAACGAACGAAAATTATTATTAGAACTTATACGTATAAGTATAGTACACATATACGTATTTATGTCATATAATGACCAATATTCATATAGAATCCTGAGGTAAGTACCTAACAATAAAGAGCAAATATTAACTAATTATCTGGTTTTGAAAAATATTATATAGAATATTACATAAGAAATTCAACAATGAACCGGTTTGTTTGGACAGCCCGTACATAATAGAACAGCTAATTAAGAATTGACTAATGGTGTCGGTTATTTATGAGGTACTTGTGAAGCCAATACAAACAAATAGTCTTTGGAACTTTTCATGCTTTGTTTAGAGTTTGTTAAACCTATTTTTTATTGAAGTAGGTAAAACCAACATTAGTATTTATCGTAGGTAAAACTACCATTAATAGTAGTACTACGTAGTATAGATTCATCGTATTTTATAATATTTTTAGATAAATAAAGGTATTGATTTGATCCCACGATCTCTGGGAAACCGTAACGTCGCTCTACAAATTGAGCTATCACTCTCACCGCTTTGCTGAATTAAGCATTCTATATTTGGTCGTCTTTATCGGGACGGTGCACGGTGACAAAATTAAATACATGATAGTTTACTTTCATTCTACATTTAGATAAAATTTAAATAAGATTAAAATAATCTATATATATTTGTAGATCTTAAAACATTTTATTAAATACTAAAACTAAATACTGCTAATACCTAATTGAATACAAGTTGATGGTGAAAAGTTTTCTAGTTTAAAACTCATTAGTGTACAGTGTGTTCTAAAGTTAGAGTTACTTCCACTCTGTCAACATTACTCGCTGAATACATTACATATAACGTGTGACGTTTGTTTAAGAAAATTGGCCTGTTTCTGTTTGGTTTGCCTTAATCAATAAAACTTCTGATAACGTTTTCTATTTCTAATTTCAATTGAATAAAAGAAAAATATACACAACAGTTGTGTAACATCTTAACTTAAATATTTTTAGAAAAAAACGTCAATTTAAGAGTCTTTTACAGACCATATAGGTGCTTGGGCTCTAGGCGCATCGGGAGGTACGCTAGCTCTCCTAGCGCTGGCCGCTCTAGCGCTATACCGCGGCTGGAGATACGAACAGGAGCTAGACTCGCTGCTGTGGAAGATAGACTTCAGAGATCTGCACCTTCCTGATGAAGACCAGCGCGCCAACAAA
The DNA here is from genome assembly GCA_959347405.1 of Napeogenes sylphis. NCBI lineage: Eukaryota > Metazoa > Arthropoda > Insecta > Lepidoptera > Nymphalidae > Napeogenes > Napeogenes sylphis. Next base: position 19,283,438 of record OY365776.1, on the reverse strand, counting down.
CTGAGTAGGTAAACGGAACTTCTGTCTGTTGTTTGCATGTTGCTTTTTTGTATCTATTGATGTAGTGTCTACGCTTTGATTGCCTAGGTCTAGGGTTTTTGTGTAAATCATGTTTAAGGAACGGGGATCTTATTTCCCAAGCAAGTTGTTCAGAGCTAATTTTTTTCAGCAAGATAGCAGCGGAGTAAACACCACTAATGGTATATCTAACGAGAAGGGTGGGGTCCCGGGAGGAACTGGGGGAGTGTCACGCTCCAGCCAAGTGTCCCTCAGCTCGAATCCGGACCTGGACTTCAGATATTCCGCCATCTTCACGGAGGTCGCCTTCTACCGCGGACGACTGCTGGCGGTCAAGCGTGTGCGACGGAACCATATTGATATTACTAGGGAGATCAAAAAGGAATTGAAAATTGTAAGTTTTAATTAATTGTAAGAAATGTGTAAGCTAAGTAAATATTAGTCAAATAAGTTGTTCTTGGTTTTTAAAATACATAATAATTTCGTAGATTTACTACTTACTTAAAACTTATAAGATACATATTTTATAGTATATTTTAGTACCATAATATATTAGCCATGCTAAGATTATTTTTTTAAATTTTTGAGTAAAAGAAAAGAAAATCATTCACATGGGCAGGTTCGAACCTACGACATCTAAGATATCGTTCTGTCCTTCTATTAATTGAGCTACAGGGCAACCCATCTTAATGATTCATTCCATACACAATCGTCTTTATCAGGCTGTATTAGCTTCCAAAATTAATTTACGAGTCTATCTTACAATAAAACCGTCTATAAAAGTAATTTCCAACCTAATACTTTAAAACCAAGCTCTAAATCCCTTTATAAAGGATTTGGAAATTTGGAAGTAATGATAGCTATCAAAGCGTCCCTTGAAATACACGAAATTACCTTACAATTGTACACTGAGATAAATCATTGCTATTCATAAAGCCAGGAACACAACAGTTTATTACAGACGGTATCTATGAGAAATTACATTTAGTTAGTTGATTAAATCGACTCGGACTTGTTTTTCTTGTCCTCCGCTTAAGGAATTGGCGTAATATATAGTTCTTTATATGTGAGCTCTTGACTCTAATTTTTTCCGTGACATAAACAAATCAATACAATACACAATAGAGATCAAAGGTTTCGAGAATTCATAATAAACATGTATATACAAATTATTATTACATTAAAACATATTAAAGAAATAAAATAAATTTTAACAAAATTAGAAGAACTAATTACAATCGCTTACAACAGGTTTTAACAAAAATAATTACCAAATATACCTACTAAATAAAATGATCTCCTCACAAACGTATTGAATTACCAATCTTTTCTTACCGTTACCGCAAATAAAAAGATACATATCTTTTTATCATAAAATACTATTTCTTTCTTACTTTTATAAAAGATCTGGATAATTATTTACAGTAACAGTAAACTACAATTGAAAGAAGTTTAAAATAGTTCAGGTGTAAATAAGTAGTAAAGTTCGCGGAGAACACATTTCTCTAACGGCACGGGTTTGATTCAGAATTGCTACTCTCTTGATTTATTTGTGGTTTAAAATATATTTTATGGATAAAGTTTAAAAGGAATGAATTGCAATAAATTTGATTTTGAATAAATATTTTCAATACAGTAATAAATATTCAAAGTCATAGAATTTATTGTCGAATAGGCATTGCTCTTATGAAACATCGGGATATATTCATCGTTTCAAAGAATAGATTATATCTTATAGGCGCAGAACCGACAAAAAAGGCCATAAACATTCTCTTAACTAATTTATATAATACATATTTCATATTGGATTTTTGAGTTATAGTCATAATTCATATGTATAATTATAATACATATATTGGAACGCGTTACAATAGAAGAAAATGTAGGTACCTACCTACATTTTATTACCGAAGCAATTTCTTAAACTCAATAAAAAAATTACACTATAGTTAATAGGCGCCTGAATTTTGTTATAAATAAATACAGTATAAATAAATTTCATTTATATTCTAACATTCTTATATCAAAATATATTTTTTATTGTAAAAGCTTTAGTAAGCTTTAATATAACCTAATCACATACATTGACCCAAAATCAATGGTGATTTTTGTATCGATGGCTGTCAATGAATATCATCACGTTTTTTCTCCGAACTCTATACGTGAGTCTCGTCGGAAACATAAATATTAATGGGCAATATCTGATCCAAAATTCGGAACTACTTTGTGCTATTTGCATTTCAGTTTAAATTATAAATGTTGTTACTATCATTATTAATAAACTTATTGTTAAAATAATGACATACCTTGTAACATATGATCAAAATATTAAAAGGAATGTATTAGAAAATATTAAATTTTACAAAACATTTTTTTCCAACAAAATAAATAAGAAAAAAAATATAAGCCTACTTTTCATTACAATGACGATCATAAATATTTTCTCTATTGTTGAGAATGAAAGACGCACGAGTACATAGAAACATGTATATGTATAGTGTAAGTAATGTCTACTGTGTAGTGTACTTTATATGTGTTAGTGTAAATACTGTACATGTGTGAGTAGTGTAGGTAATTAACATGTATGGATAGTATAAGTACTGTACATGTGTGGTTAGAGTAAGTATGTGTGTGTCAGATGCGGGACTTACAGCACGACAACGTCAACGGTTTCGTTGGCGCATGCATCGAGCCGCCCAATGTATGCGCGCTCTCGGAGTATTGCACGCGGGGAAGTCTTAAGGTAATTGTATAAACTAATGTTGTCATTTTTTTTGAACTACGACCACTTTTTTTATATATTGTAACCAATAATAGTGTTTTTAATGTAAATCATGTTCTTTTAATATTTTTTTGAAAACTTATTTCAAATAATAATTGCGATAACATTTGATGTATTCTCTATTTACTTTTGTTTATGAATAATAAAAAATATATATCATTTATTTGAAAATAATATACTATAATATATCGCATACTAATTTATCAAAAGCTAACACATAATGTACTCTACATCTCAGTACATCAAGAGCTCAATAAGCTTCAATACACATAAATCTGAGAGTTGCTTCTGATTCAAATAGCCTAATAATTTTGAATCAACATAAACATACACAAAACATTGTTTACAGGATATTATAGAAAATGAAGACATTAAACTTGACAATATGTTCATTGCCTCTCTCGTCGGTGACATTATAAGGGTGAGTTCACATTAAATTTATTTATTTTTTTTGGACGGACAGTTGACTCATGTAGACAATGCCTTAGAAGAATAATACAAAAGGAATTTATTTGACATAAGCAATGCTTATAACAATTGTGTTATAATCAATGCTTTGTTAATGCCATGATGCAAACATTAATGTCAAGGCTTATGAGGAATACTTATAGTAGTTTGTTATATTATAATATAAGGAAAAAAAGGGTTTTATTAGAATATTAGCCTTGAAATAGAACATAACAAGCTTTTAACTTTTATATCTTTGTCTTGATGTTTCCTTAGTACATTTAAAAAAAATTAAAGATAATTGAAAAAAGAAAATGGCATAAAATAAAAAAAAAACCAACCAAAATTCACATACGAAGGGTTCCTTATCAACATTTAATAATAATTAAATAAATTAAAAATAACACTAAAGTAACCATAAATTTAATGTAAGCAAAACTCAAAAGACAGGAGCAAATTAAAGTTCGACTCGCACCTTGCTGGTTTTTATAATTAAAAAGAAGAATATTCAATATAGTTCTATGATGTGCCGAATAGTGGTTTCACCGAATAACCGAATACTATTAGGTTTAACCTTTACCGAACCGAATATTCGACTGAACTATTCGGTTTACCATTTCATTGATTGTTGGTCATAAAAAGGTTCTAACACATACGTTACGTGTGCTGCTGGCTAGATAAATAAATATGTTGATTTGTGGTTTAAAAATATTGTTTTGGAACTTAAAAATAAATTCCGATTTAAGTTTCAAAATAAATGTTGACTTTACTCAATACATTAGTATTAGTTAGCAATAATAAAATAAATAACGTGGACTTGATATATTTTTAAAAATTTTGATTTGAAGCTAAATTTCTTTATATTATTAAGTTTTTATAAACATATTATTTATAAGAATTCTTAAATTTCTATTGACATAAATCTTAGTTGTCTTTTAGTTTCTTATCGTGTCGTGTAGCCAAAAAAATAGAAATACTCGAACCAAATATATTCGGCACCAAAAGCGAATAATTCAGTCGAATGCGAATAGTGAAAAAGATGCCGAATATACCGAATCCTTACTGAATATTCGGCGCCTCTCCAATTATTACGGTCGACCAAAAGGCGTAACATAATAAGTTTTTTTTATGGGAACCGCTACAAATTTATATCGATATACATTTTTATTATTTCTTTTAGCATCCCATAGTATGTACCCATACTTTGAAATAATAACGGGATTTTTATAAGATGTCCCAGTTTTTTATTTTTATAATCCTTAAAATAATATCTTTTTTTATGATTTTATGCGTTTAAATAATTTTATTATGTGCTATGTTTTTATTGAATTACAATACTGTTACAATATAGGTACTAAGTAGAAATATTGCGTAAGACTTAATTTATAGAGAATCGAAATTTATATAAAATGCTCTATATATACTTTATAACAACGTAATATAATAAAATATCATATACAAATTTATATCTTTTTACCATACCGAGGATGAATCCATTTTCACTAAACTATAAATAAACTAAACATATTTCCTACTTTTGAAATTTTAACTAAATAAAACTATAGCACATTAAAAAGCATGTAAAACCACATCCGCAATGTTATAGTTATATTGGCGCAGAAAATAAAATAACTTTAACAGAAAACACATTATTTTGCAGGAAATGTGACATGTCCAAGATTGTTTAGGGCTTTCGCTCGTAAATTCAATGATTTTAAGAACTCTTTCTTGACCTACAAACTAAATAAGACATTTGATGATGTCTACTTAGAAGTAAATAAAAAGTTTTAAAAAATTGGTCTCCCGTCGATAGCTACGCCTACACACCAACCTCAAACGATGCTAATGTAAAATTCTCGATGAATTTATTAAACCGAAAGAAAAAAACATTATTAAAATATTTATTTTGTCATAATTTACTCATTGTTATTAGGATTATTCCTTTTTTTATATAAAGTAAGCAGCTCCCGTAATATGAATGTATTATGTATAATTCCTGAATGGTTTAACCAATATAGTAATAACGGACACAAACTCCACCCAAACTCGGATCAACAATCTGTGGATCATACCAATATTTTTTTCCTGTGGAATCGAAACCACAACCATTGATTTAGCAGTTAAGGTCATTAACCACTAAACCAAGAGGCTATCTAATTAATTGTAAGTTCATTTTAAACTTCACTGCACGTGCATACAATGTAGGTATAGGTTCATATTGGATCGAACTATCATTTAAAAACAATGAATCAATCGGCTTAAAATAGGTGAAGAAGTGTCATACTAATTATAAATCGGCTGATGATGTGTCAGAAGGTGAAGAAGTGTCGTAAGTGAAGATTTTTTGTATGACATTAAACCAGGGTATGACCTTCATCCACGAGTCCCCGCTGCAGTACCACGGCGCGCTGCGTCCCTCCAACTGTCTCGTGGACGCGCGGTGGGTAGTGAAGCTTGCGGACTTCGGGCTGCGAGAATTCCGCAGAGGAGAAATGTCCCCGACCGACCCAACTGTTTTGAGATCTCATATTGAGAGTACGTACTTTATCTATTTATTAGTGCGGTGAGAACATTTTATTTTCATAGTTGAAAAATTAGTATTATCTCGAAACATTGCTCAAAGTTCTCGAAAATTGCATTAAAAATTCCGTAGAGGTGGAATGTTGTAAACTGACTCAACTGTGATGAGATTTTGAGAGTACGTACTTTATCTATTTATTAGTGCGGTGAGAACATTTTATTTTCATAGTTGAAAAATTAGTATTATCTCGAAACATTGCTCAAAGTTCTCGAAAATTGCATTAAAAATTCCGTAGAGGTGAAATGTTCTAAACTGACTCAACTGTGATGAGATATTGAGAGTACGTACTTTATGTATTTTTTTGTAGTAATATTTTATTTTAATAGTTGTAAAATTAATATTGACTCGAAACATAACTCAAAGTTCTCGTAAATGTCCATTAACCCTCAACCCAAAAGCTGTATAATGTTTATATCGTCATTAACCGTCGTAGAAATCGTTTTTGAATATCTTAGCTTTTTGGGTCGTCGCTAGTCTTAAACTTAAAACGATCAAAACGCTATAAAATAAGGCCCATAAAAAACGTTTGGCATGGGAGATATAAATATTTGCTCGTGTATATTTTAGTACATGTATTAATGTATTAGAAACATTAAGCGATATCAGTAGATTTGTCATATTTATAATCAATAATGTTAGTTCTAAACTTACAAAAAACAAATAATACAATTTAAAATCTTTCGTATTACACAGTATAATAAAGGCCAGTTTCTCCTATCAGCACTTCTTTATAATAAGCTTCATGGGTATCTATCCTATCTGTGGTACTGACAGACCCATCATCGTCTTCAGGTCTGTCGTACCTGTCCCCGGAGCAGGTCCGCGCGGGCGGGTGGGGCGCGGAGTGCTTCCCGTCGTCCCTGTGCGCGGGCGCCGGCAGCGCGCCGTCGGACGTGTTCTCGTTCGCGCTGGTGCTGTACGAGCTGCACTCACGGCGCGGGCCGTACGGAGCGGACGCGCCGCCGCCGCCCACGCTGCTGCGCCGCCTCGCACGACCGCTGCCCGCGCCCTACAGGTCGGTAGGTATTACACTACGAGACATAGTGCTCGATGGACGCGTTGTTTTAGACGTACTTAGATAATAGTGTCCTAACATGTATAACAAAATATATTTTATACTTTAAATCTTGACAAATGGTAGCTACCGAGCAAGATGTTCACTTGTCGAGTCCTCGTGATGGTGTAATTTAGGTATTTCTGAGTTCCGTAACAAGTACGATTGACCGCAGGCCGCCTCTGGAGGCTCTGTCGGGTGGGTTCGACTGTGTGCGCGAGTGCTGTGCGGAATGCTGGGCGGAGGACGCCGCCCTCAGACCAGACTTCAAGACCATCCGCACGAGACTGAGGCCCCTTAGGAAGGGCATGTATGACGCCCTTTCTTTAATCTTTTCCTAATTATTTAATAATTCGATTCAATTTTAGCTTTTACCTTTAATAGGACGCCTGCTTTTTAAAATTGCCGAGATGGTTATCGTTCTAACGTTGACCAATCTTAATGTAAATCTTAAATAATAATAATAATATGTACATTTTAATACAACGGTAGCGCATATATTATTTTCAGGAAACCAAATATATTTGATAATATGATAGCTATGATGGAAAAATACGCAAACAACTTAGAAGCGTTAGTGGACGAGAGAACAGATCAACTACAAGAGGAAAAAAAGAAAACCGGTAAGCCTTGGTTATGGTCTAATTAATTAAAAATGTTTTATTTGATCTAATAGAGAATATTGTCGAAGAACTATTTTTTTTAGCTATTAGCTATTCTCCAGGAAAAGTCATATTAAAATCGGACCAACCATTTAAGAGATTATCCGGAATAGACAGACTAACAGACATACATATTTTTTTTTTGTATATACGTTCACATATGTTTAGTAAAAACCTGTTAATTTGGCATTACAAAAACAGACACTTAAATTTTACTTATGGTATAGACTATTTCCGCGGCTGTATTCACGTTAATTCAATCGGAATTTGTAAACAATTTAATCGACGTGAATACAGTCGTGTAAATATATATAGATATATAATAAACATACATGTCCACTGAAGTGGAGATTTGATCATAGTATTAACATATACAATTATTCAAATTCTGTACCCTCGCTTCCTTCGCAGGTCGAAACTTAAGCTTTCGATCACGAACGGGACATGCACATATTTGTCTGCTCCATTAACCAATATAGATTATGTTTTAATATTAATATCAGTCTCTATATTTTATTTTATTTCTACTAAAGATATATATTTCTTTTAAAATAAATAATCTTTATAGAAAATCACTTTTATAAAAAACATTTTCATTTTCTAAGCTAAGACCAGCTCGGAAAAATCATTGCTACGGAAATAAGAAATTCTGGCAACAGAAACTCAGTAGGGTTGTCAACTTTTTTTAAAGTCATTTTGAAAGCCTAAATCTCATAATAGTACATACATTATAATTATACATTTTTAGTAACAACTTTGAATCATTAACAGTGATCACTGTTTTACAAACGTCAATATTGAATTAACAACTAGAACAGCAATACATCTAAAGACTTAATAATTTTAAGAATTGAAATTGCAAAATAAAATAAGCGTGGCCAGGAAGAGTACCAGCCACTACTAGCTTTTACTTCCAGATGACTCACGATTAATCTAAAATTTTAACACAAAAAACTATTAAAAAAAATATCAATTAATATACACTAAATATTAGAAAGGAATCATCAAAATCGGTTGGCGTGATATTGATTTATTCGTTGATTTGTCGCGCACATACTTACTTAATGCAAATATAAGACTTTCGTGGTTTTCACTTAGAGTTAGTGTCAGAACTACACTATTTTAAAATGAAATACAGGAAGCACCAACTTGCAAAAAAAAGAATCATAAAATCCTTCACCCCGCCGAAGGTAACAAACAAAAAAAATACAACCGAATTGACAATCTCCTCCTTTTTTTAAGTCGGTTATTAATAAAAACCTAGTACTTTTTATCACGTCACGCCGGCAATCGTAAATCCTACTCCTGCTATAACACCGACGAATATTTGCAAAAATGTACACTTCTTTCCATTTATCATATAAAGATGATTTATGTTGAACTTGGCCATTTCTTCCGCACTGTTAATTTTTATTCCGGACAATATCCTTTATTACAAAAACGTTAACTCGTTTGAACATTAAGGCATCACAAAAGTACAAAGATTTCATTATCGATATTTCTAGAATTAAATATTTAGTTATACATAGGTTAATATAGGTTTAATATATCATTGGGCGGGAGAGGGGGTGGACCTCTTCCGTCCATTATAGGCCTACGAGGTGAGGGTGTCCCTAATTTGATCGGGGCCCCTCGCAGAGGGTTCCGCCGGGGCGTCACGGTGAGTGCGAAAGCCATCCCGTGGCGTCCCACTAAGGCGATGAGGTCAACCGTTGGTTTTTTAGTGGGTAGCCTTAAAAATGGCAGCGTCATCTATGCTGCCGGGTAGTCCCACACACCCCCACGGCCTTCACCTTCCTGGTCGCTGGGATGATGCGTAACGGATTTTTCTAACGATAAAAAAAAGGTTTAATATATTATAAACTTTTCTCCCAGAGGCACTGTTAGAGGAGATGTTGCCGGCGCCAGTGGCGGATCAGTTAAAGCGCGGGCGGCGCGTGTTGCCCGAGAGCTATGACTCCGTCACCATATACTTCAGCGACATTGTGGGCTTCACCGCTATGTCCGCAGAGAGCACGCCTCTACAGGTCAATTAATTCCCATTAATTAATGACGATTGAATCTAATTTAATAATACCGATACTAAAACGTTTTAATTTTGTAGATATATATTTTTTAACGTATATCTTCAATTTCTTCTCCTTTATTTATAGGTGGTCGACTTTCTTAACGATCTGTACACTTGCTTCGATTCAATTTTGGAAAATTTTGATGTATACAAAGTAGAAACAATCGGAGACGCCTACATGGTCGTGAGTATCTGTGACTACAAAAGATTATATAGGAACTTATAAAAATATGAGTGCATATATTACTGTCCAGGTATCAGGGCTGCCAATTCGTAATGGCGTCCGTCACGCGGGCGAGGTGGCGTCCATGGCGCTGGCGCTGCTTGGAGCCACTCGCGCCTTCCGCGTGAGGCACCGACCTGATCACAGGCTACTGCTTCGCATCGGAATACACTCTGGTAAGTTTTCTCTTAACTTTTTGTTGACAACCCTGAGCATTTTCTTTATGGATGAGTGCTTTGGATGCTATCTGATGAGACGATAATAATAAATTTATGACAGTCCATCCGTAGCTTTGTATTGTAAAATACTCGTTGGCTGCTAAATGATACGTGACAACTCTAAATATTTATTATTAAATCTGTCAGCTGCTACGAATAGATATAGTCGAATTTTTCGGATGTTAAGTGATACGTGACCACCCTAATGATTTTTTTATGGATAAGTCCATCTGCTGTGCATCAAAATAGGTTCGGATGCTTTGAGCACTTACTCATACGTGACAGCCCTATACGGATTGCTCCATTTGTTCCAAAGTATACATTGTGATGCATCGTCCGGATACATTAATACGCGTACGTAGGGTATTAAGAGATACGGGAAAAGATTGTATGGGATGTCTCGCCTGATGCTTCACACCCAATTAGGTACTCAGGCGCATTGGCTGGTAAAACAAGACTTAAGTACAAGTAAGACAACCTTGGTGGTCGTGGTAAAGGATTTGTAAGTTCGATTCTTGTCAAGTAGGTGACAGCTAGACTATTATTTCTGAGAAGTAATCATTTCCTGTCTATTAGTATTTAACATAAGAATACTAAACAATAAGGAGGAAACAGTTCAAACGAATACTTAGTCTAAATCTCTTAACTTAAAATATATGTTAAGGTTTTATTATTTTTCAGTATGTTTTATTTGAACAAGTAAAACAGTCCATACTTTATTTGTAGGGCCGGTGTGCGCAGGCGTCGTTGGATTGAAGATGCCACGATACTGTTTATTTGGCGACACAGTTAATACTGCAAGTCGCTTCGAGTCCACTGGAGTTCGTAAGTTATTATTTTAAATCACATGTCACGCCAATCAATAATTTCCTTATTTCAACTCTTGGACACTAATTAATAATGATTTTCAGTATTTGTAGTTAAATTTTTGTTGGAATTTTTAAAGTAATACAGTAATTAAAAAATGGGTTTTGCTACTACTACTACAGCTTAGCATTAAAAAGTGTATATGTTCGCATTTTGCCCCAATTTATGCCATGGTATTTTAAAATGTATTATTACTTATTGTCAAACCCGAAAACATTTGACAGGGAAGTCGGTCTCAGTAGAAGTTATGGTCAAAGTCAAGTTTTTTTAAATAGGCATAGGCATACATTCAGGGCCTGATTAACCCTTAGGCTAATTAGGCTGCAGCCTAGGGCGCGAGGATCGGGGGGCGCGATGAAATCGTATCTTATATACTGTACATATTTCAACTAAACCGAGAAAAACCACTAAAACTAAATGCGCTGTAAACTGTCAAAGCTTGGGAGTGTCTGATTTTAACAATAAATTTTGAAATTTAAAAAGGCGTGCGAATAGTTACACTTACTGGCTAGTCACTCAAATCGGTCAGTGGCGAGTGAGTGAGCTGGCAACAGCGCTGCTTGCCGCGCACGATTAAACACATCAACGACACGCGGGGAATCCCCGGTGGTTAAAATTTTAAAGTTTATAGTAGGTATACTTAGTTGCAGTGCTTCATTTATTTGTGTTATCTCTTTTATTAAGGCTTTCGTTTCTCGTTTTTGTTAATTAATATTTATTGTCCTTCCCTTAGTGATTGTATTTTTTAAGACCATGAGTAGTAACGAGAGTAGTTTGATAGTAAAAAAGCCAAGTAGAACAGAATACAGGAAAAAAAGCAAAAGAAAAGGATAAGAAAACAGAAAACATTTTAAAACATACTCGTAAACTAGAAACATTTTTTACGAGCTCTGTAGAAAGGTACGAAACGGTGACGAATACTGCACTATCGCCAAAATTTTCTTGCCCTGGTCCCTCTACCTCGGTTTGTTCATTCTCAGTTTCTAAGTCTAACACTAGCCCTACAGTAGCGTCGTCAACATTCTACAATGAAGACGAAATCGTAATAGAAGAAAAGCCGTTTTTTTCCGTCAAATGACCCTGCAGTGTGGCAAGTAAACGATAAATTAAGAGATTATATTGTTAATACAGGATTGCAACAAAACGAAGAATTAGATTTTTCTAGATCGAAAAGACAGTATAAAAATCAAAAAAGATTTCTATCTAAAAATATGTTTGAGATGAAGCTTATTAATGGCGAAATTGTGAAGAGAAGCTGGTTAGTATACTCAGAATGCACAGATCGTGTGTTTTGTGGTGCTTGCAAATTATATGGAGGAACATCCGTTTTTGCCAAAAGTGGATTTAATGACTTGAAAAATTCTAACTTAATAACTGATCACGACAATTCTTCGGATCATCGTAAATGTTTGGGACGATATGTATGTGGAGGAAAACTTTTACAACGATTGGATACGCAAATAGTCAAACAATATAATAAAGAAATAACTTATTGGCGAAATATATTACTACGTGTAATAGAAACAATTAAGTTTTTAGCTTCCCATGGGCTTCCATTTCACGGTCAAAATGAAATTATTGGATCACCACTAAACGGAAATTTTCTTAGTTGTGTTGAGCTTCTATATAAATTTGATCCTTTCATGGCTGAACATTTGGTGAGATTTGGACAAAAAGGCAGAGGTTTTCCATCGTACTTGTCATCCTCTATAATTGATGAATTTATCTTAAAGGAGAAATAAAAAAAGCAAAATATTTTTCGATTAGCATTGATTCCTCTCCAGATATTTCACAAACCGATCAGTTGATATTTATTATTCGTTACATTTTACCTAATGGAGAACCTGTTGAATGCTTTATTACATTTTTACCCAATTGCAGTCATAAAGGTGAAGACATGGAAAAGGCTGTTCTAGCATAAAATTATAACAATTTGGAACTGGATATAAAAGACTATCGTGGCCAAAGTTATGATAATGCTAACAATATGTCTGCTAACAATATATATGTCAATACAAAGGTTTTCAGTCAAGAATTAAAGCTGTAAATCCTCTGGCTACTTTTGTTTCTTGTGCAGTGCATTCTCTCCATCTGGTGAGATCGGCTGCCGCGAAAAGTAGTGATGCATCAGCTGCTTTTTTACACTGGAACAACAACTAAACAATTTTTTTTCTGGATCTACAAGCAGATGGCAAATTTTATTATCTAAATTTGATGAAGATCTACGGTACTAAAAAATCTATCAAAAACTCGTTGGAGTGCGCGAGCAGATGGAAGTAAAGCCTTATACAGTTCATAGAAACAAGTTCTGGAAGCATTTAACTCTATTTGCGAAGATGTAAATCAAAGTAAAGAGACCAAAATAGAAGCAAAAGCAATATTAGAAAAAATTTAAACTTTAGAATTTACAATAATGTTGTGCTTTTGGAACTCTGTACTCTTTTACTAGCAGTAAAATTTCAAATCGTTAGTGTACAGCTACAAGCAAGTTTCGTTGATTTATTGTTGTTGTTGTTGTTGTTACTCTTTATGAGACATTACATTTTTACCTTGATACGTTGCGTGATGAAAAATAGTTTGAAATTTTTCAATCAGAGGCAATCTAGAGATGTTGATCTAGAGAAGTTACCACATACAAAAAAGATGTAAGAAGAAGAAAGAAACCAAAATTTCATTTTGATGAATTGGAGACTGGACACATTGAGTTAGAAGGGAGACGATCTTTCATCATTGATAATTATTATGCAGCGATTGATTGTCTTAAAGAGCACTTACAAAACCGGCAAATTATTAATAATACAGTAAACACAAAGTTTGGTTTCTATGGATATTGCATGAACTAGATGACAGTGAATTTATTAGAAGCAAAGCAAACGAGTTTTAACAACTATATGCCACTGATTTAGAAGAAACTTTTGTAGAAGAATGCGTCCATTTGGCGCAGTTTTTAAAATCTGACATCGAGGCCGAGCATTCTACTTCTGCGAGAACACCTAAGGGTTTGTTGCAGTTAAAAAAAAGTTTTAATATTTCATGCATGTTCCCGAATGTGAAGATAATATTAAGATTTTTTTTGACATTGAGTGTTACCAACTGCAGCGGCGAAAGGTCATTTTCAGCACTTAAAAGAGTAAAAAATTACTTGCGCTCCACGCTTCGTCAGCAAAAACTACAGCACTTTCGCTAATGTACATAGAAAGTGATTTATTACAAACTATTAAATTAGAAATTTTTTTAGAAAGATTTGCAAACTCTAAATAACGAAAAAAGACTTTTTTATAAGATTATAATAATTACTATAATTTTCAAATAAATCACTAATCAATTAAAATGTTTCACTTGAACACCTCTCGTCTTTTTTATATATAACAACAGAAGTATAAATATTTAAAAAATACTTAAAAGTCGAAGCAACTTCACATACTAGATGACCACGCTCATGCATCGCCGCAACGCAACAACTAAGTTATCTACATAAACTAGACACCAAACACGTCATGGATTTGGTACTCTAGAAGGTAACCTGCTGTCCCGTGTCATGATTTTGGTCAAATTATGCGTGAAGTGCTTTTGACTAGACTTAGACTTTATGGACGGTCAGCTAATAAAATGGTTTGCCACCAAAGGGTTTGTTGAATATCGTGCAGATTAAAAGACAACGTCAGTTTCGTTTGCTAATCGATCTGATAACTTTTATAGGTACTATGACTACAAATTATTTTATCTTTTTTACAAACAAAGACAAAAGTAAGTAATATACTACTGTTGCCGACCGTAACACACATGATGGGGACGCGTCCTGATTATGAGCCTAGGGCGGCCAGAACTCTTGATTAGCCACTGCATACATTATTCTTCATCAGATTCTACTTACATTAAGAAACATCAGTCTCTATTAATGTTTTCAAAGAGAAACTCATGAAAAAGAATCAGTTAACAACACCGTAGATGAGTCTTTCTAAACTTATCTACATTAAAAACAATAATGTACATTATGGACTGTTGTTTTTCGGTTATAACGAAATAAAATAAAAAAGTTCATGTTTAGATCTGGCCTTGCTACTATTTCATATCATGTGCAAATGAATATTGATTTAATTTACGTCAATATAAAAAGCCTCATGCTGTAAACTCAGAGTCCATATCCTCGATAAGCATGTGTGTGTATCTAGCCCTAAAGATCCACTGCAGCGGCGCGTGCAAGGCGCTGCTGGACCAGCTGGGCGGCTACCTGTTGGAGGAGCGCGGGCTGGTGGCCATGAAGGGCAAGCGCGACCAGGTGACGTGGTGGGTGCGCGGAGAGGAGGCCGGGGCGGCGGCGGCACGCGCTCGGCGACGTGCCGGAGACGGGCTCCGAGGACAGAGGAGCTCCCTCAAGGCCAGAAGCTGGAAGAACCAGGGCAGCTTGCACAGGTCGGTGGATTAAAGCTCCATCGAATATGAGCCATCTTGTGTGTAACCCTCTCTCGCTCGCTCCCGTTCAAAGATTGAAGAGCACCTATCGTAGATGCGTTTCGACTGTGTCCCTGGCCGTTCTACCATCCTTGGAGTCTTTCTTTCTTAATGATGCAATACATTTAACCTTATTTATTATAATTAAATATTAAACTTCAGAGTAACGTGATTAAATAGTTCAGCAACTTTTATCTGACCATCTTTAGGTTTTGTATATGTAACTGTTGTTGGTACTTTAATATTATGTTTTTTCAATAGATGTTGCAGTTTAGAATCTCCAAAGAAACTTAGATTTGCTTCAGGAAACCATTTGGAATCCCATACGGATAATGTTTTACATCACCGTAGTGATGAATATTTAATGGAGGTAAAGTCGTTATTTTCTTTCTTAGTCTTGTTTGTATTTGTTATAAAATGTATGAAATTACGGTAGAATAATTTGTTGTAATATAGGTACCAAAATTAAGCGAGGTAATATCGCAACATCCAATTCAAGATTAAGATTAAAGAGATTCTTGTTTAAATTTTTTAAACAAGTGCTCCAAAAATATCGAGTTTTCTTATGTATTCATGAGAACATGTATTCTATATAATTTGAAAATAAAGTTATTTTCAAAAACCAATTATAAAATTACTATTATACTGTTATAGTTGTTATTATATTTATATATTATTGTTATTTTTTTCTTAGTTTCGATGGTAGTATCGGTAATAACTCCGTGTGCAGGTGGTGGGTGAGGGCGGTCGTCCGTCGCTGCTGGAGGCGCCACTACGGGAGCAGGCCAGCGTGTCGTGTCCCGTCATCGAGGCGGCCGGGGACGTGCGCCTCGTGGTACCGCCGCGGGACCCCGCAGCCGTGCCGCTGCTGCACCACTAGTGCACTACTAGTACACCATTAGTGCATCACCAGTGCTTCGATCGTGCGGTGCGATGCATTGGGCACGCAGTGATGGATTTTATGACGAACCGTATCGTAGCGTAATGTGATCTATGTCAGTATTATTAAGAGACCTCGTTCGATAGAAATTATTTAATAACATTAAACTCTTATTTCACAATTGACGGTAACATCGTTTTACTTACACGTATTATTTACAACAGCATTTCATATACATATAACGCAATATACATAGTGGGGGCGTCCGTCCGCTCAGACGGCGGACTCCCTGTCGACTGGCTGCGGCGCGCGTCGCAGGGAGGACGTCGTGCTGCGCGCGCCGCCGCCGAAGATGCCGCGCAGCCACGACCGGATCGCGAAACGCGGTATCTTGGCGCCCTTCGAATCCGCCACGTTTTCCAGCGAGCGCCACTTCTTGTAGAACTCGATATAGTCGGAGTCGGGCACCTTACGTTTCGGGCGATCGAGCTTGTTGCAGAGGCTCGCCTGCCGCAGCAGCGGACTGTCCTCGTCAGCGCGCGGCGGATCGTCGGGTAGCGCGAGGGCGGCGCCGTTGTACAGGGTGGAGACGGTGGCGATGGCCACGTCCACGTCCAGCGAGCGCGTGGTGTAGTGGCGGCGCAGGCGCTCGCGCGCGGGCAGCACGTCCAGCGAGCGCGCCGGCCGCAGCGCGCAGGCCGTCGCGAACGACCCCGGGCCCACACATTCCGCCTCCTCCCCGCCCTCACCGCCGCCCGCGCCCTCGCACGCCGTCGACGACGCGATTGAGCTCAGGGCTCGCCTGAGACACGTCACGAGAGTTGCTTCATTTTCAATAGACACTCGATACGAAGTTTTATTTACAATAAAAAAGTTATTGAGATTATTTATGAAAATAGTAAAGCGTTAAAAAATATAATAAAAAGTACGCGTCTATGATACGTACTTGGTGTTGGCTGCGTGCGCGGCGAGTGCGGCGCGACGTGCCAGCGGCTTCAGCTCTGCGCAACCCACACATGATCGCTTAGCATACTCTCAATGTAACACCTGTCGTCGCCGACTACTTATGACTTCGAGCGATTGTTTATTTTTTAAAACTCTAAAACTCATAGAAACTATGCGTTGTCGGCGACGTCAGTTTTTGATGCAGGACTAAGCTTTAGCATTTATTTAATAGAAAATGAGATATATACGCGCAGTCAGCTTGTTTTATTTTAAAACCTTAAAACATCATTACGATGCACTCGTCTTAAGGAATAATTTCAAAATTACATATCAAATAATCATGCACACACTCATAAATGCCAAGGCCGCATCGCATGCCCAGGAGTTAAAAACAATTTAACAAACTTAAAGAAAATGCTGATGTATAATTATAAACGTCAAAGATATTATTTAAATACCCGATATAGAAGGATGTCTAGAATCGGTCAAGCGTGGGCTCCGTCTCGGTCGACAGAACAGCGGCCGTTCTTCGCCCTCCACGGGCCGCTTCTGAATCGCCTTCTCCGTAGCACCCACCAACCAAAACGTTTGTAACTGTTTGTAACACCGAAATGTAAATATCATCCTGACGTCAACACAAAGCGTCTAAATTAAATAAATTAAACTGAATGCATACCTGTCCCTTGCCCTTTATGGGTATAGCACCCCTGGGCTCCACGACGTATCCCCCCAGCTTGTCTAGCGCGAGCTTGCAGCTGGGCGAGATGTGTATGCGAAGAGGTTCCCCGTTGGACTCCATGCGGGAGGCCGTGTTGACGGTGTCGCCGAACAGACAGTAGCGCGGCATCGTCAGACCAACCACGCCCGCCACCACGGCGCCTGCAACCACGGTACGACTCGTTACGAATACGACTATTTATTTTCTACCATAACTTATCTGTGACACTTTGCATAATAATAATGAATAATTAACTTTAGTTACAATATTCACCTGTATGAATTCCTATTCTTAATTTTAAAATTTCGTTCGGTCTGTGAGATATTTTGTGAGTCTTGACAGCGTTGAGTAATTCGAGCGCCATAGATGCAATTTCACCAACGTGTCTATCGTTATTTCTTATCGGGAGACCGGATACCTAAAAATATGTGACAACTTTAGACGGGTACTTGAGCATATTAAAAAATAAATACATATACAGTCACTCACCACCATGTAAGCATCCCCGATAGTTTCCACCTTATAAACGTCGTAGCCTCTTATAATCCTGTCGAAGACGGTGTACAGGTCGTTGAGGAAGTTCACCACCTGCAGCGGCGTGCTCTCTGCGGACATGGCGGTGAAGCCCACGATATCGCTGAAATATATCGTGACAGAGTCGAAGGACTCCGGCTCAACGCCCTCTCCTGTAGTGAGCCGATGAGCGGCTGACCTGCAACAATGTTCGATTATATAGTTTCAGGGGTTGTGATTGGAAATGGCGATGTTATATATATCAAATTATTTTTTGAGGATTTTCTAACATGGATTTCATATTTATATAATAATAGAAAATAACAAATCAAATCTACTTTACTAGCTACATATCATGCGAAATGAGTTGTCTACTGAGGTCAAATTAAAGTAAGCAAGATATGTCATGTCTCTCTGAATCCTATAAATTAAAACTAAAATAATTAAAATCTGTATACAATACCATTGGCAAACTTGCGGTTGCCAAAATATCTATAATACACATAAACACCTGAAAATAATACTTATATAAATGAAACGTAAAAAGAAATATTTAAACATGCTAGTTCACAGTTAATTATCACTGAAACTCTGATTACACTACAACTGGTCAATCGCATATAAGCCAGGCATTTTCCAACACCGAACAGGATGCGCATCACCAATTCCCAAAGCAAGCACTAATGTTATTATGTTAGTAACCGCGTAACATCGCTGATGGGAAGCGATGTTCCTGCACCTACAGCATAAACAAACCATATTAACTACTATCACCAGTAGAGAGTTAATTACCTCAAGACATTTTTCACGACATTTCTATAATGGATTCAACCCCCACATCTGGAAAAGAACACAAGTACAACAAAGTGAATACAGTTATATGTTTTTTTTTTCCTTTTTGATACGAGAGCATGTACCACTGCTTTACATCAAGTCCATGTCGATGGAACACAGATATTTTCCATATAGCTTTAAACTTGATAAATCATTTTAAATATTATTTCGAAGTTTGTTACAGATGTTTGTTATTAGACTTAATAAAAAAATTAAATAGAAATATGAAAATCTAATAAAAAAAAATATATTTTTTCCCAAACAAATTACAAGTACCATTTTAATAATTACTCCTAAGCAAGAACATCGTTACTGATTGGATTATCTTTCTTTTAAAAAAAAAAAAATTTAAAGCCGTTATCAGTTTCACTAAATATTTTTCAAATAGTAAACGCCTATAGAGCACACTGCAAACTACACTTTCAACATCAACTATAGGATAATGTGTTGAAATTTTACATATATAAAAGTTTGAATTCTAATATTTATAATATCATTGAAACATCGATTGAAAGTGATTGTAAAAAGTGCACGATGATTGTTTGAATTGTAATAAATATTGGTTAACCAACACCATATTCTTTTAGTGAAAATATATCCCATATCTAATAAATAATTTATTGAAGATCTAATCGCGTATATATATATTAGTTAATATTGGATGTAAAATAATGTTTAATGACATGTCTGGACTAAATGTAAACCAGTGCGCACACCACTGCGGTCGGCCAGAAGTGATGCGGCTTGTTGTATTTGCGTCTCCCTGTTGTTACATTAATATACATCAACATTACATACTTACATTACTTACAATACATCACCTCGCAATTATCGTCATTTAACATGCAGTAAGGGAAATTTGATTGAATATAAGAAATTTTATTCGAAATTCAATGTATGTAGCACTAAGAAGTTATTTTTAAAGTAATTGACGTGCAACATTTCAAATCAATAAGCGAATGTCAAAAGGTGATATCGTCATGATTATCAAGTAGCATTTTATATATGAATAAATTATCCTCTAAATTAATCTAACGCAATAGGAAATCTTTTTCTTAAGTCTCTAGCATTCTCTATCATAAGAGAGGGTTTTTGTTAAACATTAAAACATACACAAATATATTAATAAAGCCACATCGAAATGTTAAATCAGGCGACATTAGAACTTGATGTGCGTGGACATATATATATATGTATATATATTTAGTTCACTCATACGCCAAAACATTACATAATAAGCCACTCACTTCGGTAACATTCTGTGCAGTAAATCTTCCGTCTTCTGCTTCTCTTCTATCAGTAGCCTCGTTCTCTCATTGACTAGTTCTTCTAAATTGTTCGCATACTTCTCCATCATGTCCATCATTTGGTCCATCAAGTTTCTAGACCTGTAATACGCGGACAGACGTCTACAATCATCCATAATGAGCTCGAGTCAACCGACACCTATATTATTACAATATATGTCTTATAAGGTTCGAAATGACAAAATAAAATAATTTAAATCATTCGCACGGCATTCATTCGGTTTGTCACCGTTTGGGCTGGAGTTACCGAATACACTCACTTGCCAGACTTGAGTTTCTTAAGTCGTGCTCGCACGGTGGTGAAGTCGGGTCTAAGTGCGGGGTCCTCGTGCCAGCAGTCCCTCATGCAGGCCAGCACGTACTCGTCCGCGTCGAGTGCGCGCGTGTCCGGACGGAACGCCTCCTCCGCGCCGCGCCGCCCGCGCTTCACACGCTCCACTATGTCTGAAACCACGCACTTAGGTTATATGATCGTCTTAGGATCAGGAAGTCTTATTCATTGAGAGATTATAACCGAACAAATTATAAAAAAAAACATTTTTTTTTAAGGAACCGATCTCGTCGGCTGTCCTTCGCAATGTGGGTACCGTTTCCACGGTTTATCAATCTTATACTTTTTATTGAGGTTAAAATTAAAATATCTATGATTCACTGTTATTCTTTTCATGTTATAAGTAATGCAATAAAGTAGAATGTGATAAGGAGTGTTGGGGCGTTCCACCTTATGAATTCGCAAGTTGGGAGTTAAACTAATCATTGTTAATGAAACATATATAAATTGTTAAAAACTTTTGTTACCACTAACTTAATTCTTTTAATAAAACATTCTATTGATGCTTTTTATATTGTATTAGTAAAATACAATTCTAGAGATTTTATTACCTTTAGGCTCTAAAGATGTCAGCCCAAATGGTCCTCGTCTAGCGATTATTTCGTACAGTATGATACCAAATGCATACACGTCGCCTTTCTGCGTGCCGCCAACGGTACCACTGGGATCACCCAGCTGTCTCAGTAGCTCTGGAGATTTCCATAACAAACCTATAAAAGATTAAGAATTGATGTAATGTTTATTACAATTAAAAAAAAACTAAATATAATTAACATTAAAAAAAAACGTTTTTACAATTAATAATTGTTACTCACCCCTGTAATATTGGTGTTCCCCGACGTATTCGTTTTCAGCACAATATCGCAATTCGTGTAAACCAAAATCAGCGACCTTAAACGCAATAAATATTTTGAAATTTACAAAAAATATTTACAAACAGGTACAAAACATTAAAGTATTATTTTATAATAAAGAATGTGTGTCACCTGAAGCATCCATCGTGACGTCACAACGCAATTCGAGGACTTGAGATTTCCGTGAAATATTAACGGCGAAGTGTGGATAAAAATCATACCCTGAAATATACGAAGAGAATATGTGACTAAGTATTAATATGGCCTACATACTTATTTATTAAGTAAGACAAAAGAAGAGCTATAAATAACTACCACAAGTGTTTACTGGTAAGTTATTGAACAATCAAAATTGTGAAAAAAGATAACTATAAAAGAAAACATGTCAAGTGGAACATACATTTCTCAGAAAAAGCAAATGTGCTCACTATTGTAGTAACAATTGAATAAATAACAACAATTGAATTATTTTATTAATATAAAACTAATATTTATGTTTTCAATCTATACACAGATACAACGTGCGCAAATAACATGAGTTCGAGACAATAGTTCTGAAAATACAATTTTATGCTTACCTTAATGAGATCATGCACTAGCGAAGATATAAACATCTTATCTAACTTGATATCCTCATTTTCGATTATATCCTAAAATAAAAAGTGCATATAAGTTATCGATAATTAATTACATTTCAATCATCGAATAGAATGTAATATATGGTGGTGGTACGTACATACAAGCTGCCCTTAGCGCAGTAGTCAGTGATGAGTAACACCCGCAGCGGCTCCACGACGGCGCCCGTGAAGGAGTTGAGGTTGTCGTGACGCAGCTCTCGCAGCAGACGCATCTCCTTCATCACCTCGCGACAGATGTCCTGCGATAAGATCGGATCACTTGAGACGAGATTTGATTTGATAGGAAGATCGTTTGGGCAATATTTTGGATTTACGTGTAATATTTTGTCGATATCTTTTTTGTTTTCTTTATTTTTTTACCAAAATGAGTTACTAAATTAAAAATTCGTCACAAATTTTCAGATGGACTGCGACACTTTTAACGTCTATCGAACGTAGCTGCTTTGTTTTGGGCAGGGTGTATATAGCTTACATAATAAAGTAATATTTTCCCCAAGATAAAAGAATTAGGTTAAAACTTGTAAAGGGAAAAAGAGACGAAGTACCGAATTTCATCTTAATGATAATAAGTATCTTTTTTTTAAAGAATTTCGCATTTGCTCACCTTTTTCTTTGTAAACTTCAATTCTTTTATTCTTACTACGTTCCCTCTGTATTGGGCGGTCGTTGTAAATATTTGAGTACAACACCTACTCTCCCCCGATATCCCACTAGCTACACTCAACTGAAATTATAATAAGTTTTTTTAACATTAAATATAATATGTATTGCTTATTTTTGCTTTTAGTACCATTCAGTAAAATGAATCAAAGCAATGTGTGAATATAAAATTAATACTATTAAAATAATAATACAATATGATATAATTTGTATTTATATAGTATATTTTTTATTTGTATTTATATAGCATATTTATATATTATATAAAGCAAAGTGTGAGTGTAAAATTAATACTATTAAAATAATAATACAATATGATATAATTTGTACTTGTATAAAGTTTTATTTACCTTACTCGGCGAACAGATGAGACCACTACCCAAGTAGCCGTCGATGTCAGTTGGGTCGATCTTCCACAACAACCCTTCGATCTCCTGTTCTATCTTCCATTTCCTATAAATGCTTATTGTGACTACAAGAGCGCAAAACAAGGTCACTCCCAGTGTTCCAGCGACAACTAATGATGTTATTTGGGAATCATCTTTAGGACATTTCTCATTTAAAAAGCCACAGGACGGTTCGTCTTCTGGTTTAACACTGTCAGGCCAGTCGATTGGTAATTTTGAGTTTAATTTAAACTCCTGTAAACAAATTCATACATTTATTAAAACTTACAATTCTTATTTTAGTTACGTATCCAAAACCATAGATAGACTAAAACTCACAGGAAACAATTTCGTGCTCTGTTGAAAGTGGCCCACAGGGATCATACTATATGTGCAATTAATTTCGACGTCGGTAAAGTTAGCTGGTTTGAAAGCCAACAACGAGAAATTACCCTCGGAGTCTGCTCGCTCGTCCAGACGAATAGTCATTCCAGATACACCTAGATAATAAAATCATCATAATGTAATATTTCTAATTGTCTAAAAAAATATATTATTACAAATAAGAAGTTATTTAATCAAGAAAACTTACTGTTAAAAGGAGTAGTGAGAATCATTTTAGAGACAATATGAGATCCATTAGTCACTATGCTATCTAATTTTGAATAAGTAAGTGTTTCGTTTTTATAAGTGGTTTCCTCTTCAATAACCTGATGTAGGGCTGTCGCGTAAAGTTTCACCGAGTCGTATAAATACGCCGCATAGATGGAAACATACTGAAACATTACAATGAATTAAGATATTATTTTTTTTGTTGTTTAAACAATTAGTAACCCACAGTTATTATTTATCATAATATCTATACATATGTTACTACTACTTGTAACAAAACTATAAAATCTAATCCGCAATAACGAATACAAGACAATCAAATATTAAATCAAAACCGAACCTTATTGTACTTTTTTTTAAAGACGCCCGGCAAGGGTGGGAAGTCGAAGGGC
This sequence comes from Napeogenes sylphis, assembly GCA_959347405.1. NCBI lineage: Eukaryota > Metazoa > Arthropoda > Insecta > Lepidoptera > Nymphalidae > Napeogenes > Napeogenes sylphis. The sequence continues at coordinate 19,258,996 of OY365776.1, read as the reverse complement.
TGGATGCTGTTATAGACGCGCACGCGACTCGTAAAGTATTCGTAGCTGTCCTCGGGCTCCGACGACACCACCACCAGCAGAGACTGAGCGCGTTTGTGGAAATCCGCCGTGTCCTGACACGTCTGATTCGAACCAAGTACTTCGGTTTCTGGAAGGATCAGTTACACTTGACCATTTTTTTCAGGGAAAGTCTACCTGGCGCTATGGCTTCACCCTAAGTCTGTCTCGTAGATACGGAGGGACAGAAAATTTCCACTAACTTTCAGAAATCGCTCTCACCGTTATAATGAGACGCACATACTGTGTGGGAACCGGCATAGGCTTAGGAGGGCTCATAATAGATTTTTGATAAAACTGCACCGTTTAGATGTTACTTACTTATTAAATATTTTAAAGAATCCTTGGAGCTGTAGGTCATCATGTCTACAAATATGACCATATATTCTCCTTTCACAAACAGTTGTAAGGATTCCATTGCCGTCATCATTTCTATAAGACCAGTTGTTGATCCCAAGAAAACGTATACTGAAAAAGAGGAGTTTTTTCATGTAAAAATTACTAAGTGATGTCGTTCTGTTGGACAGGTTATGGCCACTTACTCCTAGTTCTATTCTTGGTCTCCTGTATAAACTGGTACCAGAACCCGGGAGCGCAGCAGGTCATCTTTTCCTCACAGCATTTGTAGCTGTCGATGACCGGCCGCTGATGATTGACGGTCATGTTGTTCTTCTTGGCGTGGTTTTCCAGAGTCAGCGCTACCGTCACCCACGACTCCTCATACAGAATAGAAAATTTGTTCCATCGATAGTATCGTAGCAGCGATATTACCGACTTTGTTGCCTAGAGTAGTAATAGAAAATTATAGTAAGATTAATGATTCTATGCATATTAATCATACAAGTATGAGAATGATGATTATACCTGAGTATCAGGAGGTTCCAGTCTAGCGAAGGTAGATAATTTCGATGTTTGATAATCGGAACATTTCTGAAATAATACAAAAATACTTTTTTATTTACAAATATCCTCAAGTAAAGTAGAATACTAGAATATAATCTCTCCTTATGTTTTAAATACTCAATTATCATATTTCAATAATCAAATATTATGATTTCTCCTTAATGGATGTACATAGTTTCAGAACAAGCAACTCACGTAAGCGATCATGGGCAAGTTGCGTGACTGAGCTATGATAGCCTCAGTGTGACACCGACCCTCGGGTCCAAAGAAGGCGACGACCCCGGAACAGCTCATGTCAGTGAGCAGCCGCGTGGCCGTCACCTCATCACATTTGGTGTCGTTCCATTCCAGCAGCAGACGGACATCAGGAAGAAGTTCTGTGCTATTATTGATCTGGAGAAGAGAAAGGTGTACGAAAATTATATATATTTTCAATCCTTGTAAGATGTTAGCTAAAGATTGTCTATTATATAATATTTCTACTTTGATATGACTTAATGATGATGATGATGATGTTATAAATACAAATAATTTTTTACATATATTAAAAAACTAAACATAATTACCAAACAGTACAAATAACATGTCTGTAGATAGCCAAGTAAAATAAATAGGCCATGTAGGTAATAAATAAAAATCAAACAAAAGTTTACCTCGATTCTGCACGTGTGAAAGAATAACCAAATATTTGCAAGCCGAAATTACCTACTATCTCAATAACGGAGAGACATCAAAGTAGAATATTAGTTTCATTACGACAAAAGTCAATAAATTTGTTTTCTAAATACAGATAAGAATTACAATCTATAAAAACATCCTACACATTATTTTGTAAAATATTCTAGAGTCGAGATATTTTATTCTTATATTTTTCGACACGTTATCTTCTTTAATAAATAATATAATGTATATGTGTATATTATGTAAATATTTTAAATTAGTACTTGAATCGAGACAGTAAACCAAATTAGACCAATCATTGATGATGATGATGACCCTACTTTTCATAAACAACTTGACAAATCAAAATCTTACATCTTCCAATGCCATAGAAAGCGCTCCAGAGATAGCGAGACCCTGCCTGTCCCTCAACTCTCCTTTGATGGAGGGTAGATAGCCGACTGTGATGTTGAACTTCTTCCGGGGTACGGCGACCGAAGGCCCGGCCAGTAGCCCCAGCGCCGCGAGTAGGAGCACCCGCGCGCCGTGACACATGCCGTCGCCTTCACCGCACCACTAACACCTGGAACACATATAAGCCGTCATTTCATTATACTTTATTGACTCCTATTTATACTATTTACTAAACGCTAAGCTTTTACTAAGCACTAATTTAGCATTTACTAGTGCACTAATTTAGCATTGTGAAAAGGCTATTAATGATCTAGTGGTCCCATCTGATTGGCTGAAACTTTCACTCACTATTTTTCGGGTCAAATATTCCAGGCTGTTCAAAAAGTTTTAATGACCATTCCCCATGGTTATAACTTATAACAATCTTAAATCGATTTAACAATCTGAACGATTACGAAATAAATATGTTTTATTGTTAACGCGGAAATTGAATTACAACAAATTATAAACATCTTTAGTCACGACAAAAGATGCTATAAATAGAATTCATGATAACAAAGGCCAATGACGATATTTATTTTCAAGTAAAAACCTAAGTAGGTACCTACTGTTTTAAATTCACTGACTGAAAATCTGTTTAAATGGTAAATTATTTATATTTTACGAATTTTAACAACAATTGCCGCTAACCTTCAGACTTCATCAAGGATAAGCCAACTAAAACCCGACAAAGGCAAGAAATGAGCTAAGGCCAATATCATAGTTAAGATTATATTATGTCAGTATGAATATTATACTGGAAGAGTAGGATTATAATTATAATCTAGGAATAACTAATATTATTTGATATATGAAAGTATATACATGAAGCTAATGGACCTGTAAGAGCAGTATCAGTTTAAAATATTATTAGTGATAGGTGTCACAAAGGGAATGTGATCAAACGAAGAAATTAAACAAAAACTTCTATTTGTGTCTCAATAAAAGGAAGTCTTCCTGCAAGTATTCCGCCCTCAAATGTAGGAATTACTTCCCTGCTGTTAACTAAGTAATTGGCTCACAGCCGGAGACCGATTAAAGCAATTGACATGGCGGTATTTTGACAAAATTACTCAGTTGAAGACAGTTTTATGTAAACGTATAGCAAGCTGGATAAAACCAATACTCATAACCGAAGATAATGCAAGTTACACAAGTTGAAGTACGATAGTTATGAACCTAGTTTCACATTATACTACTGGTAAATGGGACTGGACTGACAAGATTTCTATAAGTAGCGGCAACTTATACAAGTATTTTTACTGTGCAGGCGATGCTTATACGTACATCTTTACAAAATACATTTATTAAATGCGATGGTAATAAACTGGGTTTCAAATAAACTGCAAATAGAAATGTGGTTGTTGTTTATTAATTTCGGCGTGTTCCAGTAACCAGGGTTCTGGTTGCAGAGGAGTGCGGGAGGACGGATACTCGCTCCGACACAACTCACCAACGACACCGATGTCGCCTTGAGATAACGTCAGCGATAACGTTCGCGAGCTATTTTTAGGCTTTTATAAAAAGGTAATGTGGCGAGATTAACATTTGCGGAATTGAAAGCATTTACTAAACCTACACATTCAGAAATACATGGATCACTTTATGTATGTTTGTATTTATGACATTTTTAGGGAACGGCATAAATAGTACATGGAATTGGATTCTAGAATTTAATTTGATTGTAGTAAACATGCTGTTTCTAAAATTTTTATATCTGCATTTATATATGCCTAAATCGTGACATTTGCTGTCAGTTTAGTTAATTAAAAAATAGTAAAATTATTAATTTTATTATTTTTTAATAGACTATAATTTACAAAAACAGTTTAATAAAATCGTCTATTATTTAAATAATCAACAAAAAAGTTTCATTGATATAAAAAAAAACATATAATTACTATCAAAATGGTAATACAATATATAGGCTATACTTTCTCTTACATATATAATACTTGATAATAAATATCAGAAACAAATATTTTTCATCTTGAGTTTCGCATTACGTCGCACGAATGTGCCATGTTCATGTCAAATCATATTCTAACCTCGACTTTGGTTACATATTTACCAAGTTATTTATAGCATCGATATATGGTCAAGACGGTGAATCAGAGGTCACGTGGAATACTTATTTTTTTTAAAGTAAAAGTTATATAGATAATTATAACTATAGTTACTATTATTTTTTTTATGCAAAAAAATCATTAAATTCACATAGTTTTTTTGTATAGAAAATGTAATATCAAATCGAATATTTATGATCTTTTTAGATTAATATTATAATTATTTTACAATATATATATATGATTACTATTTATACAACTAACAACAACGTAATAAATCTAATCTAAAACGGTTAAATAATAACTACATTTTATTAAATAACTGTGGCAATGAGAATAATAATAAAAAATCATTTTACTCCTACGCAACGTTTATATAAATTTTGCATTCATTAAGTGAAAAAAAAATCCAAATCAAATTAATGAAATGAAATGAGATAAACAATGATGTTTTTATATAAATATAAATAAATGAATACAAATATTTTAAGAACGAGAAAAATATATAAAATTAACATAAATATATAAAATTAACATATTCTAATGCTTGTTTCCTATCTTCTATATAAAAATCGCAATAATTTTATATTTCAATTTTTATATTATAAATATCAAGCTCAGTTCGATTATTTCTGTGTATAGGGGATTTATTGACAGAATGTTTAGATTTTACCATCCATTTTTTTTTTGTATTTCTTGCGCTGGATAAAAGTGTTGTTGATAAAATAATATTCCTCCTATATCGGTTGAGCCACTTGGAAAGAATACTTATCAGAGATTGGTGAAAATCATATGGTATTATAACTGACGAAAAAGTTGGTGTGTTTGCTTGTATATTAATCGCAAACATTGTTTATATTTCAGTCATTTGAAGGCAAAGTAATAATTCTTATCCTTCACACTTCCTAAGGTTTCTTTTTATTTTTAATAATTTTCGGCCATAACAATTCATATATCAACATATATGATTATGATAGGCGAATACCGTATACATACCTAGAGGATATTTCGTTGAAGAGTTTGCAGATTAAATACCTATTTACTAGGTTGTGCCCACGGCTTTGCCAGCGTTGTATAGATAAACAGTTATGTCGAAAGGTAGATTAAATGTTATTTTTCCTTCCCTGGGAACAGTAGGTACTTTTTTCGGGATTAATGTGGGGTACATTAATAAATATGCATACTCCTTTCTTTCGGAAATTTGAATGCGAAGTTTCGTGATGATTATTCGGTGGTTAATGGTGTACACTCCTTTATAAGCTAGAATAATCCACAAACTTGCAGCTGAGCAGCGTCGTGAAAGGAAGCCCAGCTGTGGGACTAGTTACGTTAATAATAAGTTTGTTTTAAGTATATGGGTATATACGAAACTATGTGTTATTCTTTGCATCGTCCTTCATTTCTTGCATTACAAAGAAAAAGTGCGTTTCTAATTTACCTACCCTGCATTTTGCCATTTTTAATTTTGTACAAAAAAATATTAAAGTATTATTAATTGTCTAAGATACTATACTGCGACAAAGTTAAATAATCTTTAATGCATGTAAGGCACGTAAAGATGTAAAATCATTGCTCAAGTTAAATAATATATTTACTTTACTTTGAAATCGATTATAAGTTTTTTTTTTCTATTTCAATCCCCACAAGATACTAAGTAGGTATCTAAGTATGTTTTATCTTTTCTCAACTCTTATTAATTGATAAAATGACTTAGTTATGTGAGCACTATAACCTTATTTTCATAGATTAAGATTTTTTTACCCTAACATCACTGGACTAGGACAGTCATTGCATAAGGTATTTCAATATTTATATTAGTAAAATATCTATGGTAAATTCACATATTATGCTTATGAATCTTCGTGTCTGAAGAGGTTAAGATTAGACTAAATAGGTGCGATAATTGTCTTTTAACACAGAATTAAAGAAACAATTATTAATCTGTGACATTTTACGGCCATTCCAGTCTCTAGTCTTCTTTAAACTAATTATACCTAAGCTTACCGTCTCAAAGTTCCTCAAAATTTAAAGGAAAATATAAACAATTTTTTTATTTATGTCCCATGAATATATATAGTTTTTAACATTATTATTCATTACATAGTATAAAGCAAAGTCGCTTTTCGCGTCTGTCCCTATGTCCCTATGCTTAGATCTTTGAAACTACACAAAGGATTTCGCTGCAGTTTTTTTTTTATAGATAGAGTGATGCAAGAGGAAGGTTTATATATATAATAACATGTTTAATATATTAGAGAACTACTGATAATTTCAAGATTTATAGATTGTTTAACATATTGTTTTGCGCTTACGTTGCAAACGCTGGCTAAACTGTACTAGATAGATCAATATAATGTATTAAGTATTGTATACCTTAAAAAGTACTACAAGAAAGTCCGCGATTATATATGTTTATCTCTTAAGGATAACCCAATAACCAATTTTTATCCTTTACTTTTTAGAAGAAATAATGGCTTATTTGAGAAGCGATTTTAAGCAATACCGCGTTAATCCTTATCTAATTAAGTACCTTAAATATATTTTACATTTAATATAGAACAGTATACCCCTGTACAGCGTGTAATTTAAATGAATATTTTCGAAGATATTACAGATTTAAAATATAGGCACATCGCGTTTACGGAGATACGGTATGGAACCGTGCAAACCGTCTCAAAAATGGCGTTTGTGAATGTTCAGTATTGAAAAATTTGTTAATGCATAGGTATAGCTAACTGAATGTCTAATACATATTATTTAGCATTTAAAATATTTTTTATTTTTTTTAATAAAACCAGTCCTGCAAGTTGATGGTCAAAATAACGTCGATTGTGTAGCTCAGAATTCCTTAAATTTATATGGGCATATTTTAATTATTTTCAATGAAAATCTATAAGTATGGTATATGGTTAGAACTTAGAATGGTTATTAAGTACTCTGTTTAAAAAGTATTTAAATGGACGTTTAAGTAAAAACAAGAGAGGTATAACAAAAAATACAGTATCTAATGTTGTATGTATCCTTATTAAAAACTTTAAATAGATTTTTTGACAGCGAGCAATGTCTGTCGATGTCGTAATTTTTATTGTATCACTTAAACCAAGTCATATAGCCAATTAAAAAAAGGGAAAGGGGAATTGCTTTACTACGAATTTAAGGCGTGCGTAGCCGCGGGCAAAAGCTAGTTATAAATATAAATTAGTATTCAAAAAAATATTTTTAATTTCTTTTTTTTTTACGTTGTCCTTTTTTAAAATACTAAATACGAGTACTTTTATTAGTGGTTATTAAAGTTTAGTTTCAGCTTAGAGTTTTTTTAATTCTTTATCATTTCAATAATTCTTTATCATTTCAATAATTCTTTATCATTTCAATAATTTTTATCATTAAGGAAGCATTAAGGAAGCATTTTAGAGTTCCATTTAATAAATAACCACTAGTGAGTTCTAATTATAGGTATATTTTAATTACAAATGTTGATCCTTATAATCATCAATGTATTTAATTGCAGGGCTGATTCATTTATTATGTTGCAATAACCATAATTTGTTTTACCGGCCCTCCCCTAGCAATTTCAAAGTTAATTTGGACAGTGCAGTGTAAGCTTTTTTTAAGCTTTAAGTTCGTGTTTTGTGACTTACGATAATGTTTAAGACGTAATAATTTAGTATATTTTGTCCTGTTTCGAAGTATTGCATAGCCTATTATAATGTATACTATATTTACATATGGGTGTTTCTCTACTAACGGGAAAATTTATGTCCCAAGCAATTTGCACATTGTTTTGGATATTTTTTATTTAAGAAAATATCTAAACCTATAGTACATTTCAGTATCTTTGAGGCTACCTACTTGTTGACCATGTAAATGTTCCATATCTTTTTTTCTTTTAATCCCAACCTGTCAAAACACTGTCCCCTGGCGTGTCCCCATCCCAGAATCTTCACTTTAAATGCAATTTTTTAAATAATATTTATGTGCGTGTAACAAATTTAAAGTATATTATAAAACTAAATATACTGAAAATTGTATATGTTGAACAAACACTACGTAAATGTAATAATAATTATTCGAAATTACTGCCTGAATGTTGCCCTAAACATTTGAACACAGTCCTCTGGTTTATTTAAAAACAAAAATCAAAATTATTTAGTCTATGATAACGACTCAATTTTGTGTTGAATGAGTCGCTGACAGTGTGAAGTTCGATCATATCGAGTCAGAACCGAGAAATCATTTTGCGGGTAGTTTAATTTTTTGCCATAGTTACTGAATCACGCGTCGGGGCCGTTATGCGTAACAGTCCCCTCGTAAGTAGTTTGAGTGGTAATTTTTTCTAATTAGATTATGGTTTTGATATATCGATAACCAAAATAAACGTACAGTTACTTATTTAGCTGTGAAATAAACTAGGATTCGTAAATAACGAATACAGTCCTGTTTAGTGCCAGAAAACACAGTCCCCTGGCGACAATCCCCTGTTTCGACGCAACACAGGGGATTTTTATAGTTTCCAGTTTATGGTTTTTTATATAAATTTAAATAAAATTAGCTACTAAATGGATTATACGCAGTTATTATCAGTAAGTACAGTAATTACTAATATAGCTTAGAAACGGCTTACCATGCCAGTTACCACCCAAAAAAATATATAAAATGACGAGAGAATAAATATTAGAAAAAAAAGAGAAAAACAGCAAAATTTTCCTCAAAAAAAATAATCCTCAAAAGAGGAAGGAGGTCAATGAAAAAAAAAACACCAAAAAAAAAAAACTTCTAAAATTGAAAACAGCAGAGTAATATTCCGGCCTTTTATAGACTTGAAAATCGCTTGTTACTATTAGCTTTCATTCTATACATTCAAAACCCTATTTTAAAACAAAAAGTGTGCAAGACAAATTTCATGCAAAATTTTCCCGTTAGTGGAGAAACACCCATATATTAAAATTGAATTTCCTTTTTCCTCCATTAGATAAATTATTAAATAGATTGATTTGTTTTATTTCGTAGGTTAAACTTTATTTTACCTATAGCTTTGTTACGCAATTTAATATTTCTCATTCTCTTTATAACATTAATCGATGTAGTCCATTGAAAAGTTACATTTGGGGTTGCGTTTTTTAGAGGACGCAATTTTATTTTTTTAATGTGTAGGGGGGGTCAGTAGAAGCTTAAGTTCAAGTTTGTGGGGTCGCCATCCTTGTCCCACGGCCGTCATCTTGGAAAAACGGGTGCAAAGGGTTTTCGCTCTGTATCTCGTAAACTAGTTACCCTACAGAAAATTTTATTAAACATAAAATTTAGAAAATTAAATTTCCTACAATTTTATTTATATTACTTTTTATCGTCAAGTGACCAACAAAAAAGTTATAAACAAAAAGAAGTAAAAATTTTGTAACAAATTTCCTTTTGGAGGTTATAACTTTTTTTCAGTTCATTTTACAATAAAATGACATCACAGCAATTTTGTAGAGGGTTTTTCAACGAACAATTTCCTCTTTATACTTGTTTCATTTTAATTTATTTATCTAGGTTTTACAGCGCTCCAAACTTGAACGGATTCTCGAATGCTCATAGGGATGCAATAAAAACTAAAAATTAGACTTACTTTTCTATCTATATTTTTTTTATTCATACAATTTATTATGATCTTAACATTCCTATGCTATTATTAAACTATGTTTGACCCTTTTCCCCACTACAAAACTAATTTTACTGTTGACCAGGCTGAATCGGATGCAGAAGCGGTCATCGTCCGTTGTGCGCTTGCTGCATCACAGTCATATGATTCGGTGACAATCATAGCAGAAGACATCGACATCCTTGTATTGCTGACGGCATTAGGAAGGAATCAAACTAATGTATTTTTTTAAAAACCTTCAAAAGGGCGTACGTCCGAACAATTGTACTGTCTGTCTGTCTGTTTTAAATATGACGACGTAATAGCTGAGAATTTACTGTTTCTCCATGCCTTCTCAGGATGCGACACAACGTCAGCAGCGTATAACATGGGCAAAGACAAATTTATAAAAATTTTGCAAAAGCATCCAGAGTTAGCAAGTGGAACTAAATTATTTATGAAGGAAAAAGTCGAGTCATCGTTACTCAGTGTTGCTGGCGAACGTTTTTTCTTCTCTTCATAAGACGGAAATAAAGACGATACTCTAGATATACTCGGAAACTGTGGAAACGGGCTGCATCTTGTATTAGAGGAAGTAAAGAGAGATTAAATGCATTTTCATTCTCTGTCTTAACAAATCGTTTGTATCGCAGAGTGTAAGTAAGGCATGGAAGGAAGGTAAAGTTGTAAGGCATGGAGAAACAGTAAATTCTCAGCTATTACGTCGTCATATTTAAAACAGACAGACAGACAGTACAATTGTTCGGACGTACGCCCTTTTGAAGGTTTTTAAAAAAATACATTAGTTTGATTCCTTCCTAATGCCGTCAGCAATACAAGGATGTCGATGTCTTCTGCTATGATTGTCACCGAATCATATGACTGTGATGCAGCAAGCGCACAACGGACGATGACCGCTTCTGCATTCGATTCAGCCTGGTCAACAGTAAAATTAGTTTTGTAGTGGGGAAAAGGGTCAAACATAGTTTAATAATAGCATAGGAATGTTAAGATCATAATAAATTGTATGAATAAAAAAAATATAGATAGAAAAGTAAGTCTAATTTTTAGTTTTTATTGCATCCCTATGAGCATTCGAGAATCCGTTCAAGTTTGGAGCGCTGTAAAACCTAGATAAATAAATTAAAATGAAACAAGTATAAAGAGGAAATTGTTCGTTGAAAAACCCTCTACAAAATTGCTGTGATGTCATTTTATTGTAAAATGAACTGAAAAAAAGTTATAACCTCCAAAAGGAAATTTGTTACAAAATTTTTACTTCTTTTTGTTTATAACTTTTTTGTTGGTCACTTGACGATAAAAAGTAATATAAATAAAATTGTAGGAAATTTAATTTTCTAAATTTTATGTTTAATAAAATTTTCTGTAGGGTAACTAGTTTACGAGATACAGAGCAAAAACCCTTTGCACCCGTTTTTCCAAGATGGCGGCCGTGGGACAAGGGTGGCGACCCCACAAACTTGAACTTAAGCTTCTACTGACCCCCCCTACACATTAAAAAAATAAAATTGCGTCCTCTAAAAAACGCAACCCCAAATGTAACTTTTCAATGGACTAATGATTTATTGTTATACCTATAACCTTAACTCTTTAACGCCAGAAAAAAAAATCTACCAAACGATAATATTTGAATTTTATTCCATAATAGACTGACTAGAGTTTAGCTGATACGTTTTATAACATTTTTATAACAAGGTTTTTAAATAGATCTGTAACATAATACTACCATATTTATGTGTGTGTGTGAACGAGCACTGTAGTCTGTAACTGTTATGTATAAGTTTGTTAATATTGTTACCACACCGTGAAGCCAGCCCAACTTATAATGTAGAATATCTTATTACTTAAACTTTATATCCATTTGTGGAATACAATATGTAGTACTTGTAACCAAATTTTTATTTTGTTATAAAAAATATTACCCACCATTTGGTGTAGTAATTTTACTAAACAAAATTTTTAGCGAACATGCACTATTCTGGAAGCATAATACAAACACAAAATGAATTATTTAGTTGGGCACCTTGTAAAATTCATTGAAGATTTGTCACTATTGAAATATCAGAAATGCGTTGACGGGTATTTCAAAATTCAGCTAGGACTGTATTGCGAATAGATTAATGGTTTTTGAATGGTTCTTACAATATTTTCGCAATTTATAAAAAAAATCGTGATTTTTTTCTTAAACCTCTTGGTTTTAAACATACTATCATAATCGCCCATCCCCATCTCACAGAGGTTGTAAGTTCAAATATTGCCTGTGTGAATGAATCTTATTTAAAAAAAATAAACATCTAACAGAGTTCTAGACAATTTCAACTTCGATCACGAATATCTATAACTATTATATTACCACCAAGGGTTACTGCAGAACTTTTAGCTTAAAAAATTTAAGTTTCATTCTAAAATTGAGATTGTGCATTATAGTACTTCTAATATACATGTAGTACTGTTTGTTGTCGAGATTACTGTAATATCTTAAAATTATATCAGCCTCGAAACGTTTTTGTTTTAAGTAACTTGTTCAAGTACGTGGTAAATAAAACGAAAACTTATATACCTACACATTTTTTGTAATTGTCCAAAATCTGATTAGATTTCCAGGGATTCAGGTTACTTCGTAGAAACCTTTACTAATACGTAAATTAGAAATAACGAACCACTAGGAAAATTATCTTAGTATTTGGTGAAAAAATACAAATTTATCGACGGTAAGAACAAGTACATACCGTATAAAAAATATATTTTAAAATAGAAAAATATATTTAAAAAACAACTAAGGTTGCATCATAACACCTGAAACTAATAACTTATTAGCTATTAATATAATTAATGGTAATTACTTTATATCTTATACTTCAAGAAACTTTAATATTCAAACCTGGTAGCACCGAAATGACCGTCAAATGTCACTCAACTAAATAATTATTTAGCCTCAATTTTTAAACTGACAATAAAGTATAGACAAACATCGAAAAATATTTAATAAATATTGATATTATTTTAATGAAATATATAGTTAGAAATAATTTCAAGCACGTACCAGACTTGGTAAAACAGAATACCATATGATTTGGTAGTTTAGAACGTGTCAAGCGGAATAGTCCGCGGTGCTATCGATCTTGGCGAAGTAGATGTTTAGCCTGCCACTCCCAACCACACCCACCCTACAAGATAATAAAAATCGACCACCATAAGCCGCCAGTATACTAACACTATATGGCGTTATTAGGATAAAAAATATCCAAATGGATTACATTTTCATTTATATTAAGTTGTTATTAAAGTGTATTGAAGATATTAATTATAATATTATAGTAGACAGTTTTAATTCTACACCTCTTTTTCAAAACAATCAGCATCTAAATCAAACTTACATTTTTATGATCACTAATATTGTTATTCAATCTAAATTTTAATTGATACTTTTTAACAAATGAAAAAGAGGATTTTTCAACTTTTTCTTGTAACTTGTGAGAGACGTTCTCATACCATGATAAATGCTTATCCTGAAAAAGTTTAAATTGTATTCTCAGAAAAAAAAAAAAATACTTTTTGATTTGATAATCTGTACTACGACTACTGAACCAATTATAAGTGTTTTTACAGTTAGAAAACTACATTTTTCTGTTTTGAAATATAAAAAAATTACTTTGACTCTTAACATTTGAGAATTATTTTGAATAAATATTGCTGCTTATCTCTTATATCGGCGTTAGTAATTATCAACATAGCTGAAAATAAAATCAATAAAGGTTGATTTTTCATGTAGTGCTGGGGTTCAGATATTAATACCAACTATTTGTCCGTGAGCTAACTAAAAATGCTAGTGAATTATAATACTTCTATTCATATTTTTGCTTTAAGTAGATAGAATTAAGAAAAGATTAGAACTAGAAGACTCATAAAATATATTACAAGTTACTAACAATTTTTCATAAATATTATAAAAATCAATACTAAAGTTCTCAATATAAATATAAGGTACATCGATTTTCAAAATTTCTGAAGACTCATTTTATATATAAAAGTATGCATTAAAAATTTGAAGAAGGAAATTAATAAAATTATAATAAATTAGTTTTTTTTTTCATCAGCAACTTCAAAACAACATTCTGTATTGTACTTTCTTCTGTCTACTGAACGAGTAGTTTAAAATAGTTTACAATATTGTCACATTTTCATATTATACTATCATGTAATATAACATAAACATTTGAAACTTACTTAAGTAAAATATTTTTTCATCATGTTACAGACAAAAAAATACTGAATCTGTTTTATGTATGAGAATAATAATAATGTATTGCAGACAAAGTGAAGTACACAAAAGAAAAACACATTAAAACTATTAATGGTTACATAAATCTTATCACCAGGAGAGATCTCTTCTAGACCACCTTATTCTAGTAGGATCAGAGTATGACAGAGTATGAAAAATAAACCAGTATAGAACAGTCAACCATATGTGTACTTTAGAATATCTACATTTTATCATGGGATACTGACAGTTAAAGAAAATAAAAAAAGCAATTCAAAATAATAAATGAGTTTAAAGTGCACATGTTTTTTGTTTCAATTTAGAAAATGGGCTTTGTGCGTGCTATCTTGCGCCACATGATATCTGACACCATAAAAGATTTATTCTAAACAGGAACAAATAGTATTGTTTTTTTTTATTATTTGTGTATATATTTTTGTTTATATTTTGTTGTAACTTAAAATTTTGATCTCCTTTTAAGCAGCAAATTTTATTTGAATAATAGACCTCTAATCAATGTTGTAGTGATTATTTCTCCTAATAAGATTAAAAAGTACTGTTAAATAAATAAACACTTAGAATATGTTTTATTTATAATTATATAGTAGAATTTAAATGTAATGATTAAAAAAAAAACAAATAAAACAACAATTACAAAATGTTTTTCTATTGGTAAAAATACATATAAATGTTTTCGAATTAAATCCATTTTTTTTATTATCTTGGGCTGTAATTATGTGACTTGTTCTTTGCAGAATAATTTTGTGGTGGTATTATAACATTACTACAAAATTTATACATATATGTTGAATGTTCCATTAATTCTTGACAATCTTAAATATATAAAATGTTTAAAAAAAAATAATATTTAAAAACGAATATTAAGCTAAACATAACATGTTATCAAATAATAATTGGTTATATATTTTATATATTTGCATATATACTTGTAAATAAGTATAATATAATAATCCTTATTATTAAGAATAACAATGATTAAAGATTATGTTTAAGATACATGTTTGGGTAAGATATATTGTAAATTTTAATTTTGGGAGGTAGCTATCACTGTAACTGTTACTACCTTAAGTGTTATTTTATTAGACTCTCAGATAGCCAATCTTAGTATACTATTTGTGTGTATATATATATATATATATATATATATATATATATATATATATATATTTACATGCTTATATCTTAATTTAGTTATAGTTTAATATAGACTAATCTCAGCTTACAATTACTTACTTAGTTGATTACTTAGCTTGCTTACTTGATTTTATAAATATATATTTATATATTTATTATATAATCAAGTAATGAAAAATTTGAATTGTAAGCTGAGATTAGTCTTTATTAAACTATAACTAAATTAAGCTATAAGCATGTAAAAATGCATAAAAAAAATCAACAAAACAAACAAATAAAAGTTTTTATAAAAATTATTAAAGATTTTTTTATTTACTTACCATAAATATGTAAATATCTTTCTTGTAAACTTTCCACTTCATAAACATAAGTTTTTATTTTCACATTCAGGTGAAACTGTTCATTCAAATAATAATTCACTTAACTATAACATTTAGTCATAATAAAAACAGCGCAAGTATTTACAATCATATAATGTTTACAAAGACATCAGGCTCAATACCACAGTCGAGTTCTAAAAATACTCCAACACGATAAAACAGTATGAATGTGTTAAAACATAAAGCAACACAACGATGACAATGAGTAAATGTGGATCGCGAATCCGGATTAACCACTGCTCTACGGGCTATTTAAACTAAGAATATGCGATGCACCTAACTAACAGCTATTACATACACGAAAAATACAAAACAAATATATTAAATAACATATCAAATGATAAATTGATTACTAGTGGTTCACACTCAAAAGCAAACCTTACAGAATATTTAGTTTAGTTAGCAAATAACAAGTAACAGACATGGAATGTTAAGATAAGTATTAGACACTACAATTTGTTTACTTTAACACTAGAAAGTTGAAAGTAGAATTTCTAAGTTGAGAATTATATATTCAAAGGTACCACTACAAACAAAACGACAAACGGCACAGCGCAATACCCGCAATAAATTCAACGTGAGCAACGCTAAACGCAAAAATGTACTGTTGCCATTTGCCAATACGGAATATTACCACAGGCGGCAGTCCACTAATTAATCTTGCCTTATACTATCTGTATCATAAAACTGTCAAACCACTTTTGACAGTTTGATTTTTATCTATTCTTAAAATAAAATAATAAAACTATTTGTTAATTCTAAACTACGTTACAAGAAAATTTATAATGTGTAAAATATATAAGCAATTCTGCATTTGAGGCTTTTATTAAACATGGAAAGTCACAGAGGATATAACTGGTTAAAAAAATATTCTTCAAAGATTAAATACGCAAATATTTATTTCTACTATTTCAATATTCTTAAACAGTAGAAATTAATTCATAAAATAATATTAAAAAAACATCTTTAATAAAAATTATTGTGCTATTTAAGCACCAATTTAATTATCCAATTTACCGAGCGCTAGGGTGCTATTAGTGAGCAATAGAAAGTACATAATGTACAAGCCCTAAATAATGTATACTGTAGACATACCGCATACGGTACAGTCATTAATGTATAGTCTGTGGTAAATCTTCCATTGACTATTGAAATTTTTCTGTTTTCAAATTTCATTAGAGAGTAGCTTATGCCTTATGGTACTCTGTGGAGAGTAGAGAATATAAAGTAAAGGCATAATATTGTTACGAAATAGCGGAAATACTTGTGCATTTCTATTTTATTGACAACTACTTGTAAATTGTAATCTTAAGTGTTAAGAAAGTCCATATAATTACAATAACTGAACCAGTCCTTGAACTGCTATATCACTGATTTGATTCATCTCGCGCCTTCATCTTGATCAAATAAATTCATCATGGGGAAAGGTTTTAATAATTATATGTGTAAGAAGTTTTTCCACCCCGCTTCTAGGGATAACTTAAAAAGAGTAAGTAGCATTACTGGTATTAATAAGAAACTTGTCCTTTTCTTTGTCTTTTGTGAAATGTAGGAAAGAAAAAACAGTACAGATGTTTTTAGATGTTATTACAATAAATAAGTTTTTACCAAGAAAAATAAATATCTATGACGCAAGCTGACCCGTGTAATATTTAATGAATAGATCGTTTCATTTTAATAGGTATGGATGGCAGAACAAAAAACTGATGCCTACAAAAAGAAGCAAGAAGAGTTAAGAGTGCAATATGAAAAAGAGCAAGAACTGCATGAGAATAAGTAAGAAATTTCATACTTATTTATTTATTTATTCCATTCCATTTTATTTTTCCTGTAACAGTAATAACAACATTTATTATTTTCAGAGCTCTATTGAGCAAGGACAGTAAAGACAAACTTAGTTTAAACTTCATGTATGAACCACCACCAGGTGTGAAAAAAGAAAGGGAACGTGAAGATAATGAACCAGAATACAAATTTGAATGGCAGCGCAAGTATAATGCGCCAAGAGAGAGTTATTGCAAAGGTGATAATGAAATCAGAGACCAACCCTTTGGTATTCTGGTAAGAAACGTAAGGTGCATCAAATGCCATAAGTGGGGACATATCAATACAGGTACTCTTCTTATATTTTTATTAATGTATCCTCTCAAAGAAGCAATATGAAATAAATTATAACTAATGAATTTAGAATAATTAGATAATGTAACAATATATTATCCGTAGTCAACATATATTGTCTCCACAAATATGATAATAAAAAAGATTTGTTTATTTATATTCTATAAATTCTATTACAATTAAACTGATTAAATAATTATTTTACTTTCATTTTAAAATAGTAGCAAGAAGTCATGTATTTCATTAACATAATTTATAAAAAATAATGAAAATTTTATATTACCAGACATTCAATAATATTACAGACAAAGAATGTTCAATGTATTCATTATCAATGAGTGAGGCAAGAGCATTACAGGCATCAGCCTCAGCCCCAGAGACGGAAGAAGAGAAGCCAGATGTGCCCACACTCATGCAACAAATGAGAGATACAGGACTTGTTATGAAACCTGCAGCCATGCCATTATCTGCTGGCAAGATTGGAGATAATGACACATCTCTCACTGAAACTGATTTGATCAGTCAACTTACTAAAAAACAAAAGAAGAAATTGTTGAAGTAAGTTCAAATTATAAATTATTAATACTATCTAGTTTTATTTTTATACTAGACTGCTTTAAGTTTTATTTTTTTTTCAGGAAGCTAGAAAAACTAGAAAAGAAAAAAGAAAAGAAGCACAAGCATAAAACAAAGCACTAAGTAATATTAATTTCAAATGTACACCATATTTCTTAAATATCAAGTATTGTGTTTCATTGTCTTATATCCATAATAATAAAAAAATAAATAAAGTTGTTTCTCTAAATAAAATAAATGGATGTTAACGAAGATTTTTATTCTTTTTCTGGATAATTTTTTATTACTTTTAATCTTAAACATTAGTATTATTTTTATAACAATAGATAACAATGTTTATTATCACAAATACAATTTTTGTTAAAACTATAAACTGTTTAAAAGTCAATGTAATGGTCAATAGAACATAGATAAATACATACATAAACATAACAAAATATCTGAATAATCAGTTTTTATCATATAATGTCTAATAATAATCCAATCAAATCACAGTTCAATATTATTACAAACTACAACAAAAACAAACTAAATCTTAACATATGTCTTTTCATCAATTTCTATTATATCTTGTCTATCATTCCTTTCTTTCCAATGCAAATATAAAACACATCCGGTTATTACAATAATAATAGCAGTCAATACAAATACACTTTTAAGAATAACTTTGCTTGGTGTTACAAAAAGTTGAGCCTGCCATTGTGAGGGATCACTTGGAGGAGCAGGTATTAAGACTACCTGTGAATTTGGTATTATCTGTGTCCAGCTTTTAGAGAAGCCTGAGAGACCAACAGTTAATGTATCTACAAAATTAGGAGTCCGATCCAGACCAAATATTGAATATGGTAATTGTAAAGCAAAATATGCAGATTGTGGTAGCTGTGCACAGACCCCAGTCCGATAATTACCTTCTTGGGACCAAGTGTTATAACCAATTTTTGGACCAGGTAAATTTGTTCCTGGAAAAATACAGTCCTTAAAATTAATGTTTTTATTTTAAAGATATCAAAATAAGATTTAAGACAATGAATCTAACTTACCGAAAGTCACTTTTCTAGTAATCAATGTTCCATTTATAGTTGGTATTTTCTCATTGGTGAGACCAGTCACCACTATGACCTTAATGAAATTAGTGTCATATTCTAACTCGTTTTTGAATGCTTTTAGTAGGTATGTATTGGTTGTAACATTTTTCTGTACATATATTACATCAAGGACACCATCCATATAAAAATCATAAAATGTACCCATCACAACGTTACTTCCAAATGTACTAAATTTTTCCCATTGAACCTCAAAAGTTCTATAAAATTTACAGCCTTCTTTGCTACATGCCACATTGTGCAAAAGAAAAGCTCTTGTGTCCTTGCCATTAACAGGACTTAATGTCATGAGAATATCTGGATATCCATCCATATTATAGTCCCCACTCCTCATTGTAATTGTATCCAAATAAATTTCATTTCTTGGGGGAACAAATTTCCACAGAGTACCTTTTCCATCATTGAAGTCTACTTGAAGATCATGCCACTGTTCATTGTCATAAATCAAAATTGTGCTGTTTATACATTCTAGATCATAACAAACTGGTATTACTAAAAAGAATTGTCCAGAAAGAGCTACATCAATAAACAAAGCTTGACCATATATTGTTGGATGCCCAACAAGCAATTCCATGCTATTATTGTACCTAAATCCACTTGTCTCTTCATTCAGCCAGACTTCTACATCTAATTCAGTTGTGATTAAAAGATCTGCAGCATTGTCATCATTAACATCTAAAAATGAATGTGAATGGGGCAGTTTAATCTTTTTAAGATTCTCTCCATTCATTAGAATTTCTGTTGGAGTAGATCTAGATTTATCAAACACCCAAAATGCTCTTTGATTTTGAGCATTTATTCCAAATAGATCCAAAATCATGTCTCTGTTATAATCTAAAACTAATGGTTGCCCAATTGTAACAACCTTTACTAAAAGTGCATCAGAGCAATTCAAAGTAGGCATACCACCCCACAAAATTCTCACTTCATGGGTGTTGGATGAAATATTTTTAATTTGGGCAGTTAAAAGGATGTCCATGTAAGCATCTCCATCAAAATCACCTGGCACAATACTGGTGATATTAACATCATCAAAATTACAGGAATATAAGGAAGGTCGAAGAAACGGTTCTTTGTCATATGCTAAAAGTACTTGTACACTAGATCCATTAATGATAAAGGCATCCGTCAATTCGTCAGAGTTAAAATCTCCAAATGCTGCAATTAGTCCTTTATTGTTATTCCCAAAGGAACTAATAGTCATATCATTTACAACTATACATTTTACTAAACCCAAACAAAAGATATATATGAAATTGATGAGCACTTGATACATCATTGCTATTTATCTCGTTTATTGTTTACACTTGTGTTTTCAACACAACAAATGTAAGGTGCACTTTATCATCACCATATAAGTTATTTCAATTAACTTTATATTATTTTGTTTGTAGTCTGTTCTACTCATATTTTATGAAATGTAATATTTAATAATTAGATTATTTATCGATTACCATATTTACCATTTCGTAACGTCTTGCTAGTGTGAACTGTCAAAAAGCAATTTGACAAACGGTAGAGGTCAGGAATGCAAACTTATAAGTTGGCAAATATTTTTTTTTTTTTTTTTTTTTTTTTTTTTTTGTTTGTCTATGCTGTTAACCCTGTTGGCTATTACAGCGTCACCGGGGGAGCGGGTGGGTCTGGAGACCCACCCTTAACAAGGGGGGGCCAGATGGGCCCCCATGGGGAACGACGTCCCGAGGGCGTCTCAGATTGAGACACGGACCTCGGCTCGGGGCGTCGTTAGTCAGGAGGGAAGCTAAGGAAATTTGGACACTAGCGTCCTCCGACGGCAGAACGCCGGAGCAACGGAGCACTTACTCAGTTGGGACCTCGTCTATACCGGTACAGACGGTGTGTATCTGTATGTTGTGTGGTGTCAATTATGCCTACGCGTACACGTTATTACCTACTGTGATCGCGTCGTCGGGGTCAACGAGTACCGACTTGGGTCTTCTTTTTCTGACTAAAGTAGTCTTACGTGGTCTATACTCTGCGGCGTCAGCCACCAGTGGGTTCGGGTGTCGCTCAGCTAGTTCAAAGTACTTTTGGGAAAGCCCCTTGAAGTACTGAGCGATGGTCGGAAGGTCTAGGTCTCTATGGAGATCGATGTTGCGTACGAACCACGGCGCCCCGGTTGCAATCCGTGTAAACCTGTTCTGAATCACCTGAAGGGGTTTCAGATTAGCGTGCGCAAAAGCGGGACTCGCATAGGACATGACGGAACGTATGCAAGCTTTGTAGCTTCTCAGGGTTTACCTCGATCCGCCATTTCCGCAGCCAACTCTCGAGGGAGTCGACTGCGGATTGGAGGCGTTGGTATATCTCCCAGTGATCCTTAGAGGACGTGTAAAGCGCGGTATCGTCCGCGTACATGGCAAGGTGCACTTTAGATCGCGGTCTAGGAATATCGCTTGCGTAGATGGAGTAGAGGATGGGCGAGAGAACTGAACCCTGGGGAACACCCGCCCTGATGGGGCGGGGGGTTGACAAAACGCCTTCCACTCTGTAGCGAAAGGAGCGATTCGACAGGTAGTCCCGTATGATGAGTACGAGTCTGTCTGACACCTTGAACTGGTATAACTTGTACACCAGTCCATTGTGCCAGACCCTGTCGAACGCCTTAGCTACATCGAGGAAGAGCGCTCCTGTCCTATGCTTCTTGGCCCTCACAGTGGCCCCTATCAGTATGTGCTCCGTGAGGCGTTGCACCTGATGGGAACATGAATGGTTGGCTCTAAAGCCGAACTGCTCATTTGGGATGATTTTGAGTCTCTCGACTTCCGATCTAAGTCTACAGAGGATGATTCTCTCATATACTTTCCCTAAGGAACTAAGAAGACTAATGGGACGGTAACTACTAGGCAGATGCCGGGGTTTGCCCGGCTTATGGAACCCTATCACTATGGCCTCTTTCCACTGGGCCGGAAACGAGCAACCGGCCAGTAGAGCGTTAAAAATGGTAACCAATAGGTAAATTAAAGGAGGCGGAAGAAGCTTTATCACTTTGTTAGTGATCCTATCGGGACCTGGCGATTTCTTGGCGTGAAGCGCCCTAACTATGGACGTCACCTCGTCTAGGTTCGTTTCCTTGATTGGCGGACCGACCGGTGGCTGAGAACACATTGTATTGACCGATTTGTCGACTATTTCGACATGATCGCGATCAACCGATTGAGCAGACAGACGGCACTGGCTCTCTAGACTGTCGGCTAAGCACTCAGCTTTGTCAGGGTCGTCAAACGCGATGGCGGAGTTAGGTCCAACCAAGGGAGGCATATCTGAGACAGTGTCCGCCTTCAACGCTCTCTGCAACCGCCAGAATGCCTGGTGTGTTGGAGAGAGCGTCGCAAGCGTCCTATCCCAGCCGCTATCTCTGAAGTCGTCGAGAGCTTGTCTCGACTCCCTCTGGAGACGGCGCAGCCTCCGTCGGTTGTCATCTGTCGGGTATCGGTCATGGGCTCTAATCGCGGCGTTTTTACGGGTGATGAGAAATCTAATGTCCGGAGGGAGTGCTCGGTAACCCTCGAAGTTCACTCGGACCTCCCTCGAGGACTTTCCTATGCTGTCTACCAAATGTTCTGTGAAGTTAGTCGCGGCTGAGACAGCGTCCTCGACCGATGTAAGCTGGTCAGGAATTTTGTCGAGGTGCGCTGGTACGGGTGAATGGAGTTGCTCTCGAAGCTTCGTCCAGTTAATAATTGTTTTGGTCGCGGGTTCCCTAAGGGGAGGAAGTCCTAGCTGAAATAGGACCGGTCGATGGTCAGAGTCTAGCTCGGATAGCGTCTCGATAGAACGTAACTGGAGTGTCACGCCCTTCAAGAGTACTATGTCGAGCACGTCGGGTCTGCATGTCGGAAGTCTGTGTCGCAGTATCGCGTGGGACTCAAAGGCGCGGTGATCTCGAAGTCGAGACCAGCCTTGTAACTTAGCCTATCAAGGAGATTTCCTCTACTGTTTGCGACAGTGGAGTTCCAGCGGGGATGTTTGCAATTTAGGTCGCCGGCCAGAATGGTTGCGTTACCTAATTGGAGTAAGGACTTAAGGTCCCTCTCAACTAAGGCTTTATTGGGAGAAAGATAGACGGATGCTAGTACGATCGACTGATGGCCGGTCATACCCACCTGACATAATGACGCTTCTACGTTGACTAGTTGGGGCGGATCGAGCGGAGTGCAATGAAGAGACCTTCTGTAGTAGATGATGGTTCCCCCCTTCGCGGTTGCCCTATCGTTCCTAACGAGACGGTAATTCGCGATGCGCGGATCACGATTACACGGCTTCAGAAAGGTCTCTTGTACTAACAGGACGTCTATCTGGTGCGTGACCACGAAGTCGCGCACTAGATCTATCTGCTTAAGTAGCCCGTTCGCGTTGAATGTAGCGACAGTCAGAGAGCGAGGTTTTACCCTTCCACGCGATGTCATCATGTTGACATCGTGTGTTCGTATATCGATTTGATTAGGACGGCGTGCTTGAGGAGCACTTCCATCCTCGCGGGAGGGTTAGTTGGCAAATAAATATTGAAAAACGGAGTTGAAGTTAGTGAGATTTTGGTGTTAAAATTACAATTATTTAACTGTTTGATTGGATAATTCCAGTTATATTGTTTGGTGTGGTGTTGGTTTTTTATTTTTTTATATAAATATTGGCAAGTATTTATTAATTATATGTAAATACTAACTAAATTTCTGTGTAATTATGGAAACAGATTATCTCCCTGAACCCCCCGATCCAGGGGATCCAATTAATAATAATAAGAGTTTTCACAGTCGTAAAAGACTTGTAGATGATAATTCTTCGAGGGAATCGGTCTATGAAAAAGTACAGAAAACTACAGCCGATCTTTCAGTATCTTTTCCCTCCATTGAGACTACCTACATTCACCCATCTATTACTAGTTCCCCTAAATCTTATAATATTGATGATAAAGGTCCTTTTATAATTCACATTTCCTGAGAAGTTCCCGACCTTTCAGCTGGAACTACAATTAGAGCTATTAAATTTGGTCAGTTTCTTCACAATAATAAAATACAGGCTATACTTAACGATGGAGTTAAAAATATTGGAAGAAAAATAATATCAGTTGAATTTAGTTCTGCTACAGCGGCTAACAACTTTATAGAAAACCCTATTTTATCTGTTGCAAAATACACGGCTTACATTCCTACTTTTAATATTACCAGAATGGGTGTTGTCAGAGGAGTTCCCGTTGACCTATCCACACCTGATTTTTTTGAGTCCCTATACCTTCCTCCTGGCTGTGGTGAAGAGCTTAAAGCTAGAAGGTTAAACAGGAAACCATCTACTGACGGAATTGTGAATTAGATCTTCCATCTTATATATGTTCTTTTCACGCTTCTCTCCCAGTTGAGTTGCATCATCTTCCTACAATCCGATGCTTAAACTGCTGTAGATTTGGTCATGTCAAAAATCAATGTCGTTCTAAGCCAAGATGCTTTAAGTGCACCCAAACTCATACTGGTGATTCATGTGACCTAAATGTTTGTTATGTGTGCTAAATGTTTGTTATGCACTGGCAATCACTCAGCAACGGACAAAGTTTGCCCAGAACATACACGTCAGCGCTCTATCAAACTAGTAATATCTCAAGAAACATATCTTATCTTGAAGCTTCTTCTCGATTTGCTCCAACATACTGATCATATGCAGACATTGCTAAGACTTTGATTACTCCTCCTATATACTCCCCTACTGTTACCGTGAACCATACTCAATCAAATACGTCTCCATCTGTCTCATATCGTAAAACTGTCCCACGTATCCCTCGCCCTCAAACTCCTTTAGCAAGGGGTTACGATATTCAATTCCACAAATCCCTTACTCATAATCATCCTTCCTCGAGTGAAAATGGTTGTGCCCTACATGACTCTTACAACAATAATAAAAATGATAAATATTCTCTAACACCTGATGATAATCTCATAATCTCTATAGGGGAAACCTTTTTTAATATCATTAAAAAATTTAATGATATACCACTACCGTCCAACGTTGCTAAACTACTTTCCCAACTATCTGCCCTTCATTCTAATGGATCCAATTCGAATAATTCAATGGAATTGTAAAAGTATTCGTAGCAAGAAACATGAAATTATTTTTATTATTAAAGTATACAATCCCATAATCCTTGCTATCTCTGAGTCATGGTTAACACCTGGTACTTCATTTCGAGTGCCAGAGTTTTCCTGTCTGCGGGATGACAGGGATGATGGCTATGCAGGTTGCACTCTCTTCTTATTCGTCGTTCAGCTAATTACTCTTTTATTCCAATTCCTCCTAACACTCAGCAAATTAATGCTGTGGCAGTGAGGGCTTTCAATATATCTTTTCTCTCCATATACATTCCTCATCCTCATTCTTCCTTAATCCCAGACCTACGATCCATTCTCTCTTCACTTCCATCTCCCATAGTGGTAATGGGAGATTTAAACTCACATCATTATATTTGGGGTTCTCATCTCTGTGATGGGTTTTCCCCACATTTGTTGGTGTTTTAGATGATTTAAATTTATGTTTACTTAATGATGGTTCCCCAACCCGTAGGGTATACCCTTTTCAAAATCCCAAATCTGCTGTTGATTTATCCCTTTGTTCTCCCCCTTTATCTACTCTTATTTTTTGGCAAACTCTAGGTAGCACACATGACAGTGATCATTTCCCCATCCTTTTATCCCTCTCTCACAATGTTGCCCCTTCCCCAAACCTATCATGTCGCTTGAAATATAAGCTCAATCGGGCCGATTGGGATTCATATGCTATCTCAGTTGACTCAAAGGTGGATGCACTTATAGACCTTGAATTTGTTGTAGAATTAGAAAGTTATTACAATCAGTTTGTTGACATTTTACTCTCTTCCGCTGACTTACACATACGGATCAAAAGATCGAAACGAGATTTCGTACCTTCTCTTCCCTGGTGGGATAGTGAATGTACAGATTTGTTCAGTAGAAGAAAAAAAGCAGAAATAAATTACTTTATATGTAAGTCCACTTATAATTTCACATGCTATAAACAATTAAATGAAAAAGAAAAAACGTGGTTGGATAAGCTTTAGTGAATCTTTAAGTTCCCGTTCTCCATCCTCTATAGTATAGAACAAAATCAAAAGATTTCGTAATGCAGTTGATTATAGTAATCCCAGCAGTAATAATCCATCTGAATGGTTAGAATCCTTTTCGGATAAGATTGCTCCTCCCTTTATTCCTCACGAAGACCTCTTTCCTTTACCTTCTATAACCCATACTGAGTCTAATGACATTTTAGATGCTAACTTTACTTTTGAAGAATTACAATGTGCTCTCACTGGGCTCAAAGACTCAACTCCTGGCATAGATGGCATCCCATATTCATTCCTTGTTACATTAAATGATAATGCAAAACATTGTTACCTTAAAATGATCAACAAATTTTTCGAAACAGGATTTATTCCGGAAGCCTGGAAAACTCAGATCATAATTCCTATATTAAAACCAGGTAAAGACCCCCTCCTTCCAAATTCATACCGTCCTATAGCATTAACTTCTACTTTAGCCAAAATAATGGAACATTTAATTAAAAAACATTTAGAGTGGATAATTGAAAGAAGAGGTTTATTTGCTAGAGCTCAGTTTGGTTTTGGAAAAGGTTTAGGCACCACAAATAGTTTAGGTATTTTAACTACAGATATTCAATTGGCATTTAGCAAAAGACAATATCTTGTAGGATTATTTCTTGAAATTGAAGCGGCTTATGATAATGTTTTACTTCCGATACTCAGGCAGAAAATGCAACAGCTGAATATTCCAGTGAGGTTAATTCATATCATACTAAACTTTCTATCCCCTAGAACCATTCATATTCAATCTTCTTCATTTTGCCTTCATCCAAAAACGGTCTGGAAAGGTCTTCCCCAAGGATCTGTTATGAGTCCTTTGCTTTACAACATTTACACTTATGACCTTGATCTCTCTGTTGAAAATTTGTGTAGTTCTCTGCAATATGCTGATGATTTAGCTCTATATTGCAGTTTAAATTCTATCACCGAAATTATTTATCGTTTAAATTCCGCTTTGATTTATTTAGGACAATGGTTAGTAAACCATGGTCTTTCTCTTTCCTTAAGCAAATGTAAGGCAAATCTAATTTTCACTAGAAAAAGACAAATTCCAATTATCAACATGAGGATCAACACATATCTGTTGTGAATAAAGTCAAATTTCTTGGTATTGCTTTTGACTCAAGGCTAAATGCTAAACAGCGCATACAGATTTCATTATTAAAAAATTTGAAAAAGGATCTAACATCCTTCGCTCCCTATCAGGTGTTTGCTGGGGTGTAAATAATCCCTAGTCTATATGACTACGGATTATTTACTTTAAATCCAATAAATAAATCAGAAATTAATAAATTAAACAAAATTCAGTACAAATGTTTGCGAATAATTTTAGGCGCTATGAAATCCTCTCCCACTAATGTTTTACAATTCAATGTGTTGACCCTCCTATCCAATTACGAAGTCAATATCTGAGCGACCGTTTCATTTCTAAAATTTTTCAAATAACATCTCAACCTTTAATAAGTCGCTTGCACGAATTAAATGATATCATACGTCCTAATCAAAATATTCCAGATCTTCTTAAAAGTTTCCGTAAATTTATTTGCCTTCCCCACCCGATTCATAGTTCACCGAAACTTCCTATATTCTCAATTCCTTTTAAGGCTTTGACCTATTCCCCTCCTATTATTCTAAATTTAGGTTTAAATAAAACGACTGTAGAAGCGAACACTAAATTTAATGAGATTTTTAACTCTGAATGGCCTGAATTCACAGCCATCTATAAAAATGCTTCCAAATTATCCAATGACGGTAACGTCGGAGTAGCTTGCTGGATTCCGAAATATAAAATTATACTCCAATTTAAATGTCCCCCGATGACATCAGTTTTTACAGGAGAGTCTGTTGCTATATTAGAAGCATTACTTTTTGTCGAATCCCATAATATTCGACAAACAATAATACTGACAGACTCATTAAGTTGCCTTCAAGCAATTAAAGAAAACCCCTTTCGAAGTAAGAGTAAGTTCTCAATCATTTTTAAAATTCGAGAAGTATTGTTTTCCTACTATCAATAGAATATACTAATATTATTAGTTTGGATTCCGGGTCACTCTGGCATAACTGGCAATGTACACGCAGATATATGTGCTAAACAAGCAATACGAGCAAGCTCCATTTCCCTTTTGAAAAATTATCCTCAAGATTTAAATCGTCTTGCTAAAATTCACCTTTACCAATCTTGGCAATGTTCTTGGTCCTCATCTAAATTAATTAAAGGCAGACATTATGCATCAATTCAATTAGATATTCCTCGAAAACTTTGGTTTTTTATATATAGAAAAAGTAACCGACAAGTAACCTCGACCATTTGCAGACTGCGAATAGGTCATGCTAGCACCCCAGTGCACTTAGCTAAAATAAGGGTTAGAGATCACTCACTGTGTAAATGTGGTTTAGACGAAGGTACGATTACTCACTTACTTTTTTCCTGTCCCAGACTTACTTATCACCTTTATGACGTTCTCCGAGCTAATATTCCTCGTCCCTTAAATGTAGAATGTTTTTTAAACTTTGTTAATAGTCCATTTGTCTGGTTTATTTGTATGTTTATTAAATGTAATAATATAAAACTATAAAATATTATATTATTAAAACCACTAACTTATATACATAAATAACATATATAAATAAATATATATTATTCTTTTGTGTTGTTTTAGTTGCTGGTCAACTATATAACTAAGGAATTAAAATTTTCACAAAATTCAATATCTTTCAATATCCTTCATGTTTTTTCCACTCTGTACCACAAGTATTGGAAAATAAAAAGCTTTTTGTAACTGAATGTTACTTGAAATTGGCGGAATATTCCATATACATATTATATGTATATAGGTTAGTTAATATATATATATAGGTTACTTGTCGGTTACTTTTTCTATATACAAAAAACCAAAGTTTTCGAGGAATATCTAATTGAATTGATGCATAATGTCTGCCTTTAATTAATTTAGATGAGGACCAAGAACATTGCCAAGATTGGTAAAGGTGAATTATAGCAAGACGATTTAAATCTTGAGGATAATTTTTCAAAAGGGAAATGGAGCTTGCTCGTATTGCTTGTTTAGCACATATATCTGCGTGTACATTGCCAGTTATGCCAGAGTGACCCGGAATCCAAACTAATAATATTAGTCTATTCTATTGATAGTAGGAAAACAATACTTCTCGAATTTTAAAAATGATTGAGAACTTACTCTTACTTCGAAAGGGGTTTTCTTTAATTGCTTGAAGGCAACTTAATGAGTCTGTCAGTATTATTGTTTGTCGAATATTATGGGATTCGACAAAAAGTAATGCTTCTAATATAGCAACAGACTCTCCTGTAAAAACTGATGTCATCGGGGGACATTTAAATTGGAGTATAATTTTATATTTCGGAATCCAGCAAGCTACTCCGACGTTACCGTCATTGGATAATTTGGAAGCATTTTTATAGATGGCTGTGAATTCAGGCCATTCAGAGTTAAAAATCTCATTAAATTTAGTGTTCGCTTCTACAGTCGTTTTATTTAAACCTAAATTTAGAATAATAGGAGGGGAATAGGTCAAAGCCTTAAAAGGAATTGAGAATATAGGAAGTTTCGGTGAACTATGAATCGGGTGGGGAAGGCAAATAAATTTACGGAAACTTTTAAGAAGATCTGGAATATTTTGATTAGGACGTATGATATCATTTAATTCGTGCAAGCGACTTATTAAAGGTTGAGATGTTATTTGAAAAATTTTAGAAATGAAACGGTCGCTCAGATATTGACTTCGTAATTGGATAGGAGGGTCAACACATTGAATTGTAAAACATTAGTGGGAGAGGATTTCATAGCGCCTAAAATTATTCGCAAACATTTGTACTGAATTTTGTTTAATTTATTAATTTCTGATTTATTTATTGGATTTAAAGTAAATAATCCGTAGTCATATAGACTAGGGATTATTTACACCCCAGCAAACACCTGATAGGGAGCGAAGGATGTTAGATCCTTTTTCAAATTTTTTAATAATGAAATCTGTATGCGCTGTTTAGCATTTAGCCTTGAGTCAAAAGCAATACCAAGAAATTTGACTTTATTCACAACAGATATGTGTTGATCCTCATGTTGATAATTGGAATTTGTCTTTTTCTAGTGAAAATTAGATTTGCCTTAGATTTGCTTAAGGAAAGAGAAAGACCATGGTTTACTAACCATTGTCCTAAATAAATCAAAGCGGAATTTAAACGATAAATAATTTCTGTGATAGAATTTAAACTGCAATATAGAGCTAAATCATCAGCATATTGCAGAGAACTACACAAATTTTCAACAGAGAGATCAAGGTCATAAGTGTAAATGTTGTAAAGCAAAGGACTCATAACAGATCCTTGGGGAAGACCTTTCCAGACCGTTTTTGGATGAAGGCAAAATGAAGAAGATTGAATATGAATGGTTCTAGGGGATAGAAAGTTTAGTATGATATGAATTAACCTCACTGGAATATTCAGCTGTTGCATTTTCTGCCTGAGTATCGGAAGTAAAACATTATCATAAGCCGCTTCAATTTCAAGAAATAATCCTACAAGATATTGTCTTTTGCTAAATGCCAATTGAATATCTGTAGTTAAAATACCTAAACTATTTGTGGTGCCTAAACCTTTTCCAAAACCAAACTGAGCTCTAGCAAATAAACCTCTTCTTTCAATTATCCACTCTAAAAGTTTTTTAATTAAATGTTCCATTATTTTGGCTAAAGTAGAAGTTAATGCTATAGGACGGTATGAATTTGGAAGGAGGGGGTCTTTACCTGTAGAATGTTTTTTAAACTTTGTTAATAGTCCATTTGTCTGGTTTATTTGTACATTTATTAAATGTAATAATATAAAACTATAAAATATTATATTATTAAAACCACTAACTTATATAAAAATGCTTTACGCATCATCCTATCAGTCAGGAAGGTGATGGCCGTGGGGGTATGTGGGACTCCCGGGAGTATAGATGACGCTACCATTTTTAAGGTTACCCACTAAAAAACCAACGGTTGACCTCTGCTCGCCTTAATGAGAGGCCACGGGATCGCTTTCGCACTCACTGTGACGCCTCGGCGGAATCCCCCCCTATGAGGGTGCCCCGATTAAACAAAAGGCTTGCTAAACGGCTGGCTACCCTACCCTATTATAATAATTAATAACTCAATGATTATAACCCACTAATAACGTTTTAATATTTGTTTCTATACCTCTAATTTTAAAACGTTAAAAATTAAATCTTTAAAACTATTATCCTAAAAAAAATTAACAATACTCCTAACGGAAATAATAGGGGGTAAGATTTATTCGACATACATACATTTTAGGAAATACTGATTACTAAACTTACCGCCAAATGTCAACTGATAGGTAACTAGCTACATTTTTTAAATAAAATTGACAGATAATTATTGTACACTTGAACTTATATTATTTCGTTATTAAAATACATTGTTTACATAGTTACAGATTTTTTCAAACTTAATACGTATCTAGTTTTAAAAACGTAAACACCGTTTCCTTAATTAAACTAGAAGTTTCGTATACCATCGTTCTTCACAATTCACAAATTAACGTTAACCTCAAAGAATACACAAGTCGTACAGTAAGACTTCTATCTAATATCTATACTGGAAATTGTAATAACATGGACAATAGTAATAAAATAGTACCGCCTCATTTAAATGCTGAAGTTTATCGAACGGACACAACAGGGACAAGCACGCAATCATACTTAGATTACATTCGTCTTCACAGTGGTATTGTGTTTAATTTAAGTATACTATTATTTTGCTTTTAGCTATATTTAAAACTACTACAACAAAGAGAGATAATGGTATTTACGAAATAATTATTGGTTAAAACAACATTTTTTTCTTTTTGGTATTGTATTTTTAATAATTCGATTTTGGCTCATTCAGTCTTTATCAAGTAATAGATGAAGGATCTTGTTGCTAGCTAATATATGTTTTTCAATTTTGCTATTTGTAGTAGTTATATGTAAAATAACTTTTTTATAGATGGAAAAATACTGGTTGGCTGTTCAGAACTGACTGGAAGATATTGGAATGGTGGTGCAAGTGTTTTTGATAAAGCTAGAGATGGAAAGAAAGTTAATAGTGCAACAAAGAAGGATATTTATCTCACCAGTGGGACTGCAGATGGATGCTTTCTTGAAAATTCAAATAAGGTTAATATAAGGATGATATATATATATTACTCTGAATATATATGTTACTCCTTGAATCTAGCTTTGGACTGAGACTGTAACTGATGCTCTACACATTGAAATATTATTTAAAAGAAAAAAATTAAAAACACTTAAAAGGTTGCCCAACCCTGTTATAACTTGAATTTAAATTTAGTAAGATCTACACTTTCAAAAACAAATAGTGTAAAGTGAAATTGAACCTTTCCTTTTATTCAACCATCCTTTTCTCATATATATGAATATTAATGATGATTGCATAGATGGTATCTCTTCTATTAACATTTTATACCATGGTTTCTAATTCTTATGTTGAATATCTAATATAAATTCCATACTCTGTTTTTATTTACATAAAAGCTATTCTAATAATATAACTAGGCTCAGGTTCGATTCCCACAAGGGACAGGCGTGTAAGTGATGAGCATAGATGTCTGTATTTCTGGGTTTGGTTATTTATTAAATATATTTACTGTATTTATAAGGTGTATTTTTATGTATATGTATAGTTATCTAAGATCCCTAGCATAAGTAAATAATTTATGTGTAACATATTGTAATAAGTAATGTGTGTAATTTTTCCTCTGACATTATATTATAAAATATTTTATTTGCGATATGATACTAAAAACTGATCTAAATGAAAAGAAGTTATTAATGACTGTCATGTAGAAATATTGATTATAAACAGTTTAGGTCATCTAATAATTGTAGTTAAATATATAAAAATCTTAAATGCTGTCACTTGTAAAGCGATATGGTATGGTATGTAATACAATGCAAGATACCATGTTAGACTCTCATATTTTATACAGTTTGAGGTAAAGAAGAAACTAACTTCCTTTAAATATTTCCATAGATTTTTCTCTGTGAAGACAGTGGAGCAGTAAGCATATGGAACAATAAGGATGATGCTTGGAATCAATGGGGTGAAGAGCTGTCCGTAGCAGAACATGATGGTGCTGTGATGGCCGTTGATTGTCTGGACCCCAACAAAGAATATGTGACGGCAGGGGCAGATGGCAATGTGAAAGTAAAAATAGACAAAAATATTTATAATGAAAACTGGTTTGGTACCATTGTTTATAAGTTACTGTTTAAATTCCTATCCAATTAATTATAAATGATAATGTTTGTATATCTGGAGTTTACATTTTAATTACTGAGTACTGAATATCTATTATATGCAATATTTGCACTCAGTTAAATCATGACCTGGAAAATGACACTATCTTTTTTTTATGTGTCGAGAAACATACACATTATTCACTAGATAACCCAAAGACGCTGCCACTGTCTGTACATTTGTTTCTCATTGTACTATGTGAATCAAATTATATAATTCAATATAATTCCAGGTTTGGGACATCATTGATTTGATATGCATAAGGAATTACATAGCAGCACATAGTCAACCAATCTATGGTGTGTCGGCAAGACCTCTCTCACTTTCAAGCTTTGCTACAGGCTCCTTAGATTATTACATATCATTGTGGGATGAAAATGTTGCTAAACCTGTTTTAGGTAATATCTTTTAAACAAATCAATTTTTAAACACCTTTTCTTATCAAATTTTAAATATATATAGAATAATTCGATATGGGCAGGGATTCAAACCCGCGATAACTTTGTTAGCTGTTTTTAGTTAGTATTGTAGTATCACATATTCTTTCCTTAGATCTGTTCAAGAATGACTGTGGGGTTCGGTGTTTGGAGTGGTTTGATGAAAACTATCTGTTTTATGGAGATGAGGCGGGGGCATTGAGTTTGATAGATGTAAGAAATCCTGAGAACTCAATTAAACTAGCAGAGTTTCCCGCGGCCGTTCACAAAGTCAAAATACAATCTGAGTAAGATATTTATATGTAATTTTTAAACAAAAATGTACTGTAATGTGTTTTTCAAATTAAAACAAAATTCCATTTTATATTGTGCTTTATTATAATATCATTAATTTAATTTTAATCTTATTTCAGATGTAATCGAATTTCCGTATGCTGTGATAATAAAATTGTATCAGTCTTTGGTATAAGTGATGATTTGAAATTGAATTTGATTTATAATAACAGAAATTTACATAGTAATTATGTAAGGGGAATGGCGTGGGATGTGGACGAGAGAAATATCTTACACACAGTGGCTTGGGACGGGGAAATAAAAGCGCACAATTTAACTTAATTGAATAGATTAATAAAGAGATTGTGATTTATGAGTTTTTTATTTCTTTAATTCCCTTTTAATATTTATTATAATTTACAGTAGGTTTTTAATTGCAGTAATCTTAATTACTTTATTGAACAATAATGAGGAAATATAGTTTGAACTATTCTATAAGAGAAAGTGAAATATAAATTATTAAATATTAGTTTCTGATAATATGTAATGTAATAATTTATTTTGCAATAAATGTTATACAAATAAACTTACCACTAATATTTTAAAATATAATTTATATTTTTTTTACATAATAGTGTGTTAAAAAAATACAAGCTTAATGAGGCAATAAATAAACAAAATAATGCCCATAAATATTTATTCATAAAATATAATATAGTCATAAGCGAGGGTAAATGTAGTGAAGAGTGAGAGCGGTCAGTGCGCGGGCGATGCGCCGGGGGAGGAACCGCGACGCGCCTGCGGGCTCTTGAGACGCACCATCGTGTCCAGGTGACGGAACCTACATAGTGTACACAATATTATTATACCAACTCAGTATATTAATTTTATACTCTATGACAATACAAGAAATATTATATTGATATCAATTATTATAATGCTGGTAACTTAAAAGTTAAAAGGATTTTTATATATTAGCTCATAGCTGTAGGCTGTAGTCGAGTCCGTCTTGGGCACATATGAGTTACGGAACATGCAGTACTACTAGTATATTATATACTACTAGTATATTATATACTACTAGTATATATACTACTAGTACTAGTATATTCTACTGTAGTATTCTGATTATACTTTCTAATAATTGTAAATATTTGTGACATCTGGGATAAACTTGATACCATTTGAAACATCTGGGTCTAACACGGTAGCACCTAGATTTAATAAAGATACATTAAATTTATAAATAAATAAATATTACCTCAAGGGCAGGTCATTAGCATCATGATCAACGCTTTGGAAGAAGAAAGCTAGTGGCCAGCTTATCCAGGACGATTGTTTTCTAAAAAAAAGTTATATGTATAAATAACGTTACATTATTATAGTTTATTTTCGCACCTCTATTAAATTAAATTTTCAATAATTAAACGCAAATTACGAATTCTCTTTCAACATTGTATAACTGAATTTTAATCAGATGAGTAGTTGGTAAAATTCCCTTTAATCATTGAATTTTGTATTCAAGAGCTAGCCTGAAGCTACTTCATTATGTGGTTGCCCGAGATTTTCATAATATGCTTAATTATTCTCATCTTATAGTACACGGAAAACAATTGTTATAACTTTTAATATTCATGTCAAAAATGCTAATGTGGCATTGGCTTCATATGTAAAGGAGGTACTTTGGTAAGATGCATGAATAAAATGGGTAGTTTTGTTAATAAATATCCAATTATATAGCCTTCGTGAAAAAAATAGATTTAGGCACTACAGTAACAAACCACTTTCAGAATATTTCCTAAACATTTTAGAATGTAAATTACGTGTGATTAGTTCGAAACTACAGATACCTTTAATCACCTAAATCTACATATATATATATATATATATGTATTAAAATTAGTCTTACGGCGTTGCAGGTCCTAAGGTAATGG
The DNA here is from genome assembly GCA_959347405.1 of Napeogenes sylphis. Lineage (NCBI taxonomy): Eukaryota > Metazoa > Arthropoda > Insecta > Lepidoptera > Nymphalidae > Napeogenes > Napeogenes sylphis. Next base: position 19,222,518 of record OY365776.1, on the reverse strand, counting down.
AGCCGGCGTCAGATGGTGTGTCGGGTGAGACGGGCGCAGGTGGTGTGAGCGGGCTCGTCGGCATGGGCGGCGGTGTCTTGTTGATGGCCGGGTTATAGATCTTAGGATCGCTCACCATACGAACGAAGAACGAGCGCTTGTGAGCCAGAGCTGCACGATTCTTACGAGCTCGCTCCTCATTAAGATCCTAAGAAATTAGTGTGTAAATATACAAATGTTGTGTTCAATTATTTTATTTTTAATGTTTAAAAATATCTATAAATGAATATAGAATGAAAAATAAATCAACACGGGCACGAATCGAACCTCCCGACCTCTGGGAAACCGTCCCGTCGCTCTACCAATTGAGCTACCGTATCGCTTTCTATCTCGGTGAATTAAGCATTCTATACGTGTCTTTATCGGGACATACATATTTCCTTGAGTGTTCTTTCTTACCCTTTCTTTATCTGGTCCTTCTATCAATTCTGTTGCAATATCGGTTATTGTATCCCAAGCATATTCTGTTAAAACAAATGTTAAAGTTATTACTGTAACTGGGTTGCATAACAATATTACATTAAATAGAATAAAGATTTTTAAATGAAATCCTAAAAGTAGGTAAACATAAAAATAGACAAATTCTATCATAAGTGATATTTAGTCGGAAAACTAATTAGTACCTAACTTTCATGGGTTTTTATTTTGTGCTATTTCATTTATTAAAAAAATATAAGAAACATTTAAAATATTGTCTTTTTAATAAATTACCTACATTTACCTAGGTACATTATTGCTCTAGAAAAGACTCTCATATGACGGGATTACCTCTACAAATATACCTGTGAGCTACGATTACAATAAAATTAAATACGTATTCCTTTAGGTTTTAAGTGAATGAAAAAGGGTTTATTATTTGAGTCGTTAAGAAGTCGGTTTCATGAGCTAATAATAACTAGTAGTAAGTAAAGGTATACCAATATCTTCTCTAGTAGCATGTTGGTGTACAACACAGAAACGAATGACGTATTGATCACGAAATGAAGACGGCACCATATGGATTCTGCCAGATGCATTGATCGTGGTGAGCAACTTTTTATTCAATTCGTCGACCTGTTCGTAACTATCCCCGCGACTTCCTACTAAACGGAAGCACACCAGACCCAACTGAAAAGTTAAATGTTAATAGGTATAAGTAATATGTCTTCCATATTGTCACAACTGCAGTGATTAAAAATTGTTCATACCTTTACTTCATTGCATACTTCAAACCTCTTATCTTTCTTTACGAGTTGCTCGAAATACTTAGCAAGCTCGCAGTGTCTTCGTACATACTTCTGCAATCCGCTGATGCCATAGCTTCTTAACATGAACCATAATTTGAGCGATCGGAAACGACGGCTAAGCGGTATTCCCCAATGGCGGTAGTCGATAGCAGTGTGATCATAGCAGTGTTGTAGATACAGAGGATCGACAACTAGTGCAGATGTCAATAAGTATCGATTCGTTACCCATAATAATGAACAATCAAAGTTCGTGAGCATCAGTTTATTCGAATTTGTGTTAAAAGAGTCCGCATATTCAACTCCTGTCAGGTGATATTTATGTTCAGGACAAATAAATGCGCTACCAGCATATGCAGCATCCACGTGCAACCAAACGCTTGGGAATTTCCGCACAACGGGTCCTATTTCAGTCAAGTTGTCGAATGAACAAATTCCAGTTGTTCCTAATGTTGTTGCTACGAAGAATGGTACAAGTCCAGCCTCTTCATCTTCTACCATTGCCTAATAAATTTAATTAAAATAATATTAGCTACGACACGCTATTAAACGGACGAATAAAAATAAGAGCCGTTTAGTACCTACATACAATAAAACAGTGCTTAAAGAACATAATAAATTTGAATTCCAAAGAGGTTTTATTTGAAGTGCTTTAAAAAAGAGGGTCGAGTGATGAATTTTCACTATTTGAACCGTAAAAAGTGGTATACAATGCGGTATTGCCTCTTCACGTATCTCCGGAATCCACGAACGATTCATTAAACACCGACGGTGGACCCAGATCTCAATATAACGTGGTTCGTAGCTTCAATTACCGCTCGATTATCCGAACCTCATCGTGGCCTACTTACTTCGTTACCTCTAATTTTAATTTTGAATATTATTAATAATAATATTTTTTAATAGCGTAGGTAGATATAGTCATAATTTTATAGTTTTTTTTTGGATAATTCTTCTCAGGCATAGGTTTTTAGTTTTTACTTTTTATCGTGTACTTTCGGATTTCTATAAACTTATTAACTACAAGTTCTAATAATAAACAATATTTTATAAAATGCTCACTTCTTTTAATGTATCTCCTCTTAACGATCCATGCTCATCAGGTTGCAAGATACGGAGTTTAACGAAGCTGATCATAGCAGCCTTTTCAACACACGAATGAGCCTCTTTTGAACAATATGCTATTAACTTGGACAGTAACAGGCCCTCATCAATAGTCGGGAATTGGTGCTTTAGTCGTTTGATGCCTGCCGCTCTCGCAGCCAGCATACATACCAAAACGCACTCGCTAGCTGACCCCTGAGATATATGGATATGATTTTATTTGTATTTTTTATTAGTAATTTATCTTATTACAGTTTTATTACCTCAATAACACCACCGCCCTTACTCCCTTCTTCAAGCGGCAGAAAAGCTGGGGGTAATCCAATGGCTTTTCCTGAAAAGGTATGATGTTTTGACTTTTTATTCACAACATGGCTTTTAAGTAATAGCAGCAAAGACTATGTTGAATAAATATTGTACGTATAAAACTGTTGTATAATTTTTTTTATGTTCAATTAAGTGTATTCGTTGAAAACATTAAATTAAATGTTTACTAAAACTCTCAAATAACGATAAATATCGATAAATATATAGACTAGTTTTAACTGACAGAAACCTATATGTGTAAATACATAAAAAAAACCCTAAAAAAATAATAAATGGAAAAGGTATAAAATTAAAAAAGTAAGAGAGAATCATAAGATCTATTTAAATACATATTTATCAATATTAATTGTAACGATAGTAGGTTCCTGTTTATTCATACCTTTCTTATGTGGACACAACCAATCCCTTTTATATAAAATAATCGATTTATTTGTTATAATCTGTATATTATATATAAATAATAAATATTATGGACAATGCTCTAACTTACCCATCCAATCCAACATAATGATTTCTAATTCGGTACAGGCCGGACTCGCGGCCTGAAAATAATAACTTCAGCTTAATATTTTTTTTTTTTTTTGTCTATACTGTTAGCCCTGTTGGCTATTACAGCGTCACCGGGGGAGAAACCCAGCTTAATAGTGATATTTTTATAATTACTTTGAAATGAAAACCACACGTCGGCTCCGAGCAATGTGCAGTAAACAAAGCAAAATGCATTTAAGTAATTTATTTGTGTTTGACTAAAGATATTAGAAAAACGTTTTAACCTACTTTAGAGATAGATCAAAATTTATATTATTTTTAATTATATACTCAAACATCGTTTAATTTAGTATTTATTTATCTATCTAATACAACATATACAGGTATGAATACGGTAATGGATTTTGGTATATTAAGCATTTTTTAAGTATACTGTTCAAGTATTTCGAATATATTTTGAATATCTTATATGAGCAGATTAATTTAATATATTATATTGTAGGGTCAAACCACGGACAAATATAAACTGAATACAATTTTACTGAAAATATCAGAGGACGTTGTTAGACCATTTATCATTTCTAAATAAAAAGCTCTCCGGTACATTTCTGTGGTTATTTTAAATTTCACTATTTTATATGAAACGTGTTAATAAATCAAAATTTTAAAATAGAGTGCTAAATGAAATTTGGTTAGGTCATAATTTTCATATACAGTAGGTAATAGGTAAATAAATAATAGAAAAGTCTTTATGATACATTGATTATCAGAACTACTTTTCTTGATCAAAGCGAACACTATTATTGAGTTTTAATGCAATATTATAAATCTAACTGATATTATTGTTGATTTTATTAATTTTATTATTTTCTGTTTTGCATTAAGCAATAATTTACAATTTAGATAAAAACTAATTACTGTTACAAATCTCGTTAAAACTAAACCGCGCTTTCTCCATGTCATAATTATATTTCCAAAATTCTGATGTTTTAAGGATTAATCTTTGCCTTCATGTGTTTGAAATAAGTAAAGCGAAAGGTCCTCAACTTTGAAAAAATCTTCGCTCATTTTACACATTAAATTAACAAAATTAAAAACGTTCTAAAATATTTTTCTTTTTTTTTTTCAATCAAACGGTATGCAGAAAAATTTTATGCAAAATCAGTATAAATTAAGTATAAGAGCGTAACGAAGTAAGTCCTAAATAATAATTTCATCATTTACGTAAGAGATTTATTGTAGTGAACATATTTAATATAATTAATTGTAACATTTGATCGAAAAAAATAGGATGACTTTTTAATAGAAACTATATTATTTCTGACGTAGGATTTAAATCTAAATAATTACTACTGACTTCTGAATAAACTACTGCAACATTGTTTTAATTATAGTTGATCTGTTACTACCTATTATTAACAACTATAATTTGGTTATATGCCCCTACTTTAAATATCTTATAACATAATTGAAGCAAAAATAATAAAACCAGGTACATTATGATTAATCTCGATACTTAAATAAGTAACATGTAATAAGTATGTATTACATAGGTAAGAAGATAGACCAGTATATTACTTGTACCTTACCAAAACCGCATGAGAAAAAAATATAAGGCCTAAAAACCATTACAGCTTTTGAGGATTTAAGTGTAGAAATTTAGGTTTGTTAAAATACTTTAAATACATATAGATAGAGTAATGTAGTTTTTTTTTTCTTCTAAAAATCATTTCACAATTATAAAAACCGTATATAGAGTCCCCGCTACAGAATATAAAAAGTTACGAACGCTTTAAAACTTCAATAGACCTAAGAATATTTTAAAAATTAAAAGCAGACAAAAAAAAATCCTTATTTTTGCATTTTTTTTTATTTTACAGATTTTTAAGAATTCTGATTTAAAAAATGGTAAAATACGTTATAGTTAAACACTTATGAATAGGTATTTGAAGCCGATTATGAAATTTCAGTTACAATTTTATATTAAATACGACTTTGATAAGGGCTATTGTTTGGGTTCCAGTTTGGTACTGTAGGTATTAAAATATTAATATTATTACATATACATAATAGTTTAAGTGAGTTACTTTAAATATTTTAAAGGTATAATTTGAGTGATAGTGAAGAAAAGAAATGGGGATATTTTACTTAAATGTAAAATTTCAAAACTCTCAATGGAAACGAATATAAAAATTAATAACAAAATTACCCAAGAAAATCCGATACAGCCGATGCCTGCAGAGAGCATATCTCCAAGTATAGAGGGATATCCGTTACCCGACGGGAAATACGCGTGAAACCGAGGATGCTGCCAATGCGTGACACCAGGCATTATCTTGCTTTCCACATCATTCATCACATCATCCCAACACTCTGGCAGAAAGGGGGCCTCAGTCGGCAGCTCTGTTCTCAAATATCCAGGCTCAACAGACGGAGTCACCCTCCTCTTCTTCAAAGTTGTCATGTAGGTGCAAATGTAGTCAACCATTTCTTTTCCTCGGATACGAAACTCTTCTACGTCCATGGTTGATGTTTTATAAAATTGGTAGTAATGTTATAAGAGAGCAGTGGATGTCAACTGCTCGGCGTCCTGTGCCTGACTCGACCACCAAGCCAACACTTCTATATTCGAAAGGCGGGCGGCGGGGGAACGGCTGTATGTTAACCGCCATGATTTTCAGGGTGAGGACACACTACGTTGCTATAACAATTTTCATATCATTTTTATATTAATTTAAGCCAAATATATCAAATGTATAGCTTTCACTGGTTTCATTTCATTAAACAATTATTTTTTATATTCATTGAAGCAATAGTTTAACAATTTTACTGATTGTACAAAGTATATTTTAAGCCTGTTAAAGTATTTATTATTATTTTTTATTCAGTCTATTTCAATATAAAGTAATAAAAATATATTTATTAATGTTTAAATAGCGGTTTACATCATTAAGCATTTCGGGTACTCGCTCTCGCCCTACAGCGCTCCGCCCTCGAAGCCACTTCATTGACTCAGCTGAAAGTACAGGGCTATAACATAATAATACGTATGCACTTTCTTTGTAATCATCTTTTTGGCTGTTTTTTATACTTTAATCAACATTATATGAAATTTAAAGTCCCTCATATTGTAAATTGTTTTTATTCCTCTTTTATTAATTTTCTATTGCACTATGGTAGATATTATTAAACAAAACATTTTCGTTAATTTAAAAAGTACGCCTTTATTAAAATCTTTAATCAACTGTTTAGTTTTATAGCATTAATAAAGTTCAGTGTTTAAGCGAAAGACAATAAAAATGTTAAATATTTAATAAATATTTCATTTTATCTCGAAATAACGGAAAAATGAATATTCAAGCCCATCCTTTTTGACTTTAGATGAAGATTGAAGACAGTTTTTTGCAGATATTATCCATCTTAACTTAACCTTAACCTACTGCATTTTAAAATAAATATTTAAATTTAAATCGAATTTAATGTTGCCGAGGAAACGCAATTATAAAGACAAATAGGCATGTATGTAGTTGAAATTTGTATTTATTTTAATAACTGAACACCTAAAATTATATATAGTTTAGGTAGCATGAGGTTTTACATTCTATTATAATTTATAAATATTATTTTATATAAAAAATTATACACCTTCATGGTATATAAATTTCAGCGGGAAAATAGAGTGGGTTCTAAGTTGATTTGCTTAATTTTTGTTTTAAGTTAAAGGTGAGTCAAAAGGGTTACTCTTCAATGGGCGAAACAACCTTAATTAAAACCCACTGAGCGGAGGATTGCTGGATTTATAATACAAATAATTAACATTATTTTGTGGAAACCAAACAGAGCAATATTATACAAAGATGTTTACTTCTTGATTTATAATGTTATTACTGCGGTGCCCTTTTGTAACAACATTTTACCTAGCACTAATTAACTCCAATTAGTAGGTATTTTAAGTATTATCAATCATTTCGGATTTTGTTTTATTTGACATAACTTTTATACAAAATTGTTTTTACTGAATAGAACCAAAAAAAAAACGAACTTTTTCTACTTGCTGAATGGCAATCGCCTTCGATGGACATCCACGGGGAGTTGTTGTTTCATTGCCTCACTAGTGAAAAATTTAAAAGATATAAGGAGACAAGAACATAGAGATGTTCGCGTCTTTCACTCATCGTACTTTTACAATTTTTTTTTTTAATTGCAAATAACATTTATTACTTTTGCAGTGTGTTAGTTTAATACACAAATATAAAACAATTAAAAATATAAAAAAGCTTATTCGAAGTGGTGTCATACAGTCCTTTAAACGTTGAGGCCAGTTATCAATAGAAGCACGCGCTCTTTCTTTGGGGAAATTCTTCACTGGCAATCGTATAGATTGTTTTAGGGACTTCAAGTTATCATGGCGTTTAGAGCAGGCTGTACTCTCTAAAACTGACCATAAATCATAATCCAGCGGATTAAAATCGGGACTAGACGACGGCCAGTCTTCAGCTCTGATAAAGTCCGAGACTTTCGCTTCCAACCAAAACTGCGTGGACCGCGCTTTATGACCCGGCGCCGAGTCTTGCTGTTAGGATCATACTTGGTTATTGAACATAGTGTTATTAAGGGTCTCAAAAACCTTCTCAAGAATGGTATCTTTATACACTTGTGCCGATGTTTTGATACCTTTTTCACAAAAATTATGGCTCAGTCACTCCTTCATAGCTAACACCCAACCAAACCATCACTGAAGTCGGATAATGCCAACGTTGTACTGTCGACTAATTGGGCTTTTGTTTATAGCTTTGAGCATAAATACGGTCATTTAGTTTGTTAAAATGTTGCTCAATTGTAAAAATGTTCTCATCCGTAAACAATTTTTTTTGTGACCTCTTTTTACGTACCGCTTCAGTAGTTGTTTCGATTTTACCACCCTATTCATCTTTAATTTACCAGTTAAGAAATGACCAGTGTGTCTATTTAAGAGAATCTGTTAAAAAATATATATTTATCTTTATTTATTTAGGATGCATAAATTAACTTAAATAATACATTTTTTTATAGATTTTATAAATATTTAAATATATTTTGATGCATAGAGTGTATAAAAATTATGTGTTTCGATTTTACTATTTGGTAAACTATCATAGTTTTCGTAACATCAGAAGTCGTACTAGGGGTACATACAGATCTTTCTCTGTCACAAACAGAGAAAATCTCATTGTACCTATTAATAGCTCGGTACACAAACATTTGACTAATACCAAGTGAATGGAGAGTTTTAAAAATTGCATTTGGCTCTGTACCTGCCTTGTGTAATGCAATCACAGTGATTCTGTTCTCTTTATTACCGCACTCCATTTTAATATCGCAAAATATTGCACAATGTATTTGCGCTAAAATGGGAAAACACCATGAACAATAGTATAAAAATGACAGATTCCAAATTCAAATGTAATATTTTTTTATTTTTAATTGTAACAGTATTTATGACTCGACTATGTACCTTTATATGGTTTTTAGCTTGGTTTATAGTTTATATAAATATATATGTATATAAATTTATTTATTTATTAATACAAATAGTCATCTAAATTCAAACAATAAAATGTAAAAAAGGTTAAATAGTGATAAAGATCGTCTCTAAGGGTGGTGGGTGTCGGAGGCACGCCGGGAAGTCGCCTCGCTGGAACGCGCATTCCGCCCCGCTCCTGAATACCAATGCCATATTATTATGTGTGATATCCAGTATTATCCCCTATCTACGTATACTAAATCCATTGACATCTTAAATTCATTTGTCAGAGCACGTTCCGTTTCTATAAATTACTGAATGAAAACGTTTTAAATTGGGTAGGTATAATTAATGTGTTTGTTGTCATATCATGTTTTAACTGTCACTTGGTAATACAAAAATGAATGAATGAATAGAAAAGATTATTGAAAATAAAAAAATAACATCGGTCACACAATTGTCATTTAATGAAGGTATTGTTATCCATTGTTCCTTAATTTGTTATAATGGATTTTTGTTATGGATAAAATCACATTTAGTTCAATTTTAATAAACGCACGAGGAACGGGGGACAACAAGCATGCGGTGGAAAAGCCGGTATTTGATGCTCTTTTTTAATATTCCTTTCCATAGAAGTAGGTACTTCTAATAAAACTGATAATAATTGACCTTAACCGGTTCCTTATTTTGGGCATCAGTTCCTTATTAAGAAGTTTCATTTCATATTTATCACGTTGATTTGAAATTCAAACAAACTCGAATTACAAATTTATGCAAATATTATTATTTGTTACAAAAATTTAACTGGGCTAAATTTGTAGATGAAATATTTTTTTAAGTCAATTTAGTATTATTTATATTTACAACTCGATATAGATAAAACATTTTTGTCTCTTTTAGAAATTCTGATGCAATTTGTTATTGTAGTGATATTTTGATTTATAATTTGAATCAGAGGGGGTAAGGCGGGATAGACATGTAAATTCATGTTGAAGTAACATTTTTTAATTAAACATGAAATATAGTATTAGAATATAATATATGTTTATTGTAATTAATAGTCGCAAGCTTAGACAGTAACTTTATAAACCACACAAACATTTAAAAAAAATATAAAAGCTAGTCAAATTCAAGTCATGTCGTGTCAACTCTAAATAATTTAGGAGCCGGTTCATAATCTAATAGAGTGATGCGAGCTGCGGAACTGCATACCAAGACAGTTATTGAACGCAAATTCACTTACCTCTGTTTAGTGATATATGTAGAGTTATTTTTCATTCGGTATCCAACATTTAAAATTTATTTAAATGTAAATTATAAATTTAATATTTCCGAGCATATCTGAATGAAATCTATCTACAATACAACAATTAATTGTGTAATAGCCTGTAGCTTTCGTGGTCTGACTGAGTGGTCGTAAGTTCGATTCCGACATGAATTATTCGCGTCCATTTTTTCAATGCTTGTAAAAGTTCCCACGACACAGGGATTATTCTCTTATACTGGAACTGTGTTTCATTTAAATAAAAAAATCGTACTCAGTTCCACATAGCTTCCCTTTTCAACATAGCAAAGACAACTTTTTCCCAGAATTAGAATTTTTAATTTAAAAGCATGTTTAGATTAATGCTTGATAAATATACAGTAAATTGGGAACTTCTAGATAAGATACAGAAATTCAAACTAGTACCGGCTGTAAAGGCGTTCGACCGAAGTCGCCCTGGGCGTTAGTAACAGAGGCCCAGGGTTGCTTAATCGTTTAAAATTGAACGATTTCACTAGAATCTGTGCTTATCACCTAAAAGTTCAATATTTTTTTATTTGATTAAAGCTTTTCAAATTATTAGGCTCAACCAGTAATAAATTAAAATTAAATCGTTCATTAGTTATAATTTAATTTAGTATGTATTGTATAAAACTTGAATATTAAATAAACTTTAAGTAGGTAATATAATTATTTAAAACTATTATTATATTAAAAATACATCAAGATATAAATAACTTTATATTATATTGACCAGATATTATTATTTACCAAATAGATTTTTGAACGAGAATTTTAGACAAGGTTCATTAAAAACTATGAAGCTTTATTTGAAAATGTTAATAAATTTATTACAGTCCACACATCTAAATTACAGGAGGCCGGTGAGAGTTGCAACCACTATTATATTATGCTATGACATTAATATTATGCTATGACATGTATTATGCTATGACATATGTATTTAAAAATTTATGTTATTTTTGCAATAGTATCTATGTTAATTATTTCGCCCATTAGGTATGTAATAAATATTACTTTTAGTATCTATACCTTGTAATAAAAAATGGTTTTGATTGTGCGTAGGTACTTGAAACTAAATCATTTTTACAGGACCTTTCCTGTCCTGTAAAAATGATTCATGATCCAGAAGAGTAGTTTTATATGTTTTTAATGTGTAAATGTTTATATTTATTAAATATAACCGTACTCAATACGGTTCAAGAGTTTGAGAGCTATGATGCCCCACAAACATACATAAACAAATGTCAAATTTGTAGCACCCCTTGTTTTTGCATAATTCTAAAAACAAAAAGAAATTTAAACTAATTTAGAAATATCGATTAAGAGTTATATAAATGAAAATAAGAAAGAAAGCGATCGAGGTTGATTCGAAGATAAAAGAGGAAGAAAAATAGTGGGAAGAAAACTCGTTGAAATCTAATTTCGCGTTACCATAACAGCAGCACTTGAATCCAATGAGATATCTGCGACAGACGCCCGATCATATCAGTTTCTTAATTGAGGCGTGAGTTCCTCGTTTGATATCTCCAGAAATTGCTTCTTCTTCTTTTAATGATCGGAAAATATATTTAAATTTAAAAAAATAAAATATTATAAAAGCATTATTTATATAATATCAACCTCATACTTCACAGGACATCATTGTAGTAAACTGAAGTACCGAAAGACTCGATCGTATTAAAAAATGTATTTAAAACGAGAACACTTTTAAGACAATCATTTTCATGTACGCGTATTATAGAATAGTTATAGTAAATAAGTTTGTAATTATATAAAAATAGTAATATACGGACATAATAATATTATTATGCAAAGCATGTAATTTTACAAAAATAATCATTGAAAAAAATCGACATTTAAACCCAAAAACGCTAGGGATATTATGAAAAAAGCTGTAAAAATGTTTTTAGGGCATGCCATTTCTCTTTTGAAACAAGTGCAAAGCCTCTACTTGGAGTAGGAACGACTATAGCGCAACTAGGTGAGATCGAAGCTCAAGACTTAACATTCAAGTTGTAATCCGGCTCTGTTTCACACTAACCCGATAACTATATTTAGTCCTATAAGTGTTAATACCAAAAGATGAACCTATGTGTAGTTATATACTGTGCAGATATTTGTATGTTGAATCCTTAAATCTGTGTTTTATGAGTGAAATGTAGTCATTTGACTACAGCTTATACGGAGTGTTTCGATCGGAGTAGTACCTAGCAACTTCTTTATTTCTCAAGGGTGGCAACGCTTTTATATTCACTATCGACAGCTTATCTTACTATCAGATGATCAGTCATTTGCCGCCGTGTCTTATATAAAAAAGAACATATTTGTTTTAGACAAAGGATTGTTTTTATAATTTGTTTTTATTCATAGCCTTGTGTTTAAATTTTATAACAGAATTTAATTAACTTAACAGAAACAATCGCTAGTTCGTTAGCTTTTAAGGATTGTAAATTGATTTTAGGTTTGTAAGAAGTAAACAGGTAACTTGACGGAAAATGTATGCTAGTAATGGTTAAATTCTAGTTCTAGTGTTTAGCTAAATTCTAGTTCTAATTTAAAATCTAGTTTTTAAGTTAAAAAATAAATATGTACTGGAAAAGTGGAAACAATGTATTATATTCATAACAAGTTGATAATTATCAGTTCGCAATATTTCGAGTACCTACCTACTTAATCTGTAGTCTGTATGTATTATTTTATAAAATATAAGAAATCTTGCAATAGCGTTGACCTTGTTAGGAACATTTTGACCTTACAAAGAATGGATCCATAAGAAGGCCACTATAGATCAAATATTTTTATAATTTCATTCTAAAACCCATTAAGTACTTATACGTTTTCGATATAATACTCAATCCTACATTTTTTTATTCTTTATATTAAAATGATCTTAGTCATACTGATGATATTTAAGTTCGTTGATTTTTTAAAGAAGATTAGAATGTTTCACGCATTTAATTATTCAATAAAATAAATCTGAAAAAACTGATATTGGAGGCCCATTCCTTGCAAGACCTTTTGGGAAGAACTTTGTAAAAGTTAAATTAAAAAAAAATGTGATTAGTTAGGTACATCTTGAATCAATAAAAGTAATTTATATATACAGCAATAAAACGAAGTGTTAATTAATTTGTTTCTTTCATTTATCTAGTAAATGAACTAAAAAAACTGTTCTTTCGTTACAGTGTCCTTCCATGGTCCACCTAAATACCTATATAAATAAATTTTTCGGTTTTACACAATAATTATCGAAAGAATTTATATGAAATTTGGGATTTTTTCTTTTGGGTATTTTCTGATTCAATATATAAGATACTTGTGTAACTTTAAAAAATCTATTTCGACTAGAAATTACCGAATACCTATTATTTGAAATTTGACAAAACTATATTAAAACTAGCATATATGTTTTTTATTCTAATTTAGTCTGATGATTGTGATAGAGGGTTGATTATTTGCTGAAAGGGTCCAAACAGTAAGTGATATAAAAAACCAACATAAGAACTGATTACATTTTATTAGTTGTAAGTTAATTACTATGAATGATTTCCTTATTATTTCTTAAGTACTAGTTAAACTAATTTAACTTACATATATATTAATATAACATAAAAAAACTATTAGTTGTTCCAGGAAGTATAATTTTCTTCGTAGGTCTTTAGATCATGAATTGAATAGGGGCCTTCGTTGCACTTTGGTCCACTGCATGAAAAATTATCATATTCGCAGTATTCGCCCATTATAGCCTGTAAAATATATTTTAATTCATTTACTAAGACCAAACATACAAAAAAAATCTACATCATCAAATTTAATCAGAATCGATTATTTTTTTGCGAACAAAGAAACAGATATGTATAAAATAATATTTAAGGATCCGGACTATGCCTTTGAAAAAATGCTTTATTACTATTTTATTATAATGTACACAAACCTATCATTTTACACAATAATTTGATGTAAGTGTAAACTAGGTATTCTTAGGGTGCAATTTTATTATTCTTATTGTAAAGAGATCGGCAAAAGCAAAAGCAATAGCAAAAGAAAGTGCGGCAGAGCGAGATAAAAAGAGCTTACCAATAAAACGATTTAATTGTATAATTAAATTATTTTTTTAATTTTTATATTTATTAATGTTAAGCTAAAAGTAATTTTAAAATAATATCTTTTTATGCTGGCATACCTTGCTAGGGTTCTCGCGATCTGGTTGCTGTTCACAAAAACATCGGCCACAAAGACAAGATCCTCGTCCCGAACACTCTGGCCCTGAACCCTCCGGAGGTTGACAGTTTCTCTCAATCTTATCGCCTGCGCAGGCGCATTCGGAGTTTTCTTCAAAACTCACTAAAAATAATAGAAATGAATACATCATGGATCATATATCGTATGAATTGACAAATGTCAATGGTTTTTCTTAAATAAATTTCAGCTCCGTTCCATCATAATAAAATCGGGTATCAAAATAGTCCAAACCCTGACCAAATGAACTACAAATAAGGTTAGGCAACTTGCATATTTTGTAACTTCTAATACCGTATGAAACTTAGGTACGGTCACTTCACTTACTTCCATAGTTGATGTGTTTAATCCTTTCCTTTTCACAGTAGTCTTCATAAAAAGGCAAATGGGCTGAAAAACACTTTTCTTCTCCAGGACACCAAGAACATTGAGATAATCTAAGACAGTCTAAGCAAGAATGTTTGATGTTGCATATCCATCGTTCATCTATACCTACAACATTAAGTTGTCTGGCTTTAACAACTGTGACAAATAAAGTAAAGTAGAGAGATATTTGTAGAAAGTTAAAGAAAATCATTTTTTATGACTTAATTAAATGATTCTGTTAACTGTTTACTTCAATTCATTACAAGAAACTGTTAGCCATGACTTAATTATAGTTTTTATCACATTTGATAACCTTTATATAAGTTCAGCGTAATTACGCAAAATCAAATAAGTACCTTCCGTTTTAGATTTGTCAATTACAAGCAAAAATTCATATTTACTGTATTAGATATTTGTAACATTATACGATTATAAGAACTATGATCAATATGGCACATTTTAACCAAGGTACAGGATTAGGATACAGGCCAATACAGGAATACCTATGTATCTATAACATTTACGAAGATAACATAAATTATTAAAAAAAAATATTCAATTGTAACAGACAATGTGGACTATTACCATCCGCTTAAAATAATAATCCTTCTAACTCATCTTGCAAAGCACTCTGTTGAAAAATCTTTCAGGCGAGTTTGTTATCTTACGAACGCTGCCTGTTTCAGTTTCTAATTAGAATTTTATTCAATAAGGTTACTATGACCGCAACCTTCCAACCTATTTGGGTCCAGTATTACTTAAGTCTAATTTCTTATATTTTTCCTAAAACAAGTAAATATCTAATAGGCAAATAATCTGTTGATCAAAAAAAAACTTTTGAAGTTTTCTTTGTCTAGTGTACTCGAATAAAACTAAATCTGATTACCAATGTACTCAAAACTGTTAATGAGATCGTATGTTTCGTTAATACTTAAGATTAAAGATTATGAGAGGTGGGCCTCTCATATTAATTTGCCAGTTAAATAATTATATGTGGTAATTTTTATATTATGAAAGAGAACAGTCCAGTCTACAGGGGGGTCCTTGTAAGACTCTAATGTTTTTTATAAAAATGTTTGTTTACTTTTACTATTAAATGTAATGTAGGTACGTCCTGAAACAATGACAAACTCTTAATTTAAAATATTTATTTTAATATGTAATACATTTTTGATTGAATTGATTTTGTAGCAATGTATACAAAAACTTTAATATAAGACCAACCCACGAAAGTTTTACTGTACACACGTCTAATTTTTGGTGAAATGTTATATGTAAACTAGGTTTGATATTTAAGCTACAGAAGTCTGATGATGTCTAATATTCTTTCTTCTTTCTGGTCTTTTATTGAGTAGATGCTTTAAATAATATTTGATATCACGATACGTAGGGAATGTGCGGTTGGGTTGATACCAATTGCATTTTTTGATTTTGATTTATGATATGAAAGAAAAGCACTAAGAAAACAAAAAGAAGAACTAACGAATGAGAAAGTAAAATCTCTCTACACGAGACTCTTTGCCTTGAATTTGATAGGAAGAAAAGATGGACAGCCTCCTATTGCACTAGTAAAGACAATAATTACGACTTTAACTTCGCAGAGACTATATCTTCAACTACGTTACTATTGAATCCTATAACTAGCGTAATCAAAGCAGTTGCATAAAGGAGTTACACGATAATTCTTTAATTAATTGAATATGTTCAGGGATTGAGCTCGTCGAATAGATTAAGGCAAGATATTCCGGAGACGAGAAGCTTGGACAGTAAATGATTTTGTGTAGAAAGCAGTAAATATAAACCTAAGACATATATTTTGTAAGGACTCAAGTTAGTTTAACTGCTCTTCTGTAGTATCAAAATATATAGTATCAAAATAATAGTCTAAAGTTGTACCAACTACTAGAGGTTCGATAAACGGCTTTATCTCAACAACGAGTTTAAGTTTAATGCTTGAAATTTTCAGCAGGCTTTTTAAAAAGCTTAAATGCTTTTAATACTTTTTATAAATATAAGTGAAAAAATAACTAAAATAACAAGTGTTAAGCTGTAAACCCATGAGTTAATATCGCGCCACCTAGCGGTGTCACACTGTACTAAGATGTTTAACAGTTGTAGTTATGTTTTTGTGAAGGTAAAAATAGATGGCGTTGTTACAAATTGCATATAAAAATGTTACAAGTACATTTTAACCCCCGACTCAAAAAGAGGGGTGTTATAAGTTTGATCTCTCGATCTATGTATCTGTGTGTCTGTCTGTGGCACTGTAGCCGCTAGACGCGTGAACGGATTTGATTGCGGTTTTTTTAATCAAAAGTCTGGTTTGTCTAGATGGTTCTTAGCTATGTTTGGTCGTAAGCTATGTTGGTAAATAGACACAGTCGTCTCCAAGATATCGAGGTTTTATTGGTGCGGGTGAAAGGTTCTTATGCAATATTGAAAGAAATAATTAAGCAAGTAAACATTTGTGTTGTAGGTTCATTTAGTACAATAATGAAACCAGTAATGTGACTTTAAAAACCAAAAAAAAATATTTAGAAATTTAAAAAACCCATCTTAAAAGAATAAAAATAATATTATTATGTACTTGTCGAAGTCGTTGCATCAGGGGACCGCTTAATAAGGGAGGAAATTAAAATGCAAGTAAGTTACCAAGACAAATAAAGAAATTACGATATCGAATCGTATAGTTTAAGCCGAAACTTCGTAAAATAGACACCATCGTCAATGTAACTACAACGGACCCGCGACGCAACAATACTTCAATAAATGCATAATAATATTATTTTTATTATTTTTAGAGGTCTTTTTTTATCAGAGTTTTTTTAATATTGAACTCAATTTTAAACTGTCTTTTTTGAAAATTGATTCTTAAGGTGCAAACTCGAATGACAAATAAATAATAAAGAACTTTAAAGCAATTTTCATTAAATTATATATAAAAAAAATATCTAAACCTTAAATATTTATTATTTGTAATGTAATTAGTCTCACATTTCCAGGTAGGGAACGATACATTTTTAATTTTTATGGTATTAATAAAAGCTAATATGCTTAGTATTACTGATAAAATAAATATCAATATTAAAATGTGTCTTATTTTCATAGTTAGAACGATAAATGTCCATTGTATTAACAAAGCTAATATGCTCATGATTGTTGATAAAATCAAAGAAAACATTAAATTGGGTCTTTTCCTTATAGTTAGAAAAATACATTTTCATTATATTATTAAAGCTAATATGCTTAGAATTATTGGTGAAATTAATATTTTTTTAAACTGAATCTTATTTCCATAGTAAGAAAGGTACATTTTCATCGTATTTACAAAAGCAAATATGGTCATCCTAGTTGCTAAAATCCATGAAAACATAAAATTGAGTCTTATCGCTATGGAAAGAACGATGCATTGTCATTGTGTGAATAGAAGCCAAAGCCAACGCTCGTGCTTATTAAACTTGCTTATTTAAGTTGTCAGTCCATTTGTGAATGAATCTTCCATTAAGAGTTTTAAGATTCCTTTTAAAATGGACGAATTGTTGTCGAATTATTTTAACGTTATCGGCTTATTCTTTTTAAATAGACTTTTGTTCTTACTTTGAAAAGCAGACTTTATTAAATGCTTGAAGCTTATGTTGCCTTTTTTACCAACTACCAACTCCGAAGTCCGAACTGTCGTCTGTCACTTGTCAATACTAAAAACAAGTGTGAATGTTAAAATAATAATAGAATAAATATATTTGGTTTTAATTAGTGTCGTAAATGGATAATTATTATAAAGGCAAAAATGTTGAGGAAGAATTGGAACGAAACAAAATACCTATTAAGGGTGTTCCAGAAAATTTCCTATGGATGCAGGTAATCTAATATTCATGCAATTTTAAAGTTAAAGCGCAGTGCGGATTGTAAAATATAATCTAATATTATACAGGTTAAAGGCGGTAGCAAAATGCAGAATTTAATATCTCATGCTGCTGGTATCCTTGAAGACAAGTCCACTACTGTTGTTGTATGGAGCGGAGTTGGAGTAGCTATAGCAAAAGCTATTTCCTGTGCCGAGATCATCAAACGACAATTTTCAATTCCACATCAAATCACCAAGCTTGCATATAAAAGGTTATTTTGAAATTATATCAATACAAAAAATGTCTATTTGATAATCTTATTTATGAATTAATAAATTTTTTTAGTGTTGAAGAATATTGGGAGCCAAAAGTTGATGGTCTTGAAACAATTGTAGTAAAGCGGCAAATACCAGTTATTCATATATTATTGTCCACAGAAGAGTTACTAGATTCTAATCAACTTGGGTGAGATATATTTTGTATTAAAAACTATTGGGAACAAATGACCAAATTGTTGACATATTCAATTGTAAGCCAAATGTTTTACATTCTGTAAGTTAAATAGACTTATGATCTTAAAATTCTTTCAGGTATCAAAATGCAGCTAATAAAAAATTCTGGGAAAAGGAATCTACTAGTAACTTGAAACAGCAGTCACACTACAAATCTAAAAAGCCTTTTAAACATAAGAAATCTGAATTACAAACATGAATTATAAACTATTTATTATTTCTATTTATTTCATTATTTTATGAGTAATAGTATTTTTATACAATTTTACTTTTTTTTTTACGTCTTCAACTTTATCAAAGTAGAAAGTAGTTTTTGGTACTTTAAGTTGACAATCTTTAATTTTATGACCATTTTGTGTAACAATCATGCAAATCTAATTATTATGATTTGCTCTGAATAATGTTGATGATGTATAGGTATCATAATTTAATGTTTATTTAATCTGTTTACTTTTAATTACTCACTGTAAATATTCTGTTCAGTAAAAGTTAGTACAGCATTAATCAAATTATTAATTCACTTAAAACATAATTAATGTATGCAAATAATGATTATATCTACCTTTAAATAAGGAGACTATTTTAGTATTTTTGAAAAAATCTTCAAAAGATTTGATCGATCAAGGAAGTTTTTTGTTTCTTTGCAATATGTTTTTCCTTCTTAATAAAAGTACACAAAAATATTTACATGGATTCAAAAACAATGCTTCTAGCTCTTTAAATAATGGACAATATGTTTGTTATGGTCCTGCACTGCCAGTGGCATAAATACAATTTTTTATAAAAAGACTACTTCCAAAGGAAGATTTTTCCAATTGGTATAAGTATATAATATTCCCCAGTAGTTTATTAAATTACTATACTTATTTAAAAATATAATTTACAAGTATTTACCTCTTGTCCATATTAAGTCAATTTCCTAAGAAACTTGAATAATCTAACAAGAATTATAAATTGTTAAAGTAAACTTTAATTTCCATCTATTTTGCAGAGATATTTTAATCTTGAGCTCTAATATTATAAATCTATAGTTTAACTTTAGCACACAACTATTTGATAATAAATATTTTATTTCATATTTGTAATAAATGGATATTTTTCTTTATTGGTATTGAAATAAAAAGAAAAAGCCAAAATCACAGGTTATATATCTTTTTTAATATATCAAAATCATATACACAAAGTATGGCAAAAGTCAAATTTTATGCAACTTAAAAATAACAAAATATCTGTTCTTTTTACATAGTATATTTCAAGGTGTTATACTTTTGCTAGATTTATTTACTTTTGTGTTTGTCATTTACATCAAAATATTATAATTCACTCTGTTGTGCTGTGTAGAATATTGTGTGAAAATTGTGTTGGATAGAATATTGCTATCCAGATAGAATGATATCTACTGTCATTTGACATTTTATTCACATTGCTTTCCAATGATGTTAGAATTACATTAACCAAAGAGACTGTGGAGTACTAATTATTATGAAACAATTTTGGACCACTCCACTCCCTTTAAATTTATGTTAGATAATTTTGTATGATTTTGCATAAACCAATTAATTATATATATATAATTGCTTCATGATCCTCAATGCAGTAGTAACATATGAACTGATATACAGCTGTAAAGCCTTTCAAAATCAGATTTCATGATTTTTCCAAAGTCAAATGCAATATCAAACTAGTTTTATGATTCTAAAGTCATTAGAACAGCAGTACTCGTGATTTTAAGACTTTTAATATATTAGTAATAAATAATAAGACTTCTTCAATTTATCATCTATAATAATATTTCAAGCTTCTGATTCTCCTACTGGCTGAGCAATAGGCGCTTCATCCTCAAGTTTTGGAAGTATGAGTATTTCCTTGGAAATAATTGAGTATTTTGTAACAAAATATGTGAATCGTTTACACAAGTGGGTCTCCTTCTCGAAAGTATCAAATATTGCTCTGTGATGGAAATAAGCATGAGAAAATATTCTGTAGACTCTTCTACAAACTGAACCCAGTTTGGCCACTGATGATTCTTTTATGCTTACCCTGAAATAATAAAACATCTATTTAAGTATAAAATTTGTCATAGATTAATCTAAAAATAAAGATAAATAAAAAATCTAGGTAATAAATAAGAATATTTATTTTCAAAAAGGTTGTCTTCTGTCAAAAATATGGATTTAATGTTAAAATTGCTGTATATAAGTTTAAATAAAACAAAGAGACACATTATTTTTTTTTATATAGTTTTTTTTATTCATGAATAAAATTGTGGCAAAACAATTCCGGTTTCTAGAGTTTCGTACCCAAAGGTTTGTATCCGTCTGTGTCTCCAGGCTATATCGCTTGATAGCTAAACAGTTGAAATTTTCACTAATTTCATTTCATTTCAATTTAAAAATAAATTGATATTTAAAGGCCATACAACCGACGTCGTTTTTTTACCTTTTTTAGGGTTCGTACCTCTAAAGGAAAAAACGGAACCCTTATAGGATCACTTTGTTGTCTGTCCATCTGTCAATACCATTTTTCTCAGAAACACGTGAGGTAACAAGCAGAATTTTATATTAAATACTTAGGAGGTGTACTGTCCCTTGGAGCTGTGAAAAAAATCAAGAGCAACTTCTACCAACGCAATCAAAACATACAGCCGAAATTCGCAAGGTAATCAAAAACTACAGGGTACTTCCCGTAAACTTACGAGTTTTGAAATTTCGTACGAAACTTCTTATAGCATAAATAAAGAAAAAAATGCGAAAACCGTAATTTTAACCTAGCTGTGCCTGCGACTTCGTACGCGTAGATTTCGATTTTGATAAAACGTACGGTTTGTAATTACCAATTTATGTAAAAACTATAAACCTTCAAACTGGTAAGCAGCAATGGTACGACAATAAGAAATTATTAACTTCTTTATTTGTTAAGCGATTGTTAAAAAATAAAACAAAATGTAAAGTGAAGCCCATGAAAATAAATACCCGAAAACTGCATCCAAATCGATTAATCCGTTTCTGAGATTAGCGGGCACAAACATACAGACGAACAGACAAAATGAAAAACAATGTTTTAGGTTATCTTGCTTATACAAAGAATGGACCTGTATGAATTTTAGAAAAAAAAAATCTCGTGTTGTGCACACAACTAAAAGACAAACAGATAAACAGACAAAGATTTTAAAAATGCTGAAAATATATTCTGTTAGTTATCACTTCACATCCTGGTATATTTTTTTAAATATTTTCAATGTTCAAAGACTACTCCTCTACAGATTTATTACATAGATTTGAATAAGATTTGAATGGTACCTATTACGTGATTGACAAAAATTGACATAACTTTTTTATTTCTTAACCGATTTCGATGAAATAAACACTAAATGTTAACTGATAATATATTCCTAAAAACCGCATTCAAATTGGTTAAGCCGTTTCTGAGATTAGTGTGCTCAATCATACAGACAAACTGAAAAATATTTTTTTTTTGGGTTCTTTTGCTCTTATAAAGGCCCCCTATGGTATTTTTTTTTAACATTTTCCATGTACAGAAATGGATCAGTGACAATTTTATTATATGTATAGATAATTTTAAAGTTAGTACCCCTTTCTCTGTGAAAGCGTAGAGGTAGTAAATTGAAATTCATACCGAATACTCAAGTTGCAACGCAATCAAAAGAAACAGCAATTTAAGCCTCAAATTTTAAACTTGCAACTACTTGCATGGAGTCTGTTGGAATTTATTGTTCATTAAGAGTGAGCCTTTGGTAAAATTATGTCATAGTCACAAATATGTTCAGGTGTTCTAAAACAGTTTGTAATCTATGACATACATGGTTCGGATGTTGAACTAGAGTGGGCATCGTTATTGAAATGAATTATGGGCGTAATATTTTGTGCAATGTATAAAATCTTTTGATTTACAGTGACGGTGGGTACAACTTCATTTATAAATATGGAATAATAGTCGCCTTCTACTAGCAACATTTCAAAAGGCGGCTAGTTGAGAGTAAAGGTCTATATTTCCTAAAAACTAATGTTCTTCAAAGTATTCCAAATTACATTTATTCTATATAAGCTCCCTTCTTTGTTAACTATTAGCCGTAACACAAGATTGTGGTTGACTATTCAAAATCCTGGACCTGGATTATTAAAAGGTTTCACAATCTAGGGAGGATTGTCATTTGTCGTTTTAATAATTTTTGTTATCCCCTAATTTGTTTATAAGTTCTTTGTGGTTTGAATAATAATCAACATTCTTCATATCACCCAAATCCTCTTTGTCTTCAGAAAAAATATGAGTTTTATTCATGCAAGTATATAGTCATTGTAAAAATTATGTTGTTGTAGAAAGTATGTTGTCATTGTCATTGTAAAACTAAATGCCCAAACACCAAAAACACCCTCCTATAATTACTATTTAAATTTACATAAATGGACCCCCAAATGTTATGTCAACTTTCTTACATATTTCCATAATGACTTATGGTATATGGTTATTAACATGTTTGAAGATTTTGTTGACCAGCAACACTCAGGTTTTGTAATAAATTTATGTGGAAATGATTGTAGACAATTGGCAACAATATGCATTAAAAGGTTAAGCTGCCAACCCACACCAGATTCATTACCAGGCTTGATAAACTTACTTTTTCTAATTGGAAAGAATTCACTCAATGAACTAACATTTACTTAAAACTTCTTAACATAATGATTTATATAAATATTACCTGCTTGGAAAGTATTTATTGCTGTTTAACAAACATGCTGCACCATCAAGTGTGTGTCTTGTGTAGTCAATAGCTGGACATTCCTTGGGAGTTTTATGAGCAGCACACAAGAAAATCCACTGCTCTGTTGCTGTCATTTGAGTACATATTTCAGGTTTACACTCACTTTGCAATCTTACTGCCAGTCCATTTAGCTCCATACAAAACTGTCTAAGAAAATTATCAAACATTAAAACAAGTGCATGTAAACACTTGAAAATCACCATTATAATTTTATAATTATGTTACCTCAAATGTTCATATTTCCATACTCCATCATCCTGAGCTTCTGGTATTTTAAGAATAGCTTCCAAATTGGCAGGATCTCGTCTTATAGTTTGTTGTATGAATTGTTGCACAGCTAAAGTGCTATCCATTTCTTCAAAAGGCTCATCAGGCCAGCGTCTAAAGTCCTATAAAAAAGATTCTATTATACACAACAAACGACAAGATTTACCTTTTATCATTTTCATCATCATCATTTATTTACCTTCGCCGAAGAACCGGGGCGATTACGCCTGAGTACTACAGAACGCCATTGCTCCTCGGCCATTTTAGTCATAATCGATTAATAAAATCGAGGTTTCGCTAATAATTTGTTATAAAATTTTAATGCTATGTTAAAGTAATCTTGCTGTGTTAATTGTCACTAGTAATAGTGAGTTTTTAGGTTTAATATGTTATTAATAGGGCAAACAACAACCCGATATCGACGGATAAAATGCCTTTTGGCGTATATGAGTGTATACTTTTACGATTTAGGTTGACACTTGACAGTGACATTATCGAAAGTTTTTTCCAAGGAGCAGGCTTAGCTCTTAATTAAAGTACTGTCCACAGAGTACTATAAAGTACTGTTTAATCTTGGTATTTTTGTTTTTAAAATTATTTTAATAAAAAGAGAAGGTCTAATGATCAAATTATGATACAGATGTAACTGGAAATCTCAAGATTCAAGTTTGATATTTTAAATGGAGAAAATCATACCAAAATATAAGAAAATGATTAACAGTTTCACTCAACATTATTTAAAAAACACGTAGAATTGACATAATATGGTCCAAATCTGAACGCTGATAAAAGAAGAAAACGCAAGGTATGACCCATCGTCAAGGCTTCCACCAGTCTTGCTAGAAAGCATTACTATTATCTAGGCAATTTTTGTACAATAGAGTCAACATACCAATACCCATCTATCATCTTCCTAAACTCAAGTGCAAACTTACCATAAGTAATTGGCTTAAATCCTTTACTTACATAGAGATTGATAATCTACTTGTTTATTAATTGGCTGACTTTGCACATACTTATCATTGTATTTACACTGTGTAATTCTGTATTGGATGGATATTGCCTTTGTATACATGTCTAAATTTAAGAGTTTTCTGGTGTTTTTAATTTTGAACGCCGTCTGGTCGAGTGGTAGTCGCCTTGTCTCTCGATCTAGAGGTCTCGGGTTCGTGTCCGGTCGGAGCATGTATCTGAGTGATAAACACGGATATGTGTTTTGTCTGTAAATGGATGTGTATGTGTATCTATGTACAGTTAATAGTATTTATTTATGTACAGTTTATTATATATATCATTATTTAAATAAAAAAACCGTTGTCCAGTATCCATAACAAAGGCTTTTTCATGACGCTTACTTTGGGCTGAAAAATGTGTGTAGGTTTCTGAGTATATTCATTCATCAAATAAAATAATGGGGTAGAAAGGGTAAATTATGATGTAATTTTAATGTAAAATGTTTCAACTTGATTGTTACGAAAATAAAATCTATTATTATTATAACTCATATAAATTGGCTGTAAAGACCCTACGCAGAAGAGATTTAAATTCAAAATTTTAAATAAATATATAACGAGAAATCAACCGAAACCGGCGGTAATTCGAACTCGAACCGTTTCGTGACTCTACCAAGAACGAAAAGGTGGTTTCCCATTGCTACCCGCTATGGCTCTTTATATGATCGTCTTCTAATTTCTAATACGTCCTTACAAATGAAATTGACGTTTTGTATGGGAGGAACAAAAATCGAGTACTTTTTTTTTAAATAATGTATTTAATTAATAAAAGTATGAACCTTTTGTTTTTTATGCACTTTTGCTATCCTTAATAGGTAGTTCATTGATCTAAGGCGATTTGGACAGCCCCATCGGTGTTGAATTTTTCCCCTTGAAAGAAGTTATCCAAATGACGAATAAAATGGTAATCTGTTGTAGCAAAGCCCGGGGAGTACGGGGTATCCCCCGTACTCCCCGGGCTTTGCTTAGAATTCAATTAGAATGTCTAAGATATCTCTTAGACATTATAATTGAAGCTCTTCTAATTTGATAGCCGTCTGAATTGTGCAGTGTGTGGTCTAGCGTTGTCGTAAAGCAGCAGTGGTGTGGAGCGATTAACCAGCCTAGTTGTTTAGCAACTAGCTTTTCCATCATGGTTTGCAATTGCTGACAATAGACATAGATAAAACTGTAATGAAAAATACCGACACTAGTCCACCAAACGCTTACAAGTATTTTCTTTTGGGTAAATTTTCGCATGGGGCAGGATTTAACAGGCTGACCAGGATCCAACCATTGCGATAAGCATAGGTAATGATTCGATTTAAAATCCCGAAAAAAATATATATAATGCCGGTTCAGTAATGTAACGCAGCAATCACCGCGCGTTTGCCGGTTTGCTGCAGTCAATTCATGAGACACACACCTTTCAAGCTTTTTAACCCCTGGTATGCCGCGGCTCAAAATGTAAAAAGTGCGTCGTCTGCCGCCTACATTTAGACCAAGAACATATTTTTTGCGCAAAAATTTTTTTTTGTTTAGTTTTGTATTCTTAATTGGTAGTTGAATTGTTTTTTACCTTAATATTAACTGTAACTAATCATTGACGCAAATAAAACAAACAAGAGAAGAAAATTTTAATAGTTTTCCTTAAAAGTTAGGTTAGGTAGAAACTATACAGGTTGTTCTTATTTTTTTAACACAAAATTACTATGTTATGATTATATACAAAATAAAATGGAAAATATGATAAAATTTAAAGGGAAATATGACAATCTTTTTATTTCCTCAAAAAACAAGTCAAATTTAAAGAAATCTATTCATTTTTAATATTATATATTTGTGGGTCTTTGTGGTTTTACCATGAAAATTCCCATATTTTCGGGATTGAAAGATAGACTTAGATAACAAGCAAACACCACACTAAATTGCATATAAATCCGGTCGATAGTTTTGATATACATATTCTAATTATAACCTATGCATTTATTAGTTTTTTCAAAGAAAGGTTTGTATATGTTATTAGTATATTGTGCATTATAATATATTTTTTTATAATGCGGAAACAAACACAATAGATAAACAGACTAAAAAAAATAAAACCTATTTTTTTCTTGACTGTATAACGTAGAAATTATTTATCAAAAAAATATTTTACAAATATCGAGATAAAACATTTAGTACCGACATAATATTGTTTGATTCATATTTGAACATGTCATTAATGTACAACTTATGAGAAATTACTTAGAAATGTCTTAGATACAAAATTATATATTCCACAAATCTCTAGAAGTTTTGTCGGTGTATGTTTATGTATTGCTTGTAAATTTTGTGAAGTCTTCAGAAATCCAATTATGATAAGTTTTCAAATGTGATGGCGACTTTAGCCTCTTGTTGTTATATAAAACATTTTCTTCCTTCATCTTACTAGTCTAGGTTTGAATAGTGTTTTAAGTGATTCTTTCCAGGCAGTTTAGTATAAGCAATAAATTGCATTTTGTGAAGACCTACAAAACAGATTACAGAAACCGATTAATTATATACAAATAAAAAAACAAATAATATACATTTTTTTTATTGAAATTGTATCGAAAAAAAGCCGCTGGGATATATACCGATTACAATATCAAAAATTATTAAAATAAAAAATATTATAAAAATATATATATTAACTTCGTTTTGTGCAAACTAACAAATTTAAAACGTTCAAAATATTTAAAATGTACCTAACTATAACACAATATTTAAATAACGATTTCTAAAGTTATCAATTTCAAAATAATTATTGAACTTACTTTTCTTCTGTGAGAGTCGAATTATTAAAACTTAACCGAAGATAGTTCTTTGTAACATTTATAACATTTTGAAAGAGTGGACACAACATAGAGAGAAGTCTTATTTTTGTTTTCTAATATTTAGTGCTTTTATCCATAATTGCAACTTCCCGCCATTGTTGATTGAAAAATAAATTTGTGACTGCAAACATTTTTTACTTTTTTACAGCAAACAGTTGAAGGCAATGGTTTAGTCTATTCATCCATGTAATACCTATAATATAGACTTTAAGGATAAGTAGCTACTGTACATTAATATATATACAGGAATGTTTTTAATTTAAACACCATAGTTCAGAAATGTTGTTTGTATTAAAATTATCTAAAAAACAATCATATTCCTAACCAATCATATTCCTAACTGAATTGTTTTAAAAAAAAGGCAATAATGCCTTTTTTTTAAACAATTCACTAATATGATTAACACAAATTGAATCAATACATTATTTAAAAAATAAATAAAACGTATTTAAATAATTTATTAACATTTAACATTTTGATTTTGTTTTTTTTAATTAATTTTTTTCTTTTTCTTATAATGACATGTCTCATTTAGTTTATTTTATTTATAATTTTTTATTTTTGTATAAAATATGCTTATAAAACCCTTTAAAGAACTTTTAAAGAGGTTTTATTAGGAGTTTTTCTAGGGGTTAATTCATGACATTTAGAGTGGTTAAAAGAGAAAACTGTAGATTTAGTTAGTTTTTAGTTTTTAATTGTAGACACGCTTTTAAAACCCAATAAAAAAGTAACACCAAATAAAATAAGTAAACACTTATTAAAAATAAGGGTTTTTAATAAATTTATTATGAAGTTTAGTTAACAATAGGTACTACGACGTACTCCATTTTATATTTCAGACTGAAGATATTTTGTTTATCGTGTTCTTTCCTTCCATTTGTTGTTATTACGCTCGCTATATATAGATGAATTTTCTATGCTCATCTAATAATGTCATATCGCATATAGTGGCCTCCTTATAAAACCATTTAATCAAGACGCCACATTGGTTTTGCAAAGACGGCAATTTATAGAGTAATTAAACTATAGTGTTCTGCTCTTTGAGGTCTTCAGTTTGATATCTATGGGAAAAATTAAGTTTGCCGCCATCTTGTTACGTCCGCTATGTTGGAGTTTCAAAAATATATTTTTGCACTTAGTGTGTTTTTCTTGGTAAACCATTTTAATTTGATAACCATGTCAAAAAATCCGTCGCCATCTTGTTACGTCCGCCATATTGGATTTTCAATAATATATTTTTGCACTCATCGTGTTCTTCTCGTTAAACTATTATGTTTGACACCAATGTCAAAAAATCAGTCGCCATCTTGTTTTGACCGCCATATTGGATTTTCAAAAAATATTTTTTGCATTCATAGTGTTCTTCGCGGTAAACCATTTTTTATGATACCCATGTCAAAAAATCGGCCGCCATCTTGTTTTGACCGCCATATTGGATTTTCAATAAAATATTTTTTGCAATTATCGTGTTCTTCTCGTTAAACCATTTTATATGATACAAATGTCAAAAAATCTGTCGCCATATTGTTACGTCCGCCATATTGGATTTTCAATAAAATATTTTTTGCACTTATCGTGTTCTCCGTAAACCATTTTAATTGATACCCATGTAAAAAAATCAGTCGCCATCTTGTTTTGTCCGCCATATTGGATTTTGAATGGGGTTGTCGAGCAATTCAATAAGAACTAAATGTGTATGTAGAGTTTCATTTCAATCGGGTTACGGGCTCTTGATATAATTGAATTGTTCAATTTCACACTCTACTACATATATATACACAAAACATATTTATATTCCAATATAAATTATTAAATGATATAAATTCGAAAAAATTTAAACAACCTGTATATGAATTATTATTTTGTATAGAGCGCAGATCTGCGCTCCCGGCATCCGACGGAGTCAAATTTTGAGCGCAGATCTACGCTCTCGGCAGACGAAGCATTAATCTTCCCAATTTGCTTCAAGTGGATTAAAACAGTTTTATCACTAACACCGCAGCTTGTAGCTAACTCCGTTTGCGATGGATCCGCCTCCATAAAAAACGCCAATTCCATATGTCATATGGAATTTATGGATCTCAATTCTCATATTAGGCTTCTTTTGAAAATGCTAACCTACACTTGCTATATGTTTATATGGATATATGATTTATATTCTACTACCTTTATTAAGTATAATGTCACTTGGTTACTTACTTTATTACTAACAGTTTATTTTGAATCAAAAAGCGGAAATCAACCTGATGTGACCGATCTGGCCGACTTGCCACTTATAATCCTACCGGTATGAAAGTTGTTTTTTATTCGCATAGCGAGGGACTGCCCTGGGGGAGCTAGCCTGCGCCAGTGTTACCACCCGATTACATTAAGTGTGTAGGTGTACCTACTGTTCGTAAGGAGTCACGGCGGACGAGTTTTAAAAATTAAATAACACAAGTATGCAGAATCTAACTATAAGTAGTATTAAAACATATAAAAAAATAATAGTATTTTTATTATTATTTTATTTACTTACATAATAAAAAACAGTTTCTTCAATATTTATAATATCAATCATTATACCATCACCAATTCTAAATAATTTAAAATAAGATATATTGTAGAATAAAACCACTTTTAAGGCTCAATAAAATATAAATATTATAATGTTCATTACTTAGATCTGTAACCTGAAGATTCAGAAGTTCAAACCAGTCAGGAAGACTAATCACTGTCAACATCAAGACTTGACAGTTTTCTTCGAAACTAATTTTTTTAGTTCGGAAATATAAGTTGTATCGCGCTTACGCAGAAAAAAAAATAGACTACATTATATACAATAAACAAAAGTTTCAAGCCTAACTTATTTCTTTACGTTTACATATTTGAGTTAAAGACAAAGTTACCGTCTTTCTATAACGGTTAAGGTACAAAATTATCTATCTTTCATTGAGGACTGAGGCGAAAGTTTAATGTTAGTAGATATAATTTATTTTTTATATTATATTGTCTTATATATTTTATCCTTGGACATCAGCTACCGTCGCTTTTACGATTTTGCTTCTGTAAGCTTCAATGACTTCTTCCTCGTTAGGATATTCCATCTTTTTCTCTTCATTAAGAACATAAGTGTAACCGTCAAAATGTGTAAAATCACGTGCGATCTCGTCCTCAAAATAAATCAAGCGATATGGTGTTGTAACCGGTTTAAGATGTTCTGGAATTAAATAGATATATGTTACGTATGAGAAATAATAAGTTAACAAAACTTGCAGGTTTGGATTTTAAAGTTTCATAGATCTGATTTAAGATACTTAAAGTTTTTTTTTTAATATTTATGTACACATATAAATATTTATATTTGAATACCTTGAGGAACATATCTTTCTGATTGGTCCAAAGCTAGAACTCTGTAGCATGGTTGGGATCCTTCAATAGGTGGGATTATTTTGGAGCCTTCCAGTTCCCACCCAAGGATTATGCACATGTAATTGTGTACTTCGTGATAGCAAATCATCCCCACCGCGTATAACACATTAGGTGGATGTTTCTTAGGAACAATCTAGAAAAAATATATCGAATATCAAAAATATCAACCTAGAAGTTTTTAATTTTTCATATTACGACAAGCTGTAACTGTTCATAAAAGTTACTTTTTCTGATAATATTAATTTATATTAGCTTTTCTTAAATATTTGATGTATAGCCTTGAAATATCAACGAAGGCAGTTAATTTCATCTTAGCAGTTAGTAGAAGTCTTATTAGAAATACGCAGTTCAAGAATGAAACCCACAAGCAACAGAGATACCGAAAGCCACGACAGAATACAGATGTTAGAGCTGCCTCGTAGTAGTATAGAAAATAATGGCAGAATCTGATCAAATTACGTTTCGGAATATTCCCTAAAGATGCGGTAGAAAACGCAGAAATAACAGAAGTTCAGAGTGGTAAAAGCATTAGCGCTTTTACCATTCCATCGGCTATTTGGCTAAGCGACGAGAGCAGTACTTTATATGTTGGACATGCATTTAATATATAGCCAGTACTCTTGCGTAAAGAACGTTTTAGTTTCAAAATGACAATCGCCCGAAAGATCGAGACCTACGAATTCGACACTTAAGTACTAATAGGAGCAGTCTCAAAGAGCGGTGATAAGATGAATGGGGTTCTTATTAGCAAATTCCGAAAAGTTTCTCAGTAAAGTTAAAAGTATCCCGAGATGGTCAGGCACGGCCCAAATATATTGCATCCTCAGTAGTATCATCTGCATAACAATTACTTATAGGAATATCATTAATATGCATAGAGAACCACTGTGAAGAAAGCATGCAACCTTGAGAAACACTAGTCTAATCCTTTGTAATAATGTCTTAGAAGTCACTACATAGTTATCAAACATTAAGTACTTACAGTGTTTGTGAAACTTTCTGGGGTTGGATTTAAATTTGATAATGCTAAAATTATCTGTAGCTGCGAATCTTGCAACTAAAACAAGAATTAAATTATGTTTTTGAATTTATATAAAAGATATTAACTCAATTGATTTGAAAGGGTATTTACATATTCCATTTCCAAAGGCATGTTAATCGCTTCTCCAAGAGTATTTTGGAAGGTTTTGTTGTACAAATACTGGAAAAAGTTTTTGTATGGATTGTGAGTATTCTGACTTTCGTGGTAAGAGAGAAAATCCAAGACTTGTATTCCATATTGTGTCTGGCTGTGATGAAAATTAAGATTTAATCAGTACTTCACTGCCATAATAATGAAATAATTGTATTTATGTTAAATGATCCTACCATTTTTTAAAAGTTCCATTTTCTACCATAAACATAAATAAATAGTCAACTAAGGAAAAGGCATTATAAACATAATTGACATTTCTTGAATAAGGGCAATTTCTTTTTGGCTTTAATTGTCCAGTTTGAAGATCAATATATAGTGGTATATTTTGCTGCTGTTTGTCCCGCCACTCTAAGAACAAATGGTTTGAAAATGCAATGAGGTTACAGTTTAAACCAAAACGTTTTGCAACCGCTTCATAAATTGCTCCATAGACAACACCAATTCCTTTACCTTCTTCAATTACCTAAAAAAAAAATACACTTATAGCAGCTTTTTAAGAACAATTGGAAAATTACTAAACTGGATATCTCATGATTATATATTGTTTATATTTTTGTCCACTTCCTAAAAAATTGGTTTTAGCATTTTGAGTATTAACAAACATCAGGAAAATAACAAAAAAAAAAAGTATATATATAGAGTATATACTCTATATATGTACTTTTATATATATTTATATGTATACTCCAGTTTTCATAGCTTAAGAAAGAAATATAAATCCAAAATATATAATAAGAATGTTGGATTTTTTTTTCTACATACCTTACAAATATCAAAACTACTCAATTGTACATCTTGTGTTATTGAAAAGTTATCTTGCATGTAAATAGCTTGTGTAATAGCTTCCAACAATTCTCTTTCTGTATATTTTTTAATGTTTTCGCCTCGTTTATTTGAATGAACATCATTAAGAATATTGTTTACTCTTGTTACTAGAACCTGTATCTGTAATTAAATTTGTTTAGAATTACAAACTCATTATATATTATTTATCAAATTTATTATATATTTTAATATGTATTACCTTATCATCAACTTCTTCATCAGTGTGAAATTGTTCACAATGAATCCATTGGAAAAAAAAAGTTATAACCATCTTTGGTGTTAGATTACGTTTTTCAAGCTCACATACCCATTTTAATGACAGAAATGTATGGAACAAGTAACAAAGCACTTTTTTTGCATAATATATAGTTGTAAGGTTGTATAATGGACTAAAAAATAAGATAGTGTAAAATTTATGACAATATCAAATATCTATACAATGATTATTTAGCTAAAGTATCAATATTTGTTAAATAAATCTAAGTTAGAAGCTAATTCTTATATTTATTTTGATTCACAAATATTGTTTTCTAATAAACCATAATCCTTATATTCCGGAATATTCATGCAACATTATTCCATGGTCTTAAATACAATTATTTAACATACCATTTTCTAGTGAATAAAAAAATATATACTTACTCATAACACTCAAAATTATTTAACATGTTATTTCCTTTTTGAATGATATCTTGTATAATGTATATAGTATAGTAGTAGCTAATATTACTCTCAGTAGCAATAACAAAGAAATTTCTTACATGTTCTAAAGATACTTGATTTACTTGCCTGCACAAAAGTACCAAATTAATAACATAAATAAAATTACACACAAAAGTATATGCATATGTTTAATGAAAACTGTTCAAAAAACGAAATAAATCTTGTTTTCAGTTTAGCTTTTGCTCAGACCTATCAACTTACGAATAAAATTTTGGAGACATTAATTGTAGTTCTGTGTATATTGTTCGTTTCAGTTTGTAAACATTTTTAACTTCTTGCAGCATACCATCACTGCACTTATTTTTAATATGTTTAGCTATTTTTTCTGGAAGACTGAATAAAATAAAAATTACATACTATTAGAAGAGTATAAAAAAGTATTATAGTTATTTAAATATTAAATTAATTAAAGGATACCTACATTTCAGTATATTTAACTCTCCAAAGGTATTCATTTGTAGTTACAATTTCGTAAAATTGTTTACATGTAGAACCAAAACGGATTATATCTTGAGGTTCATTGTTAAGCAAGATTAATGTTATTAACTCATCAGGTAGAGTAGTAATTGAGCCTTCACTACACTCTTCCATAATATAACAATAGATTTTTGTGTATATTTTCTATTTTCTTCTTGTTTATTTTGTTATGACTCTTGGTTACGACATACGTCTTACGTGATACGTCAGGAGGCCACAAAAGTCAAAACATGTCAAATAAGATATAAATGAATCGACGAAGAATAAAAATGAACAATGCACTGTTTTATTTATCATGCAATATTCCTGCAATATTATATATTTGTCTATCCCCCGACTCAAAAAGAAGGGTGTTATAAGTTTGACCTGTCGATCTGTGTGTCTGTCTGTGGCAACTGCTGGCATTCTAGCAGCCAAACGCGTGGACGGATTTGATTGCGTTTTTTTTAAATCGAAAGCTTGCTTCGTCGATATGGTTCTTAGCTATGTTTGGCCGAAATAGAAACCGTCGTCGTCTCTAAGATTTTGAGGTTTTATTGGTGTGGGGGAAGGGTTCTCATGCAATATTGATAGAAATACTTAGGCAAGTGAAAGTTTGTGTGTATGTATGTTCATTTAGTACATTAAAAATTTTAAAATCCTCCGATACAAAATGACCTCTAAGAAGGATAGAAATAAAATTGTTATGTACCTATTAATGTTGTTGCGTCGGGGGACTGCTTAATAAAGAAAGAAATTAAAATGCAAGTAAATTACCAAGGCAATTATTGAGGTCTAAGACCTCAATAATTAACTTTGTAAAATAGACACCATCGTCATCCATTGACATCGACGTCGTACAACGGTCCCCCCACGCAACGACTTCAATAAGTACATAATACTAAATATTTTTTTTAAATCCCTTTTAGAGATCTTTTTGTATCGGGGGTTTTTCAATTTTTGATTTATAGTTTATTGTTATTGCATCTAAGATACTTACATCAAATGAACAAAATGGACTGGATGGACCTAACAAAATAGAACTAAATATAGACAAACACTTAACTTTTATAGGTCATAAAAATTTGTAAAGAAAGAATTCATACACCGGTTGTATGAGTTTAGGCCAGGAAAAATAGATACGAGATAGTTATCTTCATCAATACCACATTCAAAAAGTGAATGGTACCCTTCTCTTTTCTAAATGAGAGGATACAAGACAAATGTCAAAAATGCAATCGACATATATTAGTAATAATCCATCATCGAAATATTTAAAATTGGGATATCAAGGACGTGTTGGGATTTCGGCTGCAAGGAAGAATAATACCTAGTTTTAAAAGTATTAGAAACGTTCCATTCAGTTGTCCAGGATTTCCCTAACTGAGATTTGACGAGAGACGTCAAGTTCTAAGAAATATTTTTAGAAGGATCGGAAGTTTCAGTAAAAGTGGCCGCCTTGGCACATGAGTCTTCTGTCCCTTTTTCCTACTGTGTACAATAGAAGTGAGATTTGAAGCTCCTTTTGGGAACAAAAAAATAGACTCTTGGATTTTCAACACAGTTACGAAACGGCTTATTATTAAGAGCCAAGTAACTATAGGAATCATAGGAATATGTTAAATAGACAGCTACAACAAGGGCAATACCATTTACCAATAAAAACTCCGGGGAAAATTTTAATTGCAGAAATATTTAAGAGAACAGAATTTAACAGCCAGTACAAACTCATCTAGTTATGAAAATATTAGATGACCAAACCTGACCAATTTTCGTAAAATATAATTTTATCATGTGTCTTGGGAGCATTCTTCTCAAGACCGAGATCTAATATAATATTTGGTTTAATATGAGTGCTGAAAAGAAGTACAAAAAAGGAATTTGAAGAAAAGCTGGATGGAGAAAGTTCTATTTTGGAAAATTTATCACAGCTTCCCAAGAGGAGCCAGCCTGCGTGGTTCGAACTGGGGCTAAAGTAATTTGAATACACGGATACTGAATTTTTTGTTCAGTTTTTCGAATGTTCTTATACAAACAGATACAACCAATTTACTAAGATGTTCTGATACAAACAGTCCATAATATATGTGACTCCGAAAAATAAAGTTGTAAAGTAATTTCAGAAAATAAAAGTGAGAGCCCACCAAACACCAGAAAGAGCACGCAGAAAACTACATCTTTTACTTAGAAAATCAGCATAAGCAATTCCATTGAGTTATTTATCTTACTAAATTGCAAGAAATTTCACCACATCTACAAGGTGTCCATCACCACAACCAACTAATGAAACTTTTCTTAATAATAACTACAGCCTGACTTTTACCTGTTATAATGCAAAGCAGAGTTAATTTTAAAACTAATATTTTCGTAAGAAGATAAACTATAATATGTAGTGATATCTTTAGCATACTGTGAAGTTTCGCAAGAATTGTTGCCAGACATATCCAGATTATAAGTAAGTATGCTGTAAAGCAGGGAACTGAAAACTGAATCTCGAGGAAGAGATTTCCAGGCCTTAAGGGGAGAAACTGGTTAAAATATTTGACATTCAAAGATCTACATTCTAAGACTTTCATGAGTACTACACATTGAAATAAAACTTTTTTTTACGGATTTAACTCGCTTACAATGAATTCAATTTTAAATTTACATTTTAAATCTAACCCGACGTTTCAAATGCTTTGCAGCAATCGCGTTCAAGGTTATACGAGATGGAGGTGTCTATCAGTAAGTCAGTTAATTAGTCATCTACTTCCAACGGTTTCTAAGTTTCCGGTCGTACAGTTCATGATTCACCCAAAACGCATTACTAGTATCTTGAGGTCTTACTGTGCGGTCACAGACATGGGATTTTATATTTTTCAAAGATGAGTCCCAGGTGTTATATAATACGCTAACCATCTTCTCTATTAAAATATTATGTTTTTTTTAATTTCAATAGCCTCTTGCTATCCGAGATCTGTTCCTTAACTCTTTTACCGATACTCCTCTTTGTTTGACCTATGTATGACAAGCCACAATCGCAGTCAAGTTTATATACTCCAGCACATAGTAAAGGAATATTACTTTTGATAGGTCTCAAGAATTGGCTCACTTTCCTTTGAGGTTTGTAGATAATTCTTATAGAATCAGAAACTTTTTTTGCGATGATGCCGATTCTATCAGTAACTTTTTTCACATACGGTGGTAGGGCTGGTTGACGCTCAACTGTGGGTGGCTTGATTTGGTTTCTGCGATGCTAAGTAAAATTCGTAAAAAAAGTTTTATTTCAATGTAAAATTCTACCTATATTTTTAATTTATGGATTAACATCAAATTCTCATAGCTACTTCAAAGACCTCTACTAAAACTGTTTTAGGAACAGAAGTTTTTCATAGAATATGTAATCGTACATAAAGTTAAACTTCCTCCAGATACATGCATATTTTCTAGCTCACCTGTGATATGTGATGAAGACATCACTACCCTCATTGACCTGGGGCTCAGTATATCGGATGAGGAAATAGTTACTTAAAGCTGAAAAATATTAATGAAGCGCTAAGTCAACTAGCTTATTAATTTTTTTAAAAAGACTGTTAGTGAGTTAGTGCTCACTGCTCCCATGCGATTTGTTGAAATTTTACTAGCTTTTTTTCAAATATTGCGCTTCAGATCGTATAATGAAATGTGACTTTTACCTAACAATCGCTCTAGATTGGATCACTATCTGATTCTCTCAAACTGTTTATCCAAAGTGATACAGTGCTAATATATATCTAATATAGTGCTCTATCAATGAACAATGTAATAGAAATTGCTCCTGCACAACTGACACTTGTCAAACAACAAGTTACAAAATACAACTGTCAAGTGTTAACTAGACACAAGTCAAAAGACAAAAATCTAAAGTTTACTTATAATTTATAAAGTAGATTGTAGAACATTGGTTAGATTTTTTAGTTTTCAGTTTTTACGAGGTTATAAAAATATATTGTAGTGTTTGTTAGACAGTAGGTAAGTATTTTAAGTAATAAAAATATTAATTTGTGTATGTTCTAACTAAAACGGTCAAATGCGGACTATCTTTATTGAAAAACTGCTGTTTTGCTTTACATCACATTATTTATTCCAAGATAGCCTTATAAAAATATAGTGCGTAATGTATAGACGCCTCAAGCTATCCAATTTTAGTTTTAGTAAACGACCACTGTATTAGGAACTAAAATGGCTAAATTGGAATTATCACAAAGCCTTAATAACCACAAAGGTATTGTTTGGAATGTATCATGGCATCCTCTCGGTCATATGTTCTCTTCATGTGGTGAAGACAAAATCATTAAGCTGTGGAGTAAAGAAGGAGACAAATGGGTCATAAACACTGTGCTAGTAGATGGCCATCAACGCACTATCAGAGAAGTTGCATGGTCTCCATGTGGAAATTTTTTAGCTTCAGCAAGCTTTGACGGAACTACGTCAATATGGGATAAAAAGAGTGGTGTGTATCTATGAAGAGTGCTATTTAATATATAATTCTGAAACAAGTTATCAAGTTAACATTACTTGCCTTTTAATAGGTCAATTTGAGTGCAATGCAACTCTAGAGGGTCATGAAAATGAAGTGAAAAGTGTGGCATGGTCCCCATCCGGGCAACTGTTAGCTACCTGTGGCAGAGACAAATCAGTCTGGGTTTGGGAAGTGGCAGGAGATGATGAATTTGTCTGTGAAGCTGTACTTAATGCACACAACCAAGATGTGAAAAAAGTTTGTACAGAGAACCTTTTTATCAAGAGTTGTTTACTTATTAGGTACACAATATACAATGTTTTTATTAATTATAGGTTGCATGGCATCCAAGCTCTGATGTTCTGGCTTCAGCTTCATATGATAACAGTGTAAAGATGTACAAAGAAGACCAGTTAGATAGTGATTGGAGCTGTATAGCTACATTGCAATCACATGAATCTACTGTATGGAGTTTGACTTTTGATAAGACTGGCAAAAGATTAGCTTCTTGTAGTGATGACAAAACTGTAAAAATCTGGCAGGAATATGGACCTGACAACCAGGAAGGTGTTATAGTGTCTGAACAGGAGTCTATATGGAAGTGTGTGTGCACACTGTCAGGGTACCATACAAGATGCATCTATGACATAACTTGGTGTCCTATAACAGGATTATTGGCCACTGCTTGTGGTGATGATATTATAAGAATATTTAAAGAAGCTGATAACTCTGATCTCAATGCACCATCTTTCGATCTTGTTTGTACAAAACTGAATGCCCATGGTCAGGATGTAAATTGTGTACAGTGGAATCCCTCAGGGAATGGAGAGCTGCTATCATGTAGTGATGATGGTGAAATAAAAATATGGAAATATACTACTGAAGAGTAGACTTTTAGATTTACTTATTTGATTAAAATAATCCTTAAGTAATATAACAGAACATACATATGATCAAGTTGTAAATGAAATGATAGTTATTGTTGTAATTAAATGATTGTTATAATAAAAAATTTGTGAACATTTATTGTATCTTTTATTCAATTGTATTTTTTATTTATTATCTATATCTATCCTTAGAGGCAGTTTGTAATCTTTACAGTTAAGCTCTGATGTTTGTTAAAGTTGGACTACAATTCCTATTCAATAAGAATTTTTTGAGAAAACTTTCAATAGAAACTATTAAGATGTCTAGTGGTGAAAAGACTGGCTTAAAACTTAATGAAGTTTTAGCTGCTCTGGAAAAATTTGCTCCAAAGAAACTAGCAGAGAGTTGGGATAACACTGGACTATTAGTTGAGCCTTACACTCCTAAGTAAGTTGAACTATTTATCCAAACACTAAATCAGTTGCAATGAAATATTCAAAATAATATAAAATTTTGTTTATTTAATAGTATCAAATGTTTTTAAAATTAGTGTATCATTAAATTCCGCTATGCCAACATACAAATGTATTTGTTTTTGTAGAAATATAACAAAAATCTTATTGACCAATGATTTAACTGAGGATGTTGCTCTTGAGGCCAAAGATCAAAATTGTGAGATGATAATATCCTACCATCCACCAATATTTGCACCTTTGAAATCTGTGGTACAAAGGTAAGTTCTATTATTATAACAAGTGTTTTTTTACCCATCAACTATATAACTTTGATAATAAATTTAAGTAATGAAACCAAGCTGTAGTCAATCAAGCCAAAAACATCTGTAACTACAAATATTTGCAGATGTAAATTAATTTATTGAATGCATGAAGATATGTATATGCTGTTAACAAAACAATTTTTTTAGTACTTGGAAAGAACGAATCGTGTCTCTATTGCTTGAAAATAGGATTGCCCTCTTTTCTCCCCACACCAGTTGGGACTCCGTGAGAGGAGGGGTTAATGATTGGTTGGCGTCGGCTTTTCCATATTATTCTGAATCAGTTCCTATTATAAGTTCTGAAGATTCGAACACTGGGGCTGGACGGTGAGATGTATTTTAGAGTTGCATAATAGAATATTAGAATTGACATTTTTTTTAGTTATAATAACAAAAAAATCTTAAAAAAAAGGGTGAAAGATCTAAATTAATAATTTTTCTTTTAGTATTCTCAAACTTGATGATGGATTCAGTTTATCTCACGCTGTTATTAAAGTGAAGAATGTCACTGGCCTAAAACACGTTCGACTAGCAGTTGGAAGAGGAAAAACACTTACAGATAATGTAAATAAAATTGCTCTTTGCGCTGGCTCAGGAGGTTCGGTGTTAAAGAAAGTTGAAGATGCCGACTTATTCCTGACAGGTATGTTTAAAAATATTTAAATCTTATCAAAATTAGACGTGAACGATATTTTTTTATTAAAATAAGTATTATCTTTTAGGCGAAATGCTTCATCATGATGTTCTGGACGCTGCTCAAAGAGGAATATCTGTTATTCTTACCAATCATTCAGATTCGGAAAGAGGATTCCTTAAACAATTTGCATCTTACCTTAAAAGTGATCTAGATAACCAGGTTGATGTTTTAGTAAGCCAATGTGATAAAGATCCATTGACAACTGTATAATGAAATAAAACTTCAGATATAGTTATGTTTTTTTTTAATTTGATTAATATCGTATTACTCGGTAGCAGTGTTAGACGGCATATTTTATGTACTCATTTGTGAGATCATTATCTTACTTACTATTTATATCTACACGAACATTGAATTCTCAGGCAATACACACTTATCATAGCGAAACGGTATCTATATACTAAAGTAGTTGGCAAGATCTTTGCTCTTTTGATGATTTCCATTTATTTCTGTATTGCTGGTTGTTTGTTATCCATTGTCGATCGGGTAGATTTACTGAAATGTTTTCGGGTTTAACTTATCTATCGCTTTTAGTATGACTATTATAACATGCACACGACTACTTACGCAAAGCAATTTTGTTTAAACCTTTGTTCGGTTCTTTATGATCTTTATTATCAATTGAGATCATTTTTCTTTTATACGTAACAGGTCCGGTTTTGATTTTGCAAACAGATGAGACTGTTCCATTTTTGTCATCGTAATTAATTACGTATTTGCTGCGATGGGGTTTGACCGGCTTATCCGTAATGATTTTGCTTTTATTTGATTTTACAGATTGTTGAGAATTTATTGTATTTCGGTTGGATTTCGACCTAGATTTTTTGTCACTTAATGTATCATCGCTATGACGACTATGATTAGTGTCGGTAGCTTTTGGAATTCTCATTGCATCTTTTTTAGAAAAATTGTGTACTGATTCCTTCTTATGTCTTTCCATGCTAGCAGATTCCGCTGTAATCGTTTTAGGCGTATTCCTTACCCCGTTTTTTTCTAATGATTCGTTGTTAGTAATTTTATATTTATTATCATTTTTTCTTGCTGCAACTTTATTATTCGTTGAAAAGTCTTGTCTAATGGAATATACAGGAAGATTATCTGGCGTGCAAAGTTTCTCAGTACGTTTATGTGTACGTTTTTTCACCAAAGGGGATTGATGATCTCGTTTTATGTCGTGGTTCTCTCCGTTCTCCGAGTAGTGGTTTTCTTTATTTTTATCAATGCGGTCATTCCGTTTCAACGAAGAAACGTGTTCTTTATCACTTCTTCTGGATTCCGTCTGGGAGGTCTTCTCACTTTTCTGCTTATAAGGTACATCGCGACATGAATATTTCTTTGTTACATCAGAGTTATTTTTTGAATCTAGATTAACATATAGAGCCGACTCTGATTTCTTCATTTCTTTACTCGATATTTTTCTTGAAATCTCTAGTTGTTCTTTTTCCTTAGTTTGTTTCACTTTCTTCAAAGAACTGTTCTCCTGGCGTCTAAAAAAACAATTCATACATTAAAATAAGAAAAAAATATGCTCTTAATATATTTTTATTTTATTTTCCATACCTATGCCAAGACGTATCATCCGTTGAAGTTTTCCTGACATGATTTTGTAATTTGACTTTAACTTGTCTAGTCGTATTTTCATTATGTGTTCGAGATGAGCTTAAAGGATCAAAGTTATTTACAATGTTTCGATTTATTTTAGAAGGAACTTCCATGTCTGTATCTAGCTCTGTTATTGGCTGTAATATTATGAGTTCTGTCATCTTATTTTGATCGCTATATTTTGTTCTTGGCTTCGGTGTGGGCTGCATTTTATAATTGAAGTTAATGGGCATATTTTGATATTCCGGGCCATCATCAGATTCT
Organism: Napeogenes sylphis; assembly: GCA_959347405.1. NCBI lineage: Eukaryota > Metazoa > Arthropoda > Insecta > Lepidoptera > Nymphalidae > Napeogenes > Napeogenes sylphis. Next base: position 19,179,382 of record OY365776.1, on the reverse strand, counting down.
GCTTCACTGTTGCAGACACTATTAGATATTTGTTGGACTAACTTTACAGAGTGGAGTATTTCCTCCTGCAAATTATCTTCACTGTGTGTAAATGTTTGATTTTCCTCGTTAGGAACTCCAAAGTATGCTAATTCACTTCCGCGAAGTTCTCTGATCTTACTTCTGCTTGGAGTTGGTGATATAGAAGATGGTTTTGAATTGTTTATTTTCGAACTAAGTTTAAATGACGACTCAATTTCACTTTTATTATGTCTTTGATTCGGGCTGCCTCGTATTAGTGGATCTAAGAGAAAAAAAGACAATTATTATTTTACAATATATACGAATTTATATTATGGTATTAGTTATCCTAAAACTAATAATTAAAATAATGAATTAGTAAACTTGTAAAAAAAAATCATAATACCTTTCATTGTTTTCCTCGTTTGTAAATTTTTAACGGGGCTTGAATCTATTTCACTCGTAATACTGGAAATTGTGTCATTACTAAATCGCCTTTCAGAGTGCAATTGTCTATTTATCAATGAAACTGCACTTGGAAATATTTTACTTTGATTAAAATCATCATTCGTGTCATTACTTGAAATCCCAAATACCATGTTCTCTCCCAAAAGATATGGCTTGGGTTTCGGGATTTTATTTTTGAGAATACTTTTTGTAGCTGCTGTATTCTCATCGGTATCAACTAAGTTATAACTCGAAATGCCAAAATTAGTATCTATTTCAGATATATCAGGTTTATCGCCAAAAAGTGTTATTGATCTATCACTCTTTTCATTAAGAGGGACAAATGCACTTCTCCTTCTTCTGAAATCGTTAGAAGGCGGCGGTTTTTCATCGGTAGCAATAATATTTACGGTCCCTGTATCTGCCGCAAAATGAAGCTCTGTCTTACAAAACTCCACTTTTTTTGTCCTTCGGTCATTTTCATCACTTGATCTTGATTGTACATCAGAGTGAAGACCTGAGTAGGTATCAGTTGGCAGCGTTATCGTTACTTTTCCAGTGGACTGGAGTGTTATGTTAGACTTTTTCGATTCGACATGAACAATTTTAGGTTGTGAAATTTTAATTTCTTTGTATGAATTCTCTCTATTCTTAGAAAGCCAGTCTTTAAAAGTAAATTCAGAGCTATTTTCATCCTTTTCTATATTCTTAAGTACCATTGAATTGTCTTGGAAGATTTCTGATGACTTGCAGATCCCACTATCTGTAGAGGATTCTATGCTTAAATTAATTCCAGGAGATATGCTCTTGTGCAAAGGAGAAGTATCTTCAAAGCTGTAACTTTTTCTTCTGTTATTCCAGTCATCGCTAGCGTTCAATAAAGAAGTATATTTAAGTGTGCTCAACGCTGTAGGCGCGTCTAATAACGGAGAAACCCTACTATTACCATTGATTCTGTTAATATCATGTTTTCCATTAAAGCTCCTTCTGAAATTGTTTTTACTACTAGACCTTGAATCAAGATCAATTATACTTGCGTTATCTGTGGAAGAAGATTCTTCACTAGGCATTCGAATTGAATTATTTCCAGTCGATGCCCTCCACTTTGACGGTTCAGAAATGTCAAAATCATCTGGTTCTGTTACTTTATAATCATCTGTTTCCCTGTCAGGTGATGAATCTAGTGGCATTGAAGATATTTCCAATGGTTTTGTTGGTAGCGATGATGGTTCTAGAAGATTAAAACCAGACGATAAGACCTGTAAATGAAATGATTTTATTAGTTACTAGATCAGAATCTTGACTTTATAGAACGTTCTAATATTATAATTGCATATTCAGTAGTTTACTTGTCTGGAAGAGTGCATCAAGTAAGAGGCAGTGGGTGCGCCGGGGCCGGACGAAGAGTGGTAGGCGGCGCGCATGACACGAACGCTTGCCCCCGGCGCGCTGGCGTTGAGCACCTCCATCGCTCGGGCCACACGTCGCGTGACGCCTCCTTCGATAACCTGTAATCATATGGATCCATTTTATATTTTAATTTTACAATAGGTATACATAAAAAACTTAAATAATAGGTACTTCAATTGAGCGAGCTTACGAAGAGCGTATCCGGTCTCTATATATTATTTTAATATCTATATTTTGTTAAGACATGGTCGATACCACTTATATATAAATTGAAAAGTCACTGGCTACAGAATTCATACAAAAAAGCAGACTTTCAGTCATTTAAGACGACTCACTCTATAAATAACTGAGATCCATCCATACAAGTACTTTCATATACCTATTTAAAAACAAGGAAACCAAATATACCAGATAGCAAAAAAAAATCTGATTATCTAATATTTGATTATCTAAACTTTCGTGCACCATGATGATTATTAAATATATATATTTGCCCGACTATAATCCTATGTTATATAGGTATGTTGTTTACGCAGACTCGTGGCGTCCGCCATGCTTCGAGCTCATGAATAGGAATCCCGAATGGGCTCGAAACTAGTCGGGAAAATTGCGATTAATATGTACTACATGATTATAGCCGGGTAAAAAAAAATAAACTACATTATTATTTATACACGAAAGCATATTTAGTTTTATTGCAATAGGCACATAATCTTAATTTTATGACTCTTTCTAGTAATGTAAACTGAGATGAAAGACCGCAAGTAACTTAATAATCTTGAACTTAAATCTGATCAGGCTTGCACAATATTTGCCACTTTGTCATACATTTCACTTTTTTATTGTCATGCCTAACTGAAGGTACATAACAGTTACTTTTTGGGGCCGTATTTTAATGATAGTGTATATTATATTGTCTCTATTGTCAGAGACATTTGCTCTAACCGTCACGAATATAGAATAATATCTGAAATAGGTCGCAAGTCATTTAATTTTTGATACTAAAGATTGAAATTACCAAGGACCAGTCAACGGTTATAGAACTATTATTAATTCCCGCCAAAACACACTAATTAGGTTACACTTTTAGCTTGTTTGTAAACATTTACATGCATATTTGTATGCCTATATTTCCTATTTTATAGGAGTCACTTGGGAAATATAGCGACTTAAATATATATATATATATATATATATATATATATATATATATATATATATATATAGAGACGAAGCTTCTTAGCAATCCATGGATTCACCGTGCGGGTGCCGGGCCCATCGCGTTGCAAGGAGAGGAGTGCAAGCAGTGCCTGGGACTTGCGACCCAGGAGTAGGTTTAAGGGGCCCCTTTATTATGCGCAGAAACGCTCACCTTCACCCTCCACACTCCTCTCCCTACCTAACCAAATTTGGAAAGAACCTACTAATGCCGCCTTTGAAGTACGTTCTAGAAATGAACCGATGCTTGTTCTAGAAAGGCCAAGATCTTTAAGTAGGCTATAGAGAGATTTTGCTGTTATACCTCTCGCTCCCACTTCTACCGCGTACAAACTAACTATAAATTTATTCCTGATCAGTTCGTTGGTTAGTTCGTAATACTTATTGAGCTTGAATGTGTGATCCCTTGGAATGTTTGTTTCCCAAGGAACAGTAAGCTCCACAAGTATCACGCGCCTCAGATGTTTCGAATACAGGAATAAGTCCGGTCTGGATGACGAAACACCAACATCCCCAGGGATTTTGTAATGCTTTTCATACGTGTCCATCATGAGAATCCAATCAGGAGCCGCGCCTAATATTGAATAAGGCTTCGCTTTTGATTTTTTGGAGGAGCCTTCTTTTACGAATTCTATAGATCGTTCGGTGGTTGTTATACCCTTCCGCGCTCTTGCTACTGAAAGACTAACCGCTTCCCGTATGATTTCTAATACCTTGTCGTGGCGACGCGAGTATTGACCTTTATCTAGAAGTACCCTACACCCTACTAATAGGTGTTTCGCGGTTCCTATTGCCTCCCCACAGATGTTGCAAGACTTTTCGGTGGCTTTGCCCCATCTTACTAAATTACTTTGATCTGGGAGAGTCATTTGGAATGCATTAAGATAGAATTTTAATAATGCTGGGGACCAATCATAAATTAAGGTGCGCCACTTCAAAGCTAGTGGAATACAAAAATCTCCTATGGTCACCCATTCGTTTTGAATTTCTAGGCTCATCGCGTGGAGTCGGTAATTATCGTTTTCGTCTTGTCGAATAAAAGATTTTGTTATGTCTATGTCTTGAACTTTCCTACTTGATCCTAGCCCTACTTTGTTTGTTTGAGCACCTATCATAAACTTTTTATGGAATTGAAGTCGTGACTCGAGCTCTGAGGCAACTTTGTCTTTTGGGAGAGAAGTTACAGTATCATCTTTAGATTTTCCGATGATATGTCTTTTGGTAACTCTTAGATGTTTGTAGAGCTCCGATGGTTTCTTTAATTTTAATCCAAAGTTGTTTCGGTCTCTAAATAAGGTTGAAGAGTCCGCTGAGTGCGCTAATCCGAGCCATAACTTCAATGTCTTTATGACGCTTGCATCTAACTTTGACAAAAGGGTTTTATTTATATCATACACGAGGAAAGGCCAATTCAGACGTGATGTTAAATAATTATCGTAAATCCAAGCTTTTTTGACGTTACTTATTGGTTGGTTGTCTACCTTTTTGAGATCGTTAAAAAAGCTATCGACTATTACATCCAACGATGGAGTACGGCCTTGGTAATCGATTTTTTTACCCAAAAATTTAAACGGAGCTGCTTCCGTAACCGTACTAACGCACTGACCGCCTATTATAAGACCCGGATCGTAAGAGGTATATTTGGTATTCCGTCTACCCAGACACAGACTAAAACATTTACTTGGTTTTGTCCTCAATCCGCCGGTCCACGTACAGAAATCCTCAACTACATTTAAAAGTACCTGACATTGTTTCGGATTACGTGTCAGTATCGCGAGATCATCTGCAAAAGCTAGTATGGATTCTGTGTATTTGTTGTTGAACTTAAACCGATAGCCCCACTTTTTTTCATTTCTAATTAATTTGTCAATTAAAATATTAATAACTATATTAAATATAATAGGAGAAATACAACAGCCCTGAAATAAACCAACGTTATAATTAAGTGGTTTTGAATGGTTTTCATTAAAAATTATAGAGAATTTTAATTTTGAATAATATGATGCAATAATGTCGCGAACTACCGTAGGAAAGTTATACCATTTAAGCGCGAACATCATTAGTTCATGTCGTACCGACCCAAAGGCGTTTTCTAAGTCTATCCAACAAACCGTAATTTGTCTCTCGCTAGTTCTAGCATCTTTAAGGCTTTCCGATATTAACGTATTATGTTCCAGGCATCCAGAAATTCCGGGCAAAAACCCTTTCTGGTGATTAGGCCTGAAATATCTATTGTTAATCATGAATTGCGTCATTTTAGTTTGTAAAAAAGAGAAAAATATTTTGGAAATTGTATTTGTTAGGGCTATCGGTCTAGTATCCTTGGGATTATTGACATTGTCGTTTTTCGGAATGAGGACAAAAAGGGCTTTTCCGAACGATACTGGTATTTGCTTTCTTGACCAGATTTTACCGAATATATTTAAAAGATGTTTATGGAGCGACGGACATTTTTTGTAAACTATATAAGGGATACCATCCGGACCTGGTGCTGACTTAGATGGTTTCATTTTAATTATTTTATTGATTTCCTCCAAAGTTGGTGGGTTGGCTTGAAAATCTTCAGTAGGAGTCTCAGGTTTGTGTTCGTTTGGATCCCCATATAGTCTTTGGTTTTCTGGCACTTCGTATGTGCTTTTATAATGGTCGAAAATTTGCTCGTTGGTCAAGAGAAGCTTACCTTTTTGATCTTTGAAAATGTTTTTTGAGTATTTAAAAGGATTTTTATCAAAGTCTACCTCATGTTTTGCCCGATCAAAGCTATCACGATTTTTCGTTATTTGATTTGTTATACCTTGGATAAGTTTAAGAATTGATCGCAATGCCCTAGACAGTTGGTGACTAAGTTGATTATCGCCTAAGGCTTTGGCTATACGAAGTTTCTTTATAAGATCTCTTTTTTTCCTCCTCATTTTCAATTTAAAACCGTTTTCTTTATTTTTGTGAGCATAACGATTCGTAGGTGGATAGTGCTCATTAAAGTAGTCGTAAATAGTATTTTGGAAAGTATATATATAGTATATATATATATAGTATAGTAGTAAACAATTGTTTTATTGTTATAAGAAGATAGTCTGGTAGAGATAGTAGATGGGTCTGCCCCTAGTGCATTTAATTGTGTGTTAATTGTTTTTCTTAAATTGTATTGTTGATTATATATGTATATCTCAAATACTATCATTGTGGCCTTCTCTTGTAACAAGTTTCGAAGTACTTATAACGATTTATTCTTACAAATATTAATGCAGGGGCGAATTAAAACTCGAACAATACTGACATGAGACACCGATTAGTTATTTGGTATGAATGTTTAACAATATTAAGCTTTGTTTTTTATTTAATAACCCTATTAAAAAAAATTGGTAAGCTTTAATTTTATAATCGCTAGGTTATCAATTATCATTATCATATGGATGAAGTAAATTTGGTGAAGTCATATCATTGATTGATTGACACGATGGCAATAATTTTCCAAATGTGTTTTGAATGCCCAATAATTTAAGCTCACTTTTTTGTCTATGTTAATTGCTCTAAACAGCGAGCCGGTTACCGGTTTTGCTAATGGATCAAGGTGATGTAAGTACAGTGAAATAATGACGTCATCGTATGCAAACTGAAACCGAAACTAAGGTCGCAATCAACCCACTGATTTCCCGTAAGAGTCGTACATATTCTGTGTAATGCATAACGGTCACTTTATTATACGTGCTTATTAAAACGTGTGAATATAATGATGTTCGTGCGATAAACGGATGTGTACCGGAGAGCGTTCGGACGATACCTACCTACATGGTCGTTGACTCGCGTGAGTCTAACCATTTCGACATAATTAATTGACGAATTCAACAAGAATCACAACGGGAAACACCAATTGTTTATTAGGATAAAATAAAATCATGTGGTATATCAGGATATAGATCAACTTATTTTAATGTGTCCATAACCTTTAAGGAAAATTTATATGCGTCAAAAAAGATGTATTAGATCACACTATAAAATATAGCCACACCTACGTGGAATACATTTTAGTGACAAATCGTTCAAAAAATAGTAGGTAGATGTTAGTAACAAAGCTTTTAATTTTCTTTTATAATCACCATAATTTATTACTGGTTTATCTAACACGCAGTCGCATTATGTGTTCATATTTTAAGGAACTCTATCTACAGATTAGTTGTCCTAGTCCTTTTATGTTATAATAACATAAAATTAAAAACATTTTCAAATTTTATCCTACCTACCTACTACCAAAATTCATACTACTTAAGCACTTGAATAATATGTTATAATATAAGTAACAATTATATAAGTAACACGAATCATACTCATAACGAAGCCTCGAGACGGCCTTAGCGCAGGATTTCCGGGATATTGCACACACGAAAATGACATGAGTTCAACCAACAAAACCTTCAAGCTTGTATTGTTTACTTTAACATTAAAATATGTATGAATTTATTTTAAATTAAACTTTATATTTTATATAGGCTAAGTGCAGGTTGCATGTCATGACTTTGAAAATATTCTAAATATACAATTAATTACGGATGCCCTTCACAAAATTCAAAAACCTGTTCTTAACACAATAACAAAATTTAAGTTCTGATAATGCTACAGTATACGCTTTTGAAATTAAGAATGCGAAAACAAAGAACACATACAACATCATTTTTCAATCACTATTTTATCTCTTTTTTGGGCATTTAAGGACAAAAACATTAAAATTTATTTCTCTTTTTCTTCTGTTTCCTATGTAAAAGATATATTAGCGTGAAAGTGTTTCCTCATATACATTTTACTTACATTGTTTAAATCTTTTTTATTTTGTTTCCAGTATATTTCTAAATTAAGAGTAAATAGTTAGGTATACCATTTTTAAAAAAATGTATTATTGCTAAAGCCATTGCCCCGTTTTCTATTCTTATTGTAGTTATAAAATATTAATGACACAAACAAATGTAAATCACATTGTTTTGATAAATGATCTCATATCAATTTTGGTCAATCTTCCATTATTCGGCCAAGTAGAATGGCTAATCCCTTGATCCTCAGATAAGCAGCAATAATGTTGAACTATGCTTCTGAAGAAGTTAATATTATGCTTAAACTTATTGAGGGCTAGGCGTTGCTAGCGATTTCACCTGTTCTCTTCCCTCAACCCTTCAACCCTTCCGATTCCAATTATATTATTATATGATTATAAATAAATAGGTATAAGTCATATAATCAATTACTTAAAATGTCAGTAAAAACAAACCGTTTTAGTTTTATATATTATAATTATAGCGGACCTACACCAATTATTGTGTTTTCTATAAAAAAACGTACCTCAATTTTTTAGAATAAAAAGAATTATATATGTTGACTTAGAAAATAAAGAGACATTTCAGTCAGACACAGTCAACTTCATTAAAATCATATTGTAGTCGGCTAGATATAATTTTTGTAAATTCCCGTGAAAAACCGTTCTAAAATCCATCAATACCCGTCGTGTATTGTAATTGACTATTGACGAACGAACAAACGGACACAAAAAATATAAACTAAGGTTTTGAGGTCAGTGTCATATACAAAACACGTAGCATTTGGTTTTTTTTTTTTAATATTTAATGTTGTCTAATATCTGAGTAAGTTAAATAACAAAGTTCCCTACGTGTTTTATTAGAAATATATACATACGTGTTTTATCAGAAACATATATAAATATATGGTTTTACCAAAAACACAGCGATATAATTTACAGAATCATATACGTATAAACCTATTAATAAATTTGGTTTTACCTACAGATTTACCGGTAAGTAGATTACCGATTTCGTGAATAATAATCATAGAGATATTATACATAGAGTAGGGAAGCCAGCCTAAATTGTGACCATCGAACTTAAAAGAGA